>NDXB01011708.1:66880-167654 GCA_002631895.1 Agapornis roseicollis | reverse complement strand
AAAAAAAAAGGATACAGACTGAAATTCACACGTTTAAATCTAAGTGAAGAATTGTGACAGCATCCTCTCCAGTATGAGCTAACCTCTGAAGCACCTAAAATCAATCAGCGCTTCCTTTTTTATTCCCTTAGCTACCTAGCTGCCAAACCCTAAGTTCACTCACAGCGTCACTGGTTGAACAGTTAAGTCCCTGGTTTCTCCCTGCACTCAGGTGCCAACTCATGTATAAAGTGAAACTCAGGTTCCTTCCCAATCCCTGGAGATGAGGAACCCATCTGGAGGTTCCAACAATAGCCATCACCCTCCTGCAGTAGCAGCATGTGCCCTGGCAGCTGTGTGTCATTTTGCTGAGGAGCACAGTGGGATGGAGGGGAAATAATGCTGTTACGCTCTGTCCTTTGAGTAAATTTCTTCATGGGAAAACCATCCAGGTTATGGCAGACAGTGTGAATGTGACCACCTTGCCAGGGCTCAAGCTGGTTTTGTCAGCTTGCCAGGGGAGTGCTGGAACAGGGCTATTTCCAATCCCTTCTACTAGAGCGCTGTGAAAAAGGATGAGACTACAGAAAGGGAACCTGTTGATAAAGCAGCCCTGTGGCCTGATCCCTGACTTTCCCTGCATTTTATCCCAAGCTTATTAATTTGCTGCAGCGGAACTGTGGCCCATGTCATATCCCAGTGCAGCCCATGTCACATTCCAGTTCTAGGGACTGCCTATTTGAGATGTAGGCTCAATTTTAAATCCCTCTTCTGCTTGACTTACATAATGTGAAGTTTCCTGCCCCTCTCCTAACCACTAGGATAAATGGACATTTCTCATTCAGCTGAATTCAGATTCAGGTATTTGACATAAAGCTGAGCAGATTCATATGTTCAAAGAGTGAGAAAGTCATCTCAGCAAATGTGTAAACATGGAAAAGAGCTTCACATCTCTGTTATTTGATCCAAGAGGAACTATACCTAGGAATGGTTAAAACCATACCTCTTTTGTGTTACCACAGAATCATAGAACAGTTGGGGTTGTGAGAGATATTAAAGGTCACTTATTTCCAACCTTCCCTGCCATAGGCAGGGACACCTTCCACTAGACCAGCCTTGTCCAACATGGTCTAGAGCAGTTTCAGGGATGGGGTATCCACAGCTTCCCTGGGCAACCTATTATGGGACAGTCCTAGCTACTGGGGTGATGCCTTATCTCTTGGCAGGGTGTAAATCTGCCTCTAAATCCAGGCTTTTGTCTCCATTGTTTTTTTCTTTTTGGTGCATATTCATTAAAAGATTACCTGTGAGTTTATCTATCTTTTATTTACAGCTATACATCTGGGAAGATTTTATAGACTCCAGAGGGTATCCCACTTGGAATAATCCCATTAAATTTAATTGTTTTAAATCAAAGAATTTTACTGCTGTGGAGAAAAATTTTTGTACTGATTACTCTTGAGTCCTATTAGTAGACAAAAAGACCTAGCTGTAGATTTTAAGACCACCAACTGCATTCAGAGGTGCTGGGATCATAGTCTGAAAATCTCTGGTACATTGGTGAAGCAGACAGCTTCAGTCCCCATTTTCTCAGAACAAGCTTCTCTGCAATCAGACATGAAGTCACTGGTAGAGTTCGGAGATACCATTTTTTTCCTGATTCCTTGTCCTGAGATTTGGCTTTCATTTTCCTCTTCATGTTCATATTCTCCTGGCCTGTATAACTCTCAATGCAGATTGCATCAGTTTTATTGTACCATGAGGTGAAAGAAATCTAGAGCATAGAAAAATTTACTAACTGTTTTACACCCATGATAAAACAAGGCAATCTGTTATTTCCATCATCAAAACATCTCTGCCCGTGTTCAAACATGGATTGCTGATGTATTTCAGAAGCTGTGTGGCAGCATGAAGGAATGCTATGATTCATTCCCCACGCCTGCACCTCAAGATTGATTCAAATGGCTATTATCATGTCTCAGAATGTGGTGGCGGTAAACACAAGGAAGATGTGCTAGGTCTGAGAGCCTCCCATGTCAAAATACACATCAGCTTTGATTGATATGTACTGACTCATGGCCATATAGGAGACATGAGATTTGTCAACTAGGATTACAGCGGTGTAATTATTTACACTCCCAAAATGTTGAGAATGATAGAGTGTTTATGTGAAGTATCATGTTAATGGAACTACTAGAAAATCAATACAAGGATTGGGACTGGATGCCATTAAATCTATTTTTTTTCTGGTTATACATTATAGTGGAGTTTTCTTTATCCTTCATACCATACAACTCTATTTTGTGTCAAGTTTATTGTGATAATTGCCATGACACTGGTAATCACAGACAACACTGTGCATTCACTTCTGTTCTTCATGAGCAAAGAACAGCTCTGAAAACTCTGTCCATTTGATTCAATTTTTGATTTGACATCATTTTGCCTTCAGCACATTTTAAAGTACTGGGACAAACCCCTTTTTACAGAAGTCAGAATTTTACCCAATGGAGAAATAGTTAAGCTAATGACTGAAGTGGGCTGAATCACTTGTCCTACCTCAGAAACCCTGTGTGACCTGGAGTTGTTCCCCATCTGCTACAAGGGATAAGTAATTCTTTTTATATATTTCTATTGAAATTTCTAGAATCTCTCTCTACTGCTAAGTGCTCTTACATCGTCTCTGGGAGTCCAAATCTCTGTGTGGGGCTGGCTGTATTAAGACTTATTATTACAAATAGTAAACAGACACTGTAGTATTTGGTCCATGGTTAAAATACCACTATCAACCACTTCTCCAAATACATCCTTGTAGCATATCTTTTCATGCCATGGTAAGAGAATTTGTCCACTAACCTCTAAACTCATCAAGCCTGGAGTCCTCTTATTTGTCTGGCACACCTGATTGATTATTAAGATCCTACATAAAAGCAATAGCTCTCTATAAATCAGCCTGAATAATAATAACAATTACAGTAATGATTGATACATGAGCATTTATTTGTGTTCCTTCAGTCACACTAATGGCATTTTGATGCATAAATCTCTTCTCATTGTAATAGGCTGAGATAGTTCGGAACACAAAAAAGCTGTTTCATTTAATCTAATGAAGAAAATGTCTTCCTTAGGTAGAATTATGAAATGATATAGTTCATGTTATACTAGAGATATTATGGAAATGCTCAGCATTGATCTGATAAAAAGTGCTATGGGGATTATAGATAAATACTATTATGTATACAAACATTCCCTTGGGAACTGCTGTGATACTGTCTACAAAAGCAGAGTTCATGAAGAAGCCGCACGAGGTAAACAGTGTGTGTTTCCATTCTTCACATAGAGGAAAACAGATAGCATATAATCAGGGAGAAAAGTTGGGAAAATTTTGCATGTTAATTTAAATGGCAGAAACTGGCAAATCAGCAATTTAAGCATTGACTGTAATGTCTTTGGGACAGAGAATGTATTTTCGTTTTGTATCTGCAGGGCTATCTGGAACCTCAGATAGCTGCTGTTGGTTTTTCTACAACATTAGTGAAACATGAGTAAGACGTAAACCACAGTACTGAAGGTGCTGATCCAGCAAGCAGTTAATTCCCATGACCATCCATTGAATTCAAAGATAGTAATCATGTAAGTATGCATTCAAGGATGTTTGTGTTGATACCTTCTAGGCTTAAGTGGCTCCTGCTGAAGTTTTCGCAGGGAGCCAGGAAAAACAAACACAGATTGTGTAGTATTTAGTCCAGTGCCTTAAAGTGAATTGCCCTCTCTTATTCCAGGCTGGACTAGCTAACCTACCATCTAGGTCTTTCATACCAGAACTTTTTTTCTCCTCTCCAGTTCTGTATTTTGATGCTGCTTTCAAGCAGCCAAAAAATAAACAGAAATACCAAATTTGAATGAAACTTGTGTTTATACTGGGGCACTTTTAAAATCCTATAACATAGAATTTTACTATGAAATTATCATAAATTCTTTCACAAAGAATTACTTATGCAAAATGGACTGAGCAGATGAGTTCTACATGGGGTTCAACCAGCAGCAAGTTTGGATTTGACTATAGATGTATACAAACCCTTTCTGAATGTTGCATATCGTTTTTGGAAGGAATATATGAGGTTGCAGCAGACTGTTAACTTTCTATTCCCCTCTTCACCCTTTGGGACACTTAATGCACAGTTTCTACTTGCCAAAGCAACTTGCAATGTATCTGTATTCTACATAGAATCATAGAATACATCCTGCTAAACAAACAGTTACTCAGAAAGGTGCTCACATGTGCACACACATTTTATAAGTCTTAAATCATTCTGTAAGGGCAGTCTTCGAACCAACTGCTCTTAAAGTCCTGACTGTTCCCCAAACTAGGGTAAAGACATCGGATATTTCATCACCTTTTTTAATTTCTATTTTCAATTAGTGGCATGCATCAAGGTTTAAGGAACACAGCACAGAAAGGTTTTAATCTTACCATTTTTTTTCCTGAAGGGTGTGTCACTGTTAGAAAAAAATGCATCTAAGCTATGAAACCTCTTTCATATCTCTTATAATGAATAATATCCCTTATTGTGGTCCCAGCACTTGCTCTACTCCAGGTATGACACTGCTGTGGGCAAACCATTGTTGTGGAAGACTGTGGGCAGAGGCAAACTTGTTTTGCCTGTGCTCTGAGTAGAGTAATCAGAAGCTGGGTGCACACACTTATCTCAGTGTTGAACCTGAGCTAGTTTGTTCTCCTGACAGGTGGAATATGCTAAATAAGACCCACAGCTGATGCCATAACCAGGTTTAGATGGCTTCTGGTTGGCTTAGATTGTGGGCATGTCTTTTGTGTGTATCTTGGATATGCACACATATCCGTAGATTACGTGTTGCATCATTTTTAATCATTAAGTATCATGAATCTATGGCTACAAAATTATTTGTAGTAAGAAAATTAAAATCAAATATTTCCTCCCAGACAACGTTTTTCCATCTTTTTCACTGAGACTTGGTCGCACAGCATGTTCCACACTTGTGGCTGGTAGGTAAGAGGAGCGAAAAACAAACAATAGAAACTGCTTATAAAAATCTCCCTGCTTTTGAGTTTCTTTTTTAACACGAGGCTGAAGTATCACCTTTGCCTCACTATGGAAAAACTTTGCAGGAAATGGCATTACTCATCCTCTGGGCCTGTGTACAGCACTGTGTACAACGGGATGTGTGCATATATTTATATATACGTATATAGAAAGTGTGAGTGCAAACCTAGATGGTCTGAGCATCCTGCAGTCTCTTTCTTACAAGAAAGTCCTTTGTTGCTTTCCACCCTACTCATTGCAAGAGGTATGAAAGAAGAATCCTGTCCGCACAGGATTTATGGCTGGGAGAAAATGCACTCTGTTTCTTCCTGTCCACCCAAATCCTTTTGGGTAGCACCTACATAGCATAAGTGGATCTCTCTTCCAGTCATCTATTTAACTTGGAAGGGCTCTTGGTTTTCTTGGAAGGCAATCACTTATAAGGTCCCCCTGAAGAATGCTGTTGAGAACTATGCTATGGAAACTGTTGATATAATCATGTTCAACCAATTTGTAAAGCCTTAGTGGAGGAGGGCATAAGGAGCCCTCAGTCTGACAATTAGAATTAACACCAGAAAAGGAAAGTTTCTCCTCCAGAGAATATTGAGAAGCCAATGTTAAATACTTGCAGTCATAGTAAATGTACAGGACCTGAACGGCTAAAAGAATGGTCTAATCAAAAGCTCATTGGATACAGTGGGAAACTTCCCAACAGCTTCAGAGTTGAAATATTGAATGCATTTCTTGTCTGAAACAATGGAAGGAATTAATGATTAAAGACGGGTTTGAAGCCTCTGCACAGGAATGTAATGGAGGATGCGTCCTCTGGTCTTTTGATACTCAATTTATCCTTTTTTATTTGGGAGATCAATCACCAGAGTGCCTATGCAACTTTATTCTTCAAGGCAGTTTAAAAATGCATCTCTTCATAAATCTGGCTCCTTATGCCGGTGGCCTAATGACCACCTATTTCCATCCCAACCCATTTACCCTTTCCTATTCATTATTTAATACACATTGATAAACTCATGAAGGGCTAGAGAACTCCTGAAGCTCAGAATAGTTTGGCTTCTGCCCATCTGCTTTATGTGGTGAGTCCTGCATTGATTGGTTGCAGAAAAACAGCTGTAGGCTACTGTTAAACAAAGCAGGTCAATACTTGTTCTTTGGCCTTAAGGACAAGCAGCACAGTATCCACATGGCTAAACCCCTCTTCCCACCACCCCAGATAGTATAACAAATATTAGTCTGTATGGATCACACTGTGTAATATTCAAGTCATGGTATGGATGCATTTGGATTACTAGTGTAGCCAGAACTGCAAATGAATGGAAGAACACCAGGACTGTTGTTTCCACTGGAAGTGGATTTGCACTGTGGTCTTAATACATGTCTGTGAACATGCCCACCACAGGGAGCTGACAGTACCATGACAGTGTGTTTGTTTAGAATTGTCTTAATTGATGCTGAAACTATTAATTGCTTCCTGTTTATACAACCTCCAATAATGTCGGAAGATCAAATGCAAAAACTTAGCCTGGCAATTTTCAAAAGCTGTCAGAGAGTATAACAGAAATGACTTAGATGAATGTCCTTTCAGCTCCCATGAAATGTAAATGCATGTGTAACACATGAGTCTGCCGGTATCTATGCATGCTTTTTGTTCTGTGAAAATGTGAATTTCTTATGCATGTCATCTCAAACAGTAATCAAAATTTAAATCAAAATGTTTGAGTTTCTTTCTTTCCTGGGTCTCCTATTTGGACTTGGAGCTTGGGATGTCTCAATGTATGTGGTGTGGGTCTGAAAAGCTCATTGACCCATTTCAGTTTCGTGAAAGATACTTAAGATATATATGTCCCCTAAAGCCTTACCCAGTTAATATATAGTGATTGATAAATGGATTAATATAAATTAATAGAGGTTTTCCCCAGGATTATATTATAATTATATGTATTGATCTGTGTTTTAGTAGTGCTTAGTGGCTCAGCACCTAGGTACTAGATCATGTGCGTTGTGTGAATTTTTTATCTGAGTATTAGCTCTGATTTTTCCATAGGGGCAGAGCTCAGCCCATGGAATTGATAGAAAGGTCAGTTAGACACCTTTGCATGAAGCATGTTTTAGTGGCAAGAACCTGCCTATAGGGATGTAACTGTTGTGTGTATATCACCTTTATAAACTTTCAGGAGCAGGAAAATGGATGCTGTTGTTTCAATAAATAAAATTAATGTAACATGCAAATCTGGCTGAATATTTTAGTGATTTTAACTGGAAGAAAAGAGGAGGGATTGACCTTTCAGTCAGGTATCAATGTGCTCCCTGCTCAGTAGGGGTGAAGTGAAGACTTCAATCTGCCAGTGCTTCTCCCAGACTTCATTGCAAAGTCGTGGAGCTTTTCTGGCCCATGGGCAGTTGGCACCATGCAGCTTCTGACAATCAAATTATTTGTGATACATATTCGTTTTGTCTGTTAGCTGTGATTTTCTCAACAAAGCACAATACCATTCTCAGGTCAGGTAGCTTCCTTCCACAAGGCCAGTTTGGACAAAGCCTTGGTGACATGGTTTAGTGTGAGGTACCCTTGCCCATGGCAGGGGGGTTAGAACTAAATGACCCTAAGTTCCTTTCCAACCCTACCTATTCTATGATTCTATAAGGCTAAATATTCCTCTACTGGTGCTTAACTTAGACTAAAGATCTCTTTTTCAGTAGTTTCTTCTTCTCCACCTAACTTTCCATTAATAATTTCATAGCCCCATGCTTTATTTTCTTTTCCTGGAAAATGGAAGCACAAGGCTATAACATACTCTGAGATTTAAATATGAAAAGGAGACTGTAGACAGTTTAGCAGTGACTTCTGCTGAGGAATTCAGACCTACTAGGAGTGATGAGTAGTTTCCCTGTAGACAAACTAAACATGTTAAATCAGGGAGCATTTACCAGGATTACTTAACTCCTTACATTGCCATTTGTCATTTTGTATACCGTTTAGATTCACTCTATGGTCATGGTGCAGGAAATCATTCATACCATATACGAGTGTAATAAAAATTATTGTAAAAAGTAGTTCAAGTACATGAAAAAGAAAAACATTCTGGTCTCCAGACTCAAATGCCTTTTGATTTTCAGATGCTCTTGCCTAAATCCAGTGAATGAAAAGGCAACCATGGGAAGCTATGATACTTAAAGCCAGGCCAGTGTTCTGCAAAACAGTCAGTTTGCAATCAGTTTGGCATTGATCTTATCATTGAAGACACTCTGCAGCTTTCTTGTTGTGTATTGTACAACTCTGACTATTAGAAGTGATGATTAGATTTAGCTAATCCTATGGATCCTGCAAACATTGTCTTGTGAGAGAGGTTAAAAGCTTTCAAGTGGTTTTGTGTAGAACATATTCATGTGTGTATGCACCTATATACATATATATATTTATGTTTGTGTGTGTGTGATGATGTATGTTATTTTCAGTTGCCTAAGATATCCCCAGCCTTGTTTTTGGAAGGGACTGAATTTTTAGTCTGCTTTTAATGTCCCCAGTTGACTGCAAACTGTAAGGCTGCCATGTATGTCTCAGATCTAGCACTGCCAGGCACTTTCATGCATGTTGATGTCTTTGGCTTAGAAAAAGCAAACAGGGAGCACCTTCAAGATGTGAAATCATCATAGCTTCATTCCTGAGGGGAGAAGACCTGAAATATTTATAGCATTCATACTGCAGCTAGATAAAAAGGGCTGGGGCTGGTATCATCTGTCTCTGAGGATGAGTTATAGCAATATACCCCCATTTCCCTCTCAGATTACCTTTAAAAAAACCCCAAACCACCACACAAAGGAAACACTTTTCATGTCAATTGTATGAGGTAATGTGCAGTGTCTCTTCTTAAAAGCCAGGGAAGAATAGCAGCAGATGGGCCAAACATAATCTGTTGTCTTCCATTCACACTGGAAACGCAATGTTACCATTTTGAAAAGCAAACTGGAACTAAAAAATTGCATGTTTCCATTCCTCCTTTCTCCCTTCCTCCTCCATCCAGTGCAGCTCTGTTTTCCTGTCCAGAAAAGACATCATAGAGATACAACTCCACAAGCATCTGGGCACAGGCATCTTTGAGAAGTAGCTCTGATACTTTAAAGGAGAAGAGCCATCCATTAGTAAAGGTTTGAAAGGAAAAGCGTATAACACCCCCCCCCCCCCCAGGTTAATAGCAAGTAAAAATTTCTTTAGTAAGAAATGTTTCTCAAATAAAAAATTAAAAATTTAATTCTGAAAATCTGACAGACGTTTTTGACTATTNTTAGTAAAGGGTTGAAAGGAAAAGCGTCAAACCCCCCCCCCCCCCCAAGTTTCATAGCAAGTAATAATTTCTTTAGTAAGAAATGTCTCTCAAATAAAAAATTAAAAATTTAATTCTGAAAATCTGACAGACGTTTTTGACTATTTTTCAGTGATTTCTTTTGTGCCTGAAACTAATTAAACTTAAACTTGTAATTTTTGCATCAGCTGCATTTTCCATTTTTTGGATGGAAATGATCTTTATAACAATGGGATAGTAAACTGTGGGTTCTGAAAGGAACAGAAGTGTTGTAAGCAAGTTTGTATTTACCATGTAGTGAAAATTTCTGCCTCAGAGGAAGGAAGCTGTCAAGGTGCAGTAAGGGCTGGGTGCTCCTTAGGGAGCATGGGGTCTCCAGCTGAGGACTGGCATTGCAGCTGGGGCCCATCCTACTACCTCCAGCCAGGGAACAGGGCAGGAAAGAGGGTGACCATAGGCAGGCACTGGGCATCCTTATGGTATCGGAGATAGGCTGAGTTCCCACCAGAGCAGCAGCCTGAAGGTGGGGGTCATGTCCATTGAGGGCAACTGAGGTCAAACACATTCCAGGGTGGCTGGACAGGACCAAGGGGAAAAGGTAGTGAATTAACAGGATATCAAAGACAGGTGTTTCTACTGTGGAATAAGGTCACTAACATTCTCTCTCATAAAACAGGAACACTGATCCAGCACTGGTATAATGAATCAATGATATATTTAAATGTTCTTGGAAGTCTCCTACCCAGCTGCCGACCTAGAAAGGATTATAGCATCAAGCAGCGAGCTCTACTTTCAATGCTGGGTAAGGCAGGAGAGATTCCGGCAGATTGAAAAAAGGGCTGACCACAATTATAGGTGGTGTACAGTGGACAAATGTACAAGCACAGCTGTGGTTCAGAGTTAAAACTCAGGGAGATAAAATACTGCTCTCCTCTCCTTCCAATTAGTATGAGAAAGATGTGTTCTTGGTGATTTCTCCTTTATGTGCATTTGAGAAAGAAGAGTTAATTTAACTACAGTTAATTTCATGCCCTCTATAATGTACCCAATTATATTGTCCTAATTATTTCAAGCCCTCATGTGCCTTGGTTGAGTGCCTTTTTTTGAAGGGAATATTAAATAACGATTATCCTCCTCATTAATACAATGCACGATAAAGGGAAAACAAATAAGACATGGCTGAAAGGCATAAATATCATTCATATTTTTTACTCACTTTCCACCTGAGCTTTCCACAATAGCAGTAGCATTAGTCAAGGAGACATGAGGAATTTTTTGGCTTGACTTGTCATTCCGGTTCTGTATGGTTAATGTGTAAGGGTGTGGGCATCTTAGAAGCTGGACTTTTCTGAGAGATCAGCTGTTATTAACCTATAGCACTAGGTTACAGCTGCAGAAGTTGAGACTTGAATTAGTGCTAATTCGTCCTTGTTTTACTAATTTGGGCAATGAAGCATGAAGGAATGAGTCACAGTGAAAAAATAAGGTAAGAAGGTCACATTCACCTCTTATGCGGGAAGACTAAAAGGCAGAATTAGTGCTACCTCATCCATACAAAGGTAGTCAGGATTCATAAACAGTGTATGAGGCAGATGTGTGTTCCCATACTTCTTCCTCAACTGGGTAGCATTTGACTCATCAATTTGCAGGTCCATTGGCTGGTTCTATTCGTGTCATGATGTATATACATCAAGAGATCAAAAGCATTGACCTTTGCCTCCTGCTGTCTTGCATGTGCATCCAGGTTTCTGACAGATGCTTATGTCTCTGTCCTACTCTATGTGGCATGTTATGAAACCCAACACTTGTGTGGTGGGCGGACTCATTATGAAGGACAAGTGGGAGTATTGGGATACAGAGAGCAACACACCCAGTTAAGATGGCAGCCTTCAACTATCATGCAATAAGACAACATGTCATGGCCACCTTCATTCTGTGAGAGGTCCCTGTACAACACTGGAAAAGGAACTACTTGAGAGCTGGGAGTGAGGGTAGCAAGCACTGTGATCAGAATAGATGCTTTAGTCCTGAGTCCATTGCACCAGTAAGAAAACAGTCCTCAGTGAGCTCAGATAAAGGAATAATATAAAGGGTAACATAATCATAGACTCATTGAATCATAGTGTAGAAAAGGATCTTTAAAAAACAGCTGGTCTGATTCCCTTGCCATGGACAGAAACATCTTTCACCAGATTGGGTTGCTCAAACCCCTTACAACTTGGCATTGAGCACTTCAAGTGATGAGGCATCCACCACTTTTCTTGGCAACCTGTTCCAGTGTCTTGCCATCCTCATAAGCACAGTTGAAATCTACCCTCTCCATTAAAAACTGTTGCACCTTGTCCTGTCACTAAAGACCCTGGTAAAATGTATCTCTCCACCTCTTTTATAACACCCTTTTAGATATTGAAAGACCACAGTATGATCATAGAATCATAGAATAGTTAGGGCTGGAAGGGACCTTAAGATCATCTAGTTCCAACCTCCCTGCCATAAGCAGGGACACCTCGCACTAAACCATGTCACCCAATGATTTTCCTGAAGCCTTCTTTTCTCCAGCTAAACAGCCCCAATTCTCTCAGCCTATCCTCCAGTCATTTTTGTAGCCTTCTCTGGAACTTCTCTAACAGATCCTTGTGTGTCTTGTATTGGGGACTTCAGAGATAAACACAGTGCTCTGGTGTCTCACCAGAGTAGAGAGGAGAGAATCGCTTTCCTTGAGCAGCTGGCCATGCTGCTTTTTAGGATGACTAGGCTGCAACTGGCTTTCTGGTCTGTAAGTGCACATTGCTGGCTCATGTCCAACTTTTCATCTACCAATATCCCCGAGTTCTCTTCAGTGCTGTATATATCAATACAAGGGTTTAGATAGGATAAAGAACAGTGTCAGCTTATATAATTTTCATTCATGTGAACTTTGTGAACTGCTGAAGTGTATGTGCTGTATGTGGAGCAATCCCAGAGATGATTTCTTCATTTTGTTGTATCAAGATCAGCAGAAACATGAAGGAAATTAACAGCTGCCTGTGTTGTCTGTAAATCTCAAGCAACTGGATAACAATGTGCTATTTGGAGCTGGAAAGTAGAGCTGGCCTATGGTAGCATCCTTCTTCCCACCTGTTCTGGATATTGCTTAACCAGGAAGATGAATAATGAATCAGCCATTTCAAGCTCTTTCAGATTCTGTAAGAGAGACTGCAAGACTCATCAAGCACAGGGTAATAAAAACATGTGCAGACAAATACCCTGAGTCTACATAAGCTGATGATGCTTCTGCCATTTGGCTCACATAAAGATTCTTTAAATCCTCTTACAGTAAAAGGCTGTAGGGGAGTATGCTGCTGGACCGATAAAAGCATGCCTCTGCCTCTTTTGTAACAAGCAGCAAAGAAGCACTGCTGAGTCACCTTCGGGGTGAGCTCACTCTTCTTTTTTGTTACTGAGCAGCAGGTGTCACAAGCCTTTTCTGATGCAACTGCTAGTAAGTGCTCTGATGTCACCCACTGTGTCACCTGGCATCACGGAGAAAGCTGATGATACAAAGGAGAGAGGGTCAGCATCTGATACCAAATATATTCAGAGAAACATTACCTAATTGAGGAGAAAAGGGAGGCTTAGGGTGGTGAAAAAGTGCACAACCCAAACAAAAAGTGTAGAGAGAACAAGAAAACAATGAGAAAAGTCTGCTGAGTTGCTTTTTTTTTCACCCTGAGCAGAGTTTTCACAGGTTTTGCATCAGCCAAGCACATTCTGTACAGCTAAGCAAAGGCAGAGACAAAAATAGACCATCCTACCAGGTGAATATTTGTACAAGTTCTTCTTGGATGAAATGCTCTTGGAAGCAACCTAGAGCTGGGCTTAGACCCAAATTAGACTATGATTCCACATACAGATATACAGCATGATAAATTGCCTCAGCCACTCTTCAGCAGATCAATGCATTTCTCCTCTGCTGGCTCAAGATACTGGCAGTCAGTACAGATGGGGTAAGCCTGGTGGATCAGTATCCACGTAACTGCATCTCTCTCAGCCTTTTCAGGGGTATGTTCATTCCAAGCATTTGAAAAAAATGTAGGTTTACCCTCTCTTTTTTGGCTGTCCTTGGCTAAATGCAGTCTAGATGCTCATGGAGGCCATGTTCTTTTCTATTTCGTTGGCTTCAGCAGGAGAATTACCTTGGTAATGAATAGTAAATGGCTATAAAGCACCAAAAAAAATTTGCCCAAAGTCAACACCATGTGATTTTAGGAAACCTTTCTTGTTCTGCAAAGTTATTTAATTGGGAGCATATTTTTTAAAAGGAAAGAATTTGGGAGGAATGCACCCTAGGAACATTTATCAAAGAAGAGTCAAAACAGAAGGGTTCTAAATAGGAAAGAAATCTGTGAGCCTTCACCCCTGAAATAGAAATACTGCTTTTCTAAATTCTTTTTGTCTCACATAAAAATATTCATGCATATGCACATATAGTCCAGTGGTTCAAGTTCTTGATCTATGTAGGACACAGCTCAATTTGCTTTTCATCAGAGACTGCTTCTAGTAGCCTGGTAAGGACTAGGTCCAACAGACATCTTGTCTCCCAGTGTAGTACCATTAAGCAAATACTGTGACTCACTACACAGCTTACAAGGAGATTATGTGCTTAGAGTGGGACTCATAGCAGGTTGTATACTAACCATGGAACTGCAGTATGTAGCTGAGAGATAACTAGGACTAAAATGCAGGGGTGGGCAGGGGCAAGATGCGTGTCTCCAAAATCCTCACTGCAGATCCAGAGTTGGGACACTACCCCCAACAGTACATGCTTACAATCAGTTTTTTAAGAAACCAACAATGTCTCCCTTAAGTCCTCTGAAATGATGACCAAGTTCTTATTGTCATTTAACACTTTGTACAGTAGTCAGTGGCCGAAGAACTCACACATAATGTAAGTAGTTCAAATTTCAGTCCCTCCTCTGACTACGGGAATGCTATTAACTACCATTAATTACCAAGCTGGATTTGGGTTATATTCTAGAGGTCTTGCTGAAGCTGTGCAGCTGCAGCAGAGGTCTCGAGAATTCCCAGGACAAAAGCACACACAAGCAAGGCTCACTAGAGTCTCCTTGGAAGGGGGAGACTTGGAAATTTGTCACTGTCAGTTTAATAGATTTTCCTTGACACAATCACTGGATATAGCACATACACTTTGCTGATGGGGCCAGAGAGTAACTTATGTAGAGTCTGACTTATTTTGGCTGTCCTTGGAGAGATAATAAAACAGAAAATGAACACTTGCTAGACTAAGGGCTCTTATTTATGTGATTATTGGCATTACTTTTTTACTCAATTTTCCATTTGGAAATTAGCTTGCAAAGACTAAAGAGGAGAGAAATCTTCCAGCTCTTCCACAGGCTGTCTCAAGCTGACAGTTCTTCACAGAAATCTTGTTGGATATATCATATTTTCTAAGTATTTCATAGCATTTTCTTCTTAGTTAAGAGATTGTGAGGACCAAAAAGGGCTGTAGGATTCTTGTGCCTAACTCTTTCTTCTCCAAAAGCTCAAACAAGGTGTTCCATCAGTACCAAACACCAGAATGTTTATGATCTACAAACTATGATTCCCTATTCTTCTGTTGCTTCTCAAATTGGGTTGTCAGTCCTGCACAAGAACACTTGGCAAAAAGAACTGCCTGAGGCACTCTGAAAGTCTGCTGCCCCTGGACAGATTGCTGCCGTGGAGCACAAGTGAAGATCATGTGCCCTTGTGACTGTTGACTTGCTTGCTCTACCCACTTCTTTTCTGCTGTAGTTCACTTCTTCGAAGCAGGAAATGCTGAGTTGTGGAAGAGAAGCGTTTCACTGAAGTATTCCCCCATCATCTTTAACAAGTCCAGCTGACTTTTGACAGAAAAAATATTGCAACCAGCTGTTTGCCTTGAGGCCAGCACATCAAGCCAGGTCAAGATCTGTCTAGTGGTAAGACAGTGCATATTGCCATGTTAACTGCTGTCTACCCTTCATCCAGCTCAAGGGGTGTTTATTTTCTCATAAGCCCATGTTCGTCTTTTCAGGAATAGCAACTCCATCAAACTGCTCTAAAAGATGGTTTAAATTGCTAACATTTCTAGCAAAAGTGGGACTAATACAAATGTTTTGTGAAGATACAGCTCGTTTACTGTTGCCTGGAGAGATTTTTTTTGCCTGTATTACTGTATTTTGAATCATTTTGAATATCACTGCTAAACTTCTCTTAAGCAGCACTCCTTTCCTGTTATTCTTGCTTACATCTGTTCACTGTAGTAATGGATACTTTTTGGCTGTAAGCAGTTATGCAGCGTGACACTTGGCAAATAAATGTCTGTGTGTGCAACAGCTACTGTTTTTTGAAGACTCATTTGGCCCTTGTCCCCTCTGGGTAAGACAAAACCATAAATATATTGCTATAAACTGCTTGCCAGCCTTTCATTGCTGCTATTACCTTTTTGACTGACATTGCTCATGCTTGAGCTCTGCTCTGAACTGTTTGAGAAATATCTAAAGGATTTGATTTTAAGTTTCAAATTTATTGTGTGTTTGTTTGCTGAATGACAAGTTATGCTTCTGCTATCTACTCAACTGCATATCTGTCCTTTGTAAGTAGCATGCTGTTTATATGTGATACAATTATTTCCACTAACTGCTCAGAATCCAACTGATCACTCTCACAGCCATAAATGAATCTGTTTGACAACCTGTTCTTCGCACAGTAGGTAGTCTTCCACCCGCCAGCTAATTTATCATTGCATCTGCCTGTATCTGCCAAGGGACGTGTTATAGTGCATTTATTCTGCTTCTAAAAGCCTGTGACTGGCCATTATCTTTGGAGGAGGAACACACAGAAGAACAGAAATTTTATGATGTATCTTTCTGTCTTTGCAAAACTCTTGCTTCCAGTGTCTCTTTTATGGGCTGTTCTTCCCAGTAATTGCAGAGACGCCCCAGCACCCCAGCTGGCTGGCCCAGGCTAGATGAAACTTCCTCAGCATTGGTGAGAAGTTCTTAATTGGTATTAACATGAATGGAAATGGTCTGCCATAGGACAGACGTCATTTGGTAGATTTTCCTTCCCTCTAATGGTATAGTGCTCATGCAACCTGAAAGGACCATCTGCAGATCTTTGAGATTAGCGCAGGCCTGTTCATTGTCTGGCTTTTCTGTTAGTTTTCTATCTGTCTGGATCTGTGCTAATTGCCTGGAGATGCGAATGTCAAGGTTGCCTAGATATCCCAGCAAGCAGCAGATTATTTTAGCATGCATTTATTCCTAATTCAGAATAAATCTAAGAACCTGATGAACTGAGCAGCCACCACAATGGGAAAACCTTCATCATCTAGTCTGTGACAAGCTCTTCTGCCATGCTGCTAAGCAGTGTATTGTGGTCTGAACTCTTCAATACTGTTTGTGCGTTTTTTCCCATAGGACTTCAGGCTACAGACCTTTCCTGACACATCTCCCCCTCCCAGTTCAAGCCAAAGCTACATATTTGAATGACAGGAAGGCAGCAAAGTTCATAGATGATGGAAAAGGGTCAAAATAGTAGGTATCACCTGCAAGTCAAGGCTATCTTTTTGATCCCCTGTAAAATCTTGGTCTTTACTCTTCTGTAATAGGATCTCCTGTGTTTTAGCCTTGTCTTGTCATGTACATAGGAGGATTAACACTGTCAGAAAGGAAATAGAAGATGCCTCTCAGAAGAACGGACAGGGCAGTAACTTATCAATAACAGTATCATCCTTTCACCTAACAGACTGTAACGCAGAGACATGTCTTGTTTCTATTAATATTTCATAGAACCAGCTGGTACTACTAGATCTAGCCAGTCACAATGAACTTCGTTTTAGCCTTTTTATTAGCTTATAAATGTGATAGGGTTGATGGATACCATTTAATGGAACGCTTTCCACCCTGTTCCCCCTTCCATGCCCACCCTGAAAAGTCTGACATTTATAAATTGAGGAGGTCAGTAATTTGCATCCAGCTGAGTGGCTGTCTGGCTTTAATGAGATGATTTGTAATCATAAGCACTGCACTGCAGTGGTGTCTGGTACAGGGGAAAGAGGAGCACGTATGCATACTCCAGCTGAGATGATGGAGAAGTGATGGGATGGTGGGAAATAACATGGATCAGAAAAAGGAAACAAGACTGGAATGACATAAGGAGCTCCATTAAGCATAATACAATAATGCTGGTCTGGTTGACATAAGAAGAGCCCATGCCTGGCTGATGCAAGGCAGTGAAACTCCTTTTACATAAGGTCAGGCAGGCAGCTTGCCGGATTGCTCTTATCCAGAGCTCTTTAGAGTAGCTGAAAATAATAGGTTCAGTTTTGCCAGCTTTAAGGCCTCAGTGCCGTTACTGCACAGCACTGCCATTCCTCTCCCACTCCTTACATAACAAAAAAACTTCCAGACCAGGAAGATGTTTCATGGGCTATGGAAGTTATATGTTGGGATATTCCCCTTCAGCTGTATTTTCAGCCTATTTTCCTGAAAACGTGGATCATGGTCTGTCTGTGTGTGCATCCTTCCTCCATCTGATGAATTTTGAATCCACTGGCTCTTGTTGCAGTCACACAAAGCAGTAGCAGACTCCTGTGAGTCTTAGGCAGGCAGGTAGGAGAAAGAAAAACTATTAATCCCTTCACAGGAGAGGATCCTTCCGGGAGAATTTTTAATTCCCTAGCTTTGATAAAAGCTTCGTGTGGCGTCTGTTTCAGATCAGACAACCACAAATCTCACCACAGGCACAAATCCGTAGGAAGCCAGGCAGCACTAGCTCTCCTGCACACACAACTACTTTCTCTGGTCAACTGTGAGAATCTTGCAGCTCCCAAAAACTATCTTTCCCTTGTCTCCAGGATTTCCCTCCTCTGTAGTAGCAGCACTCTGAGATCGTCATGTGATATTTCTTCATTAGGAGTCCCAGCTGTGGAGGACTATGTTTCTTTCACCATGTCTCCAGCTGTCTTGAGTTATTCTGCAGAAGCACAGCTGGACCAGTGCAGTTTTCCTTAGAGTGGCAGTGGAGCAGCTTGCATCAGCTTTAAGGTTGCTGGTTTTTAAGTCATTAACAATGCTACAAAAGAAACATAATGCAAGAGTGCAAACTTATTTGTTCTGCTACAAGTCCCTTCCAAAAAGAAGACACTGAAGTGAAGTGGGCGGCTGATGTTTTTCCTGTCTTGCAGTGTCTCCCAGTGCAGTTTTTGATGTATTATAATGTTGTTTCCTCTAAAGCCCATTTACAAAGGGTGGTATTTCCAGGACAGCCTGCAGTCATGTCATTTTATGATGAAACAGCCATACCACCACAGGGCACCCTCCCTTCCTTTGACAGTTCATATCAGGCAGTGTTCAGCCCTAGTTCACCTCACTTTTCTCAGTCATGACCTCACATCCCCTCCCTTGTCTGCACCTGGAGCATGAACATCCTTCTTTCCAGGCAACAAAGATCTTTTATCTCACCCTGTTCTGAGCTCCTTCCATAAAACATACATGCTTGATGTGCTTCTTTCCCTGCAGATGTCTGTAACTCTGCAACATAATCCCTTCCTTCTCTTCCCTCAGGAGACATGTTACCTCTATGTTAAGTAACAGAGATTTAAGTTAAAGGGACGTGTGGGTGGCCTTCAGAAACTGTGCCAGTAAGATGCTTCTCATCCAGATTTTTAGTTCCAACAGAAAAAGAAGGAACAGCACAACTCTACCCAGCAAGCAACAACAATAGTCTACATTCCTTTGGGACAAAAGTCATCTTCAGTCACCCTAAGGAAAAAAGCTTCATCTAAGAAAGGTGATTGTCCCTGTAGATGGCTCCTTTTGAGAAGAGACCTATGCAGGAAGCAGGTTCTCCAACTTCTCTACCTTTTCTACCTATCCTATGTAACTCCACCAGCATGTCTGTGAACTGACAATATCTCCCACAGTTTTTCACAGAGGTACCAAGAGCTTTGCCAGGTCCTTAAAAAGCACCCATCTACTGTGCTATTTAAGCAACATATCATCTCTCAGAAATGAATTAGTTGGATATAGTCTTAATGTTAAGAACAAATAAACTGTAGATTGAACAGTAAATTGTGAGGCTGGAAATGAGTTTTTTACTGTTCCTCTAATGTACACCGTCTCCTTTTTGTCTAGGGAGCATCCCACAGTCAATCACCTTTTGGCCAGCAGTGTACATTAGTATAGAAATTCAAACTAAGAAAAACCTTGAAACATTCACTGACGCTGTTTTATTATTTTCCCAATCATGTTTCCTTGACTTGACTTGTCATGTCCCTTTGATCAATAGCAGATGTCACCCAGCATGAGACATGTTTTGAATTGATTTAGAGTGCTTGTTAATACCAACTTCTAAATCACTTTGCTATGCTTCCTCTCTTTGATGTTGTTGGCACTGGATAAGGTCCTAGGCTGGGATTTTCAAAGGAACACAACAACTGAAGAGTCCAGAACATATAGAGATCTGCAGTCCCTGTTGAAAATTGCAGACAAGAGTGCAAGAAATTTAGTTGCTTTCAATTATAATGTTTGCAAGCACTTTAAGATGCACATAGCTCCTTTATAGAGTTTTCAGAGTTGGCTTTCAGAAGTTGTGTCCATAGGCATATGTGGAAACCCTATTAGAAGCCATACAGCATCTTTATGTGCTTAAATTCCTTTAAAACCTTACTCAGCAGACTGTGATATTCTTTTCTATGTGTGAGAGCAATGGTGTAGAGTGGGCTCTCAGCAAATGACTGATGCTGAATGAATGTGTGGAATACAAGCCAAATCCTAAATGCAAAGGCTCATATGTTTGTCATATAACCCCACCACTTGTTTCTTCAACAGATGTCACAGCAAAGCTATCATTTCCTAGTTCAAGGCTTTATCACATCCTTATCTTTGACACATGCTTTGGGAGGAGGAAGGATTCACGAGGCAAATGGAAGTGTGATTCAAAAACTACATGAAGTCAAGGAGTGAAAATACTCCCAGCAGTGGCCTCTGTCTATTTGGATATGTGGAATGGATAGCTGGAGTTCCTCACATAATTTAGGTTACATTACCATTTTCCAAGAAAAATCCACAGTCTGGATTAAGTTTGCATAAATAGGAGCTTCAAAACCAAGTCTAAACTGTCTCATTCCATTCTTGCCAACTTCCAGCTGAAGGATATTTCTGATCATGAATTGTAATGGTGGAAAATATTGACTGATTCAATCAGAGGAAAAGTGAGAGACATACAGACACATTGACCACTTCTGAGGAGATACATCCTGTTTCCTATGACAGGCAGCTTTCTTATTAAAATTATCCCACTATATACATTCTCTATTCAAGCATGAAGTGCTCATTACAATTCTCGACATAAATAATGTACATGTAAAATGGTTCCTTGTGCCATAAATATTGACCTTGGTTAATAATTGACTATGGGATTGTATGTCTGCTCCCCTCAAACATTACTGACTGAGGGTCTTGCCTCTTCCCATCAGTTTTCTTTCCTTTCACTCCTGTAATTTTTGGAGAAAATATTTTACTGATACCATCAGTGTAATAATGACACAAATTTGGACTGGAGTACATAATAACCCCTTTCCCCCTCTCAGTTCTTGTTTAATGCCCCCAGCCTTTTCATTAGAAAGTGTGAAAAAATATATCTTTTGAATTCACTTTATAATTTAATCTGTGATTCCTCCGCAGGTGCTCGCTGTAATCTTTGTCCAGTTTTGCTTTAACCTTTTCTTAAATATGACATATTTATCAGTCATTTTGTGAGGGTGGTTCACAACAAGTGTTTCAAAGAGCAAGATATGGACCAAAATTACTGCTTGAAATGCAGTAGAGCCAAGGTATTCCGGGTATATGAAGCTTCCCAACTTCGTGATTGACAAATCTGTAGTGCCTGTACTGAGAATTTGCAATGTTCTACAGATTCATAGGAGAACAAAAACTAAATGATAGGAAAATGGTGTAGGTTTGTAAGTTCAACTGCCAATTTGACTCTTGAATTGCTTGTGCCCTTACTCTGAAGCCCTTAGGATGGGCATTCAGGAAAAATGACTCACACCTCATACATCAACATACCTTATGTATCTAGAATGAATTGCCCATAGATATTTTCTTGAGCCTTGTACACTGGGTGAAAATTACATGCTAAGATAAAATGTGCTGAGTAGCATATCTGTAGTATTCAGGCACCAGAGAATGGTGAGGAAAGGCTTTGATTGCAATAACACGAAGAGATTTGGTCTGGATGTTTAAGTTCTGATAGGACTTTCCTCTTATGGACATTCTGCAAATAAGTTAAGTATACTTTAAAAATGCTGCAGTTATTCCCGTAGGTCCCAACTTTTCCTTTTTCTTTTGTGACACAGTTGTAGCCACTCTATCTGAGAGCTGAGAAAACCACCTTTTCTTTTGCTCTCAGCCTTTGCAATTCCTAGCCTGATATCTCTATGCTTTGAAAGAGAGATATGGAGGATGCTGTCCAATAACTAACATCTATTTATGGAGACAGTGAATACATGATGAGTCAGGAGATGGTGACCAAAATGTGTAGCATTGTTTGTGAGTCCTTGAGGACAAATAAAAATAATAGAACTGCAACTGTAAATAGCTTGTCACAAACATCCAATTTCTATGCTTGGAATCCAGGACTCTGTCCAGACCATAAAATTAATCCTCATCGCCTGCTGGACCTTGGAAGCAGAGCTCCTCTGCCAAAGGTCACGCAGTTCTCATTGGTGGCATCAGTGCTGATTTGTTTCAGCTCTGTGCACAAACATTTGCTGTGCTTGGTTACCAGTTTGGATGGCATGAAATACCTTGGAAAGAAGGGGTGAAGTGCCACAGCCCCTTTATAATCTCATGGAAAGGCGCATAAGAGGACTTAGGTACTAACACACACATATCCAGGGTGGTTAGAAGGAGAATGCCAAAAAGTTTTTGCCTTGGGCTAATATTTGAAATTATTAGTGAAGGAATGATGAGAATTTGTAGTCATAGCTAAGGTTAGATGTGGTAAAATATGCTTTACATTCAGTAACTACTGGTTTTAATTTTTACTATGCCAAGAATGATAATGTCTGTAATACTTTTTCAGGGATTTTGGAATTTTAATTATTGTATAATAAACAAGAATATTTAGAGATGTCTAATGGAGCCAAGATGAGCTGGTTGGTTTGGTTTTGCACAGATTTGTACTAATGCAACATCACAGATAATAAACTGATGTTACTCCATTTACATCATTATTTTTGTTTTCTTTTTAAGTGTGTTCCTCTGCAGCATGAATCTCACAGCCCATATATAAATTATTTTATGATCTCTGGTGGCAGTGTCCAGACCTGTAAGAGAAATGAATGAATATCTCCCTCTTACCTCTCTCTTATAGATCATCATGTAACTGCATGATCAAACGTTAAATTAGAAGTTGTATTGAAAACAGTGTTTAACATGGTTTTATGGACCTTTTCTGGGTCTTTCACATTAAAAAGCATATAACATAGTCCCTAAAGACATAAAATGGTGAGATATAGCCACCTGAATTGAAGTCCTGTGTTACTACCACCACAATACATTGACAAGACATTTTGCTCACCAGTCCTGTCACAGTTTGTTTTAGGTAGAGAAACAAACAAACAAACTAAGAAACAAAATATCAAACAAAAAAAACACGTGCAGAAACTCAGAGCTAGGTCACTGGAACAGATTAAGTAGAATTATAAATTTCACAATGACTAACTGCACAGCTGTTACAGTCTGCTTTTACATCTAAGTTGTGTTATCTGTCCCATATCGCCATCCACTAAGAGCACCAAATACCAAAGAATATCTTAAGACTCAGTGGAAAGGAGCATTTCAAATATGTGCCTTCAGAGATGAAACTGAAGGTGCAGACATGCTTTATGTGCCCTGGTGAGCGAGTGAGCTTCTCTAGCACAACCCCACTCACTCAAGGGCCCTTCATCTCCTGGCTGCTGGGAGCCTGCTCCTTGGGCTATACCAAAATGGGCTGGTATTAATACAATTTCCACTTCATAATAGACACATAACAAAACCAGGAAGACATCCACACAGATCTGTTGTGAAGTCCAAGTGTCAGCCACCTGCCCCAAACTTGATGCCACTAAGAGTTTAGCACCTGCACAAAAGGTACATGTTCAGCCTAACCCACACTATCAACATACCACCAAGTGGGAAATGGATAAAAAAATTAAGGTTACTCTCACTAGTTAATTATTTTCACTGCATTTTTTACACCAGCAATCAGTGTTCCCTGTTGCTAGACAGACACTTAGTAGACAATTTCCAGTTGTCACTGTACAAGGTACCAAGTGCATCCCATACTGGTTGATACAATGCAATACACACACCGAGTGAGCAGATCTCCTCTGAAATCTATAGGCTCCAATTCATAAAAGAAGGGTGCTAATGAAGCCATCATGTTACAAAAAGTCCATCTAAGCTGCAGTTAGCACTTGTAGGCAGTACTGCCCACTGTGAGTGAAAAGGCAGAACTGGGCTCTGCTGCAGCTCCCACTAAAGTGGGCAATGGAGTCAAGTCCCTTTTCCTCTTCCTCACTATTCTCCTTCCTTTTCCCCTGGTCTGTTTCCTGAGGAAGGTCTGTCTCATCCTGCTTGTATGTGCAGTGCTCTTCAAAATATGGTCCTGATCTCGCCTGTGGTTTCCAGGCTTTATTACAGGACACAGAAACAATGGCCATTTTATTACTCTAAGTGTATCATTTCTGTTTGAATGCTCCCTCAGCATGGTGTTCTGACTCCAGGCTTGCTGAAAGAGGCATGCATAGTAATTAAAATATTGTTAATATTGTTAATGCTGTTCAGAGCATAATTCCACATCAAAAAGCTGCTGGGTTTTGGGGGCTGTTTAAATATTCAAGTTTTATCCCACTTCAAATTCAACTTCTGAGCCTTCCCTCCACAGTGGATCAAACTGAGGGCCTGAATCCAGCCATACTCAGAATGAAGCTCCAGATTGCACAGCTTCAAGTCATCTTCCTGTGTATGCAGTTGAATGCTGTACTGCTTTGTATAACAGAAGTCCTTGGTCAAGTGCTGTTGTGCTCTATCACACAGACATACAATAAAATGAACTTTCCCACTTGGTTTATAATCTGTGTTTATTACAGCTCCAACAGTTCTACTCTGGAGATAAAACTTGTAAGTCCCACTTCCCATTAGAAGTTTATTACAACGTAGAGCTGAGAAAGACATACACACCGTGACCCAAAATATGTTTCTTGTTAGAGACCTCCATCACATTTCTGCAATCTATGATACCACTTTGTCTGCTTTTTCCCTCTTTCAGAGGCAGGAAATGCAGCCTGTGGCTCTCAAAGTCAAGTTATAATTGTCCTGCTCATCTGGGTCAGATTTAGAAAATAAAAAGTATGCTAATCACCACAGTGAGGATCTGATTTTCATAAAAGCTCAGTTCCTATTCTGGCACAGGGCTAATTGGCTTGAAGTCGTAAGAGCTGCATACAGCGAGTATTGGTCTCTTTCAGAATCTGTCACTGTGGGAGCTGCTAGGTGGTGAACACTTGTGGAAACCTGCCCTCACATCAGTAATATTAGCAAAACGTTTTGCACCACATGCTTGGTTCTGGTGAGAGATTGAATATGGCCATTCATTGTCAAAATCAGAAGTTTTCTCAATGGAAAACTGAAATTGGTGTCTATGGCCTGAATCAGGTGTAGTAAAGTCTTTGAAGTTTTTTCATATCACTGCTCTAACAGGTATGATACTGTCTGTCTGTCTCCCATTTGTCAACCCAGTTCCTTTTTAGCACAGGAAAAACACCTTGTGGCACTCCATTTCACCTTATAAATCTGGAAGAGTTCACTGCGTTGCACTTTCACTGCATTAGTCTGTCAAGCTAATATGAGAATGAACTCAAATTTGCTGGTAAACATGTACCTAGGGTACACAGAAAGCAGCTCTTCCAAGATACAAGCATGTCACTTGTAATGAGTCTCCTGACTAGACATTACTCTACGTGTCCTTCTCATCTAATAAATGAAGAGTAAGAGCTGTCTTTTCTGTGTGGAAACTGGCATGCCATTTGTGGCAGCATGAGGCTGTTTCCAAAGACTGATACGAAAAGAAGTTATCTGTGCTATGGTCAATGCATCATGCCTCTCACACTTTTTGAGCCATTTTTTGAGAATGATTAATTGTATTCATCACCACATTCAAAGAACTTTACTCAGCTGGTTCTTACAGTGCATTTGTACCAAATGTCATCTAACAGCTGATAAATCATCCCTGAGTGGCTGCAGAGGCAGAGGCAGCCGCAGTGACATACACTGGGCTGAAGACAGGAATGTGTCACAAAACGTCCCTCACCCCTTCTTTCCAGGAAGATTTTTGTGACCTTTGGTGGCATTTGTAAGAAGCCATTTTATCCTGATGTTCCATGGCTCTATTGATCTCTGTGTAGGATTAATCTTAGACAAACAAGCCATATAATTTATGTAAACTCTGCAGGTAATTAAATTCCTTTCAGCAAAGGTCAGGGCAGAATATTTAAGATTTCATTTGAATAGAAATTACAGTAAGAAACGAAGGAAAAGAAGACGGAAAGGAAGAAATTTGGAGCTTGTCATATCAATCATTATGGTGTAACTAAGAGGACTTCAGTTATTTCTCAAAGATGAACATCCAGTCTTCATTGTCTGCACACACAGTTTGAAAATATTTGTCTGTAACCGCTTGAAATAACTTTGAGAAGTGTTCAAGTAGTTCTAATGGATAATGAATGAAAACATCTTTTTTAAAAGAGACCTGAGACACTCCTCCCTAAGTGTAGAAGCCCTAAGCTTATCTTTGTGACCAGCCATGATTACAATATGCACTCTTCCTACACCAAGACCTGATGTCTTATTGAGAGCATTATTTTTTTCTGTTTATCTTCCAATTTCACACATCTTTGGATTTCAGTGCTCAAGATTTTCTTCAAAATACTCCATTTGGGGGGACAAACCCAGATACTCATACGAATGCATGGCTTCTGGGCAATGATGCTGAACAACGCAAACTACCCTATGATCAAATTTTATGCTGCCTTTTTTTGCTTGGTATGTCCCAAAATATTGACACCTGGTGCTGTGTTTGGGAAAGGCCTGCATAATTTCTATTATTTACCTGATGAAATGGTGTCTGTCTGGACACAACAGAGAACTGTTACAAGGCTGAGTGAACACCTAGGCTGCAGACAGAGATATTCAATGGAACAACTCAGCCTTCAGAGATGGTTCGAGTAAGTGTCAGAGTCACCTTCCTCTCCAGCTGAGAAGAGTATTACATTCACATATATTGGTGGGGCATAAAATAGCTCTCACTTATGGAACAGTTTAACTTGTAGAGATAGGATTTTTCACAGAAACTCCTCTATTGCCTTTTTTCCTGTCTCATTGAATGGCTTTTACAAGGCTGTTGTGAAAGGGAGTAATGGTTGGCCACTACTGTTGGCCATAGTCTCAGTGTCATGACATTACTCTTCCTTCCTTCTTGCAGTGAAGACCTCACTGAGGTCTGGTTTGACTTCACAAGCTCCAGGAGCTCTATGTCCCCCACACCTCACTTTTCAGTGCACTCATCACCTCTTTGTACAGTATTTCTTGCAAATACCAAACCCTTTTTTATCCCCGCTCCCAACTGTGATCTCTCTACCCAGTACAGTTGCTCCTTAAACCTGCAAACTTAACTGACTTCCTTCAAACCACACCTCATCTCCAAACTGTTTGCAGTAAGAAGGTCAAAACATACCTGGGAATTAATACCACAGAAGGCAAGCAAAATTCAGATTGTAAAGGACCTCAGGAAGTCTCTAATCAAATCTCCTGCTTTCAGCAAGAACAGCAGTGATATCAGACCAGGTTGCTCAAAGGTTTTATTCAAGACTGCTATACCAGGTCCTCTTCTTCAGGCAGAACCTACCCTGATCCCTCAGCCCAGCCTTTTCTGAAAATGGATGCAATATTTATCCCTTAACAATATTGCCCCTGACCTCCATGGCCTTTCAAAGAAGATGGAAAGAAGAGGTCTTGCAAAGAAATCAGCCAGTTTTCCTGCTACTTAGATGCTGCTCATTTCATCCTGAGGGCCAGGTATAGGTCAAGTTCTCGGGTGCTATCCTTGATGTGATCTTTATCCTCTGCAGGTAGCTCCTCTCCTTGAACCCTCTACTAAGCACAAACACCAGCAAAGAAGGCATTGAGTGCCTCAGCTCTTTTGTGTATGCTGCTATAAGGTTACCTGCCCCAGTCAAACAGGAGTTTGGCTCCCAGATACCATGTGAGCACCAGAAGTGAAAACTGTGACCACAGAAACTACCTTCACTTCAGGCATTCAATAACTGTGACAGTCCATGTAAGTCTACAACCACACAGTCCTTGCAAAGGGCAAAATTGCCAGTAGAGGACATAAACTGTCATAGGAATGTTTCAGGTAGATGAGCATAAACTTGCATAAGTATTGATGTGACTCAGAGCTTACCTGGGACCCTTACAAGGATACACTGATTTCGGGCAGGTTTTCCTTCCAAAATCTTGTTGTATAAAGTAGTTCCAGAAAAGAGGCATTTATTGATCTCTCTTGATAGGTGAACAGAGAACTATGGGCTTGGCCAGGTGATGGCTAGGTGAAACACAGTATCTGGCATGTCAGAAGCCAGAATAGACAGACATGGAGGTGATTTCTGGCCTTAAAAACTTTAAGTCAAATAATTTAGTGAATGAATGAGATTCTTTTGCAATAAATGATTTTGAGGAAATTATTATGTAAAGGTAAAAATCTTGCCCCATTTGACAAATGGTGATTCCTAGGAATTCAACAGCAAAGAGCCCCTACAGCTGCATCCTAAAAGCCAACAACCCAACTGCTGAGCACATGCCCATTGCTCCAAGTCAGCTGTAGCATATGCTGCTGCTGCTGCAGGTCCTGCTGCAGATCTGCTCCAGTCACAGCAGCATCTGACTCACCAGCCTTGCAGTAGCATCTTCTGTTTTGTAGCTAGCTGCCTTTGCTTCAATTATAGTCCCATCTGCCTCTGCACTATCTGTCTCTGTTGCTGATATGATTACAATCACATCTGCTCTGCCATGACTGCTGCTTTCATTATGGTTATAATGTCATACACCCTTGTGCTTTCCACTGCTCCTACTACTATAATGACACTAACACCTGACTTGGCTTTTGACACAGATGCTTAAAACATCTGCCCCTGTGCTTTGGACACAGGTGTAGCTAGGCTGATGTGAATTTAAGGTTCATCTCAATCCATGTTGTCTCCACCACTGACCATCTCCACACACTGATGGGGAAGATGTGTGCACTCTACAATAAGCAGGTGTGGGAAGATCTGCTGCTGATCTTCGCCTACTCCTGCAGTTGATACAGAAGCTATAGTGTTAGTCTGTGATTTGGGAGGACTAGGTTCAGATTTCTGCTTTGTAACCAGTTTATCAACTAAGTCAAAAAAGGTTACTCAGGCCCCAACGTATTGTAGATTTTTACACTTAATGTCACAATTGTAGGTTTTCTGGTTGTTAGTTTTCATTATGAAAAAACCTAACTTAAAGTTCCTCCTGCAATGTGTGAGGAAAGTTAGAAGAACCTTAGGAATTTTCTCAAAACTGAGAAATGGAGTCCCCATATGAAATTATAACAAGGCACCTCCTTTCATGAAGGATTCATAGCCTGAAACCATCTGCTGGAAAAGTGTGCCTGTGTCTTTTCAAAATGGAAATGGACTCGATTCCTCTTTCCCAAACTGACATGCAGTAGCAAGTGCCCACATTACCCTCTGGGTGCAATGGCAGCCCTGAAAATGTGTAACAGACGGATGAGGATTAACTTAGTTTCAACTGTGGGTTTGAAATTACCCCTCCTACAAAGACTACCTCAAAAGCAATAGAGGCTGTTATGTACAGCGAACTTTCTCTTCCACAAGCTCTGCATCCTGGTGAGAGGGAAAAGAGATGGATTATACGTAAGAAGTGAAGAGGAAATCTGAGCTGGCATGTTTGCCATCGTGTTGCTGGCTACGTCTCCTATAAGTACTGGAGTAGTACTGGAGATATTTAAGGAGAACAATAACTTCAGGGTTGTTTTTTGTTTTTTGTTTTTTGGTTTTTTTTTTTTCAAAGGAAAAAGAAATAGCACTGTAACTGTGCTTTGAAGGACTATTCTTGCAGGACATGGAAGAGCATTAGCTGGTGAAATCCTATTGTTGCTTACTTGACATGTTCACAGGTTTTCCCAGTAAATCTCTGCCATATAGTAAAACTCCTCTGCTTACCCACAGAAATACAGGAACAAATTGAACTTTCCCATTTTCTTGTAAGTAAGATACTTAGAAGCCAAAACCTCAGCCCGTCACATATGTCCCCCTCAGGCCTGTCTCCACTGATGTATGCCAGCACACCCAGTATTCTTTATTACAAGCTTCAACCCAAAAGCTTTATAGAAGTGTTGGCATGCTCTGGTCAAGCATAAGTCACTCTGGTTGAGCCAATAAACCCTGTTAAGAGGCTGGGCTCTTCAGCTCAAGCATAGCACTTGCAACTATATTGATTTAGGTTCAGTTTTATGGCTCCTAATGTGTCGTTTAGTTTATACAAATCTATGCAGGTCTTTCCTGGGATATTTGTATGACTCCTCTGTCTCCCCATTAGTATAATACACCAGCATGTCAATATCTCCTTCCCTTCCTTCTTCCTCTCCTCCCCTCCCCTCCCCTCTCCTCTCCTCCCCTCTCCTCCCCTCTCCTTTCTCTTTCATTTTTACAGGGATATTCTCAACTCTCTGTAGATGGTTTATTGCAGTGCACAACTTTGTTACATCCACTGCAGTATTCAGTGATGCAGGAAGGTTGGGATGACATTGATGGGTCAGGCAACTCCATGTTTGCTGAGCTGAATGCACTTCAGTATTCTCCTCAAACACAGCAGGCTCTGTAGGGATACTTATATTTCAATAAGTGTGTAACATTGGCAGAATCAGGAGTCAAAATCTGCCATCAAAACGATCTGCAAAAGCAGCTGGTCTTATGCCTGTCTAGTCAAACTAGACCAAACCTCTGAACCTTTTGAGGTTCACCCATCACTAATAATTAATGTCTGACTTTGATAAGGCTGACATTTGGTTTATAAAGGCAGACTAATAAGCTCCAAGAAGGCTTAGAAATCCTATCAAGTAATGTACTGCATTGCAAATACTAAAAATTACTGTCAAAATTAACATAATCTACTGCTGGGCATGTTAGTATATTAATCTGATTGGAAGCGTGACCTCTTTTTGCTAACTTTCGAAGTGACCCTGGTAAAACTGTGACAGTTCTAGGTATTTTGCAGATAACTGTTTTTTACAGACCAGTATAAATATAACATACAGAGAATCTAGGCATCAAAAATACTCTATTTTCAGGGTTTGAAAATTTTCTGTTACAGGCTTTTCTGTTACGTGAATGTCTTTTGCGTTTAATGAGGAGCACAATGTTTTACATGCTTTAGGCAACTCTTCTTTTCTGGGCCTTTTTCTCTGGCTTTCCATTTTTGAGGCAGATGTTATCTTTATGGTTAAAGAGGTTTGGGCCTCCCTCTGTGATATTTAAAGGGACCCAAAGCCTACTAATTTTAATTTCAGTGGCTGCAGCTAGCAAGCTGTGGGAGTCACTGACCTTGAGATGACATGCATGAAAGAACAAAGTATGATGAGAACTTTGTCCCATCTCTCTGTGTCTTTGTTGGACGGTGGCTGTTATGTGCATCTGAATCTTTTAGATATTTCTTTTCCCTCCTCTGCTTTGTGGATAGACATAATCTGGAGACACAGGTGCTGTAGAGGATAACATTCCAGTCACTTACTGATGAGGAAGAGAAAGAGGAAGGAAATAAGATTAAATGAAATTTAAGAAGCAATGTGTTTTCTGATGTCTTTGTGTTCCCCTGACTTGGGGTGAAAGGTTTGCTTGCAATTCTCAATCTACCCAGGAGCACAGCATTAAAGCTAGATATAATATTAATGGTAAACTTTAGCACTCACCATTGGCTAAAGCATTCTGCAGCTTTTGATGTTCCCCCTTTAATGCAGCACTGTTCCTTTTCCCCTTTAATGCAGCATTGTTTCTTCCTGACCCAGCTCTTTGCCTTCTGTGAGCATGGGAACCCATGTTTCTTTGAATTAGAGGTCCTCAGTAGGCTTATGGCAATCATTTCCCTCTTTGCCAAATATCCTGGGTGTCTCACTTTGCCTTAAGGGGATCAAAGTTCAATTTCCCTCTTTTCCATGGTGTGAAATGCTGTTGAGGAGTGCAGAAGTGGTGTGTCCCTGCTCCTGCTGATCACACAACAATTATTATACTAAGAATAATGATACACAGAACCTAAACAGTATCTGGGGAATCTGAAAAATTATGGATTAAGAAGTAGAGCAAATAGCAACGAAGAATGGCAAAGTCACAGAGAATGGAGTTCTTCAGCTTCTTGTGTCTATGCACTGATTTCACCAAATTATATTGGGCCAAAAATTTTTTGGTACAATTTTATAATGTAAAAAAATTTGCTTTGGCAATCTCAGCACAAATAAACACACACACATTTTGGCAGAAAAAAAAAGTCTGTTCAGCCTGACCTGCATTTTTCCCAATGTCTTTTTTCTCAGACAAGCTACTGAAGAGGAAAAATCCCATCGTTTTCTTCCTGCAGGTCTACACTACTCATAGCTGCAGGGAATTGAAGGTGTGCATCCCCTTTTTTGCTGTCCTGGATATTGGCAGAACTGAATTCCCCAAACGTTCTGGGCTGAATTAGTGGCCATCTGTCTGAATTGACTGCGTTGTCCCAAGCTTAAATGACCACCCAGCCTGAACTGTGCAAGGGGGAGCTGCCAAGCTGCGGTTAGTTTCTTCCCCAAATAGCTCTAAAGTGTGGCTCGGTGTGTGCTTTAAGTAAAATTATGCTACTGTTCAGTTCTCTGCTTGATTAAAATGTATCTTTCAGCATTTAAGGGTGGGCAGTGACTTCCTGGGATTAGAAAGGGAAGTGAACTGTCTGGAAAGCAGCGAGGAAATATGTTGTTTACGAGTAGTGGGAGGGCCATAGTATGTGTTACTGAAGTCTGGGGCTTGGCCATATTACTCAACTCCAGTGAAATATCTGCTAAACTCACGCCGAGTCCCATTTTCTTTCTTAATAGTACACACAGGGCTGATTTTACCAGAAGAGTGATTCATCCACTGTGCTATTCTAGACAAATTTCGGAAGAGCAGGGCTCTCTTGGGCTGACAGCATGACCATTTGTCCCAGGACAAATGCCCTCACAGCCTCTCGAGTAAGTTGGCTGGAAACAGACTTCCTAAGATTTGGAGTTTTTCAACAAGTAAGATTTCACTTGGCATAACGATTTTCTTTCCATAACAAATGTTTTAAGCAGCTTTGGGAGTCCTTGCTTTCTCATGATTGCAGCAGGGTGTTGCATGCCCTGGGCTCTGGCTGCTGCCAAAGGAGCCCTGTGCAGTGATGCTTGTCAAGGAGAGGCTTCATCACCCACAGGAAGTGCAGGTATTATAAACTCATCAGTACAGTCACTACTTAACAGGTCTGTGTGAAACATGAGTGTGCTCTCTTGGGTGCCACTTCACTGATTTTCAGAAATGGAAAACTTGGCTGTTTTGAAGACACAAGGGTTTCAGTGGCTGTCAACTTAATGGAAAGAGACGCTTTTTAGTTTGTTTCTGTTTCAAACAGAAAGAAGTTAATAAAACAAGCCTATTTAAAGATTTCTAATGAGCAATTGTTTAGACCAGTCAAAACATTGGCTTCCTGAAGAAGCCAATAACTGATTTAACATGGTTTTTGTAGATGTGTGTATGTATGGCTTGGACTATAAAAAGGAATTGTTTATAACCTTTAGAATTATTGGAGGGAACCATAACAACCCCTGCAAGCAGAGGTCAAGATTTCTGGGGTTTGGCCCAGGCTGTGATACAGAGTTGTTTTCTGACAGTAGCAAATGATATCATTCTATTATTTCCTCTTTTTCTGTTTGTCAGATGATAGGATAACACTCTCAGATGCATTTTGGTCTAATCAGTTTTTCTAAAGCATCTAAAGATCCTTGGAAGGAAAATCGTATCTATTATCCTGAGCCTATGATTTCCACAGTTTTGTGTCTTTTGTCCCCCAATATATTTGCATTTTAACAGAAATAAAATCAAGAACATACCAACTGAAATAAATAAATAAATAAATCTGGCTTGAGCTTGAACTACTTTTCATCTTGTCCTTTTCTTGTTCCTCACTAGTACTGTGCCATACCTAATGGCTTTTTTCTGAATCTTGAGAAATTCCCCAGCTGATATTATCGGTCATAGAAGGAGAAACTGAAATATCACTTTTTTTCGATGCAAATTATTCATTTTTTTTTTTTATCCTGAAGAAATAGCTTATTTTGATGGCAGTGGCTTCTGTTGTATTTATGTTCCTCCACTGATCTCATCAGGGTGCCATAAGAACCATCCACGCAGGGCCTGAACCAGCTGGGTCCAATATTAATGAGAAAAGGGACGTGTTAATTGTAGCAAGTAATTCAGAGACCAGTACTTCAAAGCTAACTCAGCCAGACCAGACTGATCCTCCCTGTACACAGTTTTTCACATGATCTTCCATCATCTTTTGAACAGAAAGTCTACACAGAGACACATAAATTCCTCTGAAGAAGTTATTTTTGCCTTTACCCAGGGGCAGGGCAACCTGTCATCTTCCTCTTATGGGTGGCAGACTGAATGGTTAATCAGGACCATACCACCAGCCACTGGTTTATTTTGCAGCAGTAAGGTGAATTGGCTCTAGATGGGAACATGGGGGATTTTCAGCTATTTGCTATGGACAACTCTCCTTCAACTCAGCTTTGTCTTTTTTAGCTGCCTGAGGGAAATATCTCCCTGCAAAAAGTCTATTTTGCTATAAGATGCAGGGGTTATACTGGCATTCTGGTGCTTATTGCAGTGAATTTCTTGGTCTCTTAGGTTTTCTACTCGATACTGCTCATTTTGCTTTTAGAATCTGAGAAGTCCGGTGATGCACATATAAGCTTTTAAACTTTTACTCAGGCACAGGGTCAATGTTGATGGCTCTCAGATGTGCAAGCCTTTTCTTCCCTCTAACAGGCTCTGGAAGAGCACTCACTAACTGCTGTTTTTAAGGGAAAGATCTTTGGCACAAGTAAGGTCCAGGGAAGGGCTGTGGCACAAAGTCTATTTATTGTAAGCTAGAAAGTCACCCAAATGTTAGGACAACCCTCTCGTAATCCACCAAAGTGAGGTCTCTGTGAATAAAGTTTCTGGCATCCTGGGACTCTCTTTTAGCAATTCCAATGACAATGGGGTGATTGCTGGCAGGCACTGTGGGGATTTGAAAAGGAGAATCACTTCTGAGTAGTTTCCAGTCTTTGTTCAAGAGTTAACCCAGGTTTTTCTTCATCAATGAGAAGGAAGGAGTGGATCAAATATTTCTGAGATTAAGATGCAAGAGCACTTAAAATCTCTTTTAATGTCTTTCAAAAGAATCAATTATTTTGTTACACCTCTGGGGTTAATCAGAAACAAAAAATTAAAGGACACGACAGTTTCAAAGGGTGATAATTTTATGTGTGGTTGGTTTGTTTCAGCATTACATGAATTTTGGTCATCCTTTTTACAAATAAAAATACTGTACGAAGGATGTTGTGATCTCAAGTGAGTTTGTAAGATAGCATCATGTTATTTGGACAGTTATCTGAGGTTTCTTAGAAGCCACAGCTATGATTATCGTTTTTACAGCCCAGGTTTACTGACTGTGTCAGTTCACCTGATATGCTGCTTTGCTTTTAGTTGCCTGTGTAATATTACTTATTACTAATTAACTAAATATTAGTTAAGAATAAAATGCTTGTTAACTGATTTTATGTTTTTTTGTTAGGAACTTACAGTTGTGAGCTAATAATATCCTGGATTGCAACTGTTATCTCAATCTCCATCATCACTTGCCCTCAGGAATTTAAAACTGTGTTTTATACCTCTATGTTCAAGATATCCATTTTTATATATAGCTTGTTACCCATGCTAGCCAGCATTATTTTTATACAAATAGAGGTCAGTTCAGATTACATACACTCTTCTACTCATATCTGGACTGGAACACAGAACATTATCAATATTACGTTTCACATCTAATCATCAGCTAGTTGTAACTGGAAGAAGAAAACATTTGTTTCCATTATGTCATCCCATTCCTACTTCATTGGTCAACATCTCAGTTATATTTGTGATAAAATTAGTTCAAAGCATGAATAACTTCAACAACCTCTGTTCAGTAGTTATCAAGTATTGATAAAGGAATCAAAACTGACAAGAGTTTCAGCTGAAAATCTGGCACATGATGGGAACTTGTATCAGTCTGCTGGGATTTTCAACTTTGAGCTTCCTGTTGTAGGCAGGAGCAGAGATTTATTAAATAATTTAGGAATGAAGCAGTCACATCTAAGATACTGCAATCTCTGCAGCAAAGCAGCATGCTTTTTCTTTCAGTCACATCTGTGATGAAATTTCCACGACGGACATTGTAATTAATGATTGTAAATCCAGAAGAGATCCTAATTATTACATCAAAGTTCAGTATAACTCAGATTTGTGGTCAAGGCTGACTGGGAAAAGATGATGTAATAAAGATGTAATTGAATTAATCTTTCTTAAGAGATGCCTTCCCAGCTATTCCACAGCTTTCAGGATCAACCACATTATGCCTCACATAACAGAATTGCATCCACAAAAGGTCATTTTCTGCCAAGTAACTGCACTCATTTACAAAGCCGTTTCAACCTTGTTCCTTCAGTTTTGTCTGTTCTGTGATCAATATCACAGTCTAGACCTGGATGACTGAAGAATCTGATTGCAGCTTAATTTCCCATAAGAGTAGCTAGACCTGCTGAAACAGCTTGAATATGCAGAATTGAATAAGCAGGCTGAGCGACAAATGTCCTCATGCCATATTGGAAAGCCCAATTAGCACAGCAGAGTGCATCTTGCTGTGCTATTTTTCTCCCCATTGCATTTTGAAAGGATTAAGCTCTGGGACAGTCATTGCCAAGTAAAGGAAAATAACATTTGCATCCATCACTGCGTAATTAATTCTAAGGAAACTATAGAGATGCATGTGTGCTTTTAATTTTTCAGTTTATATAAGGTTTGCTTTAAAGACTTGAGGATAAACTGCCAGTATGTTAAACACTTAGTGATTAGTAAGGACTTTAACCCAATTCTTCTTTAGATTTAACTGGGACAGTGAAAAGAATTACCTTCTCTACCAATCCTTGTCATGCCCTCTGTCAAACGACACTGTCCCCACAATGTGGTTGGAGATACATCTGATCTACCAAGTTTACAGCCTGCAGGCAAAGTGCACTGATGAGAACAGCAAGCTCATTATTAGTTTTGACTGCATGCACAGACTAATGAGGATGGGTAGTTTCATTTCGGGGTGGCATCTGCTTTCCCTAATGCCAGCAGTGTCCCTGTCTGAGTTGTTTGTTAGCTGCATCCTGGAAGGCTCAGCCTGGAACAAGCCTGAATCAACACCAGTTAACTTTAAAATGCTGGGCTATCATTTGTGGTGGTTTAGAAATGCTTCACAACTTGGTTTGTCCCTGTTGCACAAATGCCAACTCTGGTAGAGAATTGGAAGGGACAACTTGGGCGCAGTAACTGCATTCACTTTCAAAGCCTAAGTCACCGGAGTATGCGAGTTGGTATCTTCAGGTTCCCAGAGACAGCTTTTTGTCTGGTTTTCCAGATGAAGTGGCCTTGTCTCTGCAGAGCTGCTGCATTGAGGCATTTTTGGAAGAAGGAAAGGTATCACAAGGCTCTCTTCCCTCGACAAGCAACCAGGAAGGGTGCTCAGATGACTCACCTTGGTTAGGTAATGCCTAAGCTCCCATCAGCAGCAAACAAAAGCCAAAGTAAAGTCAGCAGATTAGGCTGCACAGGTTATTTAACCATGGGGACTTTTGGCTGAACTTATTCCTAGATCTGTATTTTCTCTTCTTGTGCCAGTTACCTCCATTGAAGGTAACAAGGAGAAACCCAAATATTAATTTAATCTTTATGCTAAGATCTAAATAATTCAGCTATGAAGGTGTCAGTGAAAACTAGAACAAATAAAGAGAATGGATGTAGGGAAGAAAGGAAAGTATTGAAGACAAAGGGATTAGGTACCTCCCAATCAGGTATCATTTGTACAATCTGCCATTAAAATTTAGCTGAGTCGAGTATATTGTTTTTAATTTGTATTCCCATAACATACTCTGTTAAGGAGGGTGTATGCAGCAAATGCATATTAATGATGCTGTACATTTGCATATTATAGATCCACAACACCAAGGGTGTAGTAAAAATCTTTATGAAAAGTGGTGACTCTGCAGCAGTCAATTTTCTCTATATCTCAACCATTTTAATGCTCTTTTTTTTTTTTTTTTGCACATATACACATGCACAAAATCCCTACAACCAATAGCTATACTACATTAACGGACTAATGACCTGCAAAATTCCATTTATAAAAGATGAAGAAATGTTAGATTTATACAGAGAATTGTCAAATTATCTGTTCCTCTGGAAGACTTCCAGTTCTTTGTTCCTTTGTTCTAAAATTTCTTAAACCAACAAAACTGCTGCATAGATTGTTTTAAAAATATATATTTAACCCATCTCAGATTTAGTGCCAGGAGAAGAAAATCCTAAACTTCATTTTCAGAATGAAGCCAATGACCTGGCTTCATTTGGAGCTCAGCTCAGATGCCTCTATACAAACACCCATAGTATGGGGAACATCTAGGGGATATGATACACTAGGTATCACAGAAACACGGTGTGATGGTTCCTATGACTAGAGTGTTGGAATGGAAGGTCTTTAGAAAAAACAGGCCCCATAGACGGGGAGGGGGATAGGCTGGAGAGTATGGAACTCAGGGGACAGGTGAGCAGTCAACAGAGAGTTTGTGGGTCAGGGTTAAAGGGAAAACAGCAATGTGAGACATAACTGTGGGGATCTGTTGCAGACTGCCTGATCAAGAGGAATCTGTGGATGAAGCGCTCTATAGACATGATAGGAACAACCTCATGCTCGCAGGCCCTTATCCTCATGGGGGACTTCAACCACCCTGACATCTGTCGAAGGAATGGTACAGCCCAGCACAAACAATCCAGGAGGTTCCTCGATTGTGTGGAAGACAACTTCCTTCTGCAAGTAGTAGAGGAGCCGACAAGGAGAGGTGCCCTGCTTGACCTCGTGCTCACCAACAGAGAAGGGCTCTTTGGAAATGTGATGCTCCAGGGCAGCCTTGGATGCAGTGATCATGAGAGGGTAGAATTCTTGATCCTCAGGATGGTGAGAAAAGCGTGCAGCAAACTCACTGCCCTGGACTGCAACAGAGCAGACTTTGGCCTCTTCAGGAACCTGCTTAGTAAGGTTTCATGGAATATAGCCCTAAAGTGCAGAGGGGCCCAAGACTGTTGGTTGATATTCAAGGATCACCAGCTACAAACTCAGGAGTGTTGCATCCCAACTAGAAGGAAGTGCAGCAGGGGGGCCAGGAGACCTCAGCTGCTGAGGAAACTTCAAAGGAAAAAAAGAGGCTTATAAAAGGTGGAAAAAAGGACAGGCGGCCTGGGATGAATACAGGGATGTTGTCCAGGAAGGTAGGGAACAGGCGAGGAAAGCTAAGGCCCAGTTAGAATTAAACTTGGCTAGAGATGTTAAGAATAACAGGAAAGGATTCTATAGATACGTAGCAAATAAAAGACTAGGGACAATGTAGGCCCTCTCCAGAAGCTATTGGGTGAACTGGCTACACAGGATTTGGAGAAGGCTGAGGTTCTGAATGACTTCTTTGCCTCGGTCTTCAATGGCAAAGGTTCTGACTGCACCACCCAAGTCTTGGAAGGCAGACGCAGGGACTGTGAGAATGAAGACCTTGGGCCCACTGTAGGAGAGGATCTGGTTCCAGACCATCTTAAGAACTTGAACATGCACAAATCCATGGGACCTGATGAAATCCATCTGCGGGTCCTGAAGGAGCTGGCAAGTGAAGTTGCTAAACCACTAACCATCATATTTGAAAACTCATGGCAGTCAGGGGAAGTTCCCAAAGACTGGAACCCCCATTTTCAAGAAGGGGAAAATGGATGACCTGGGGAATTACAGACCAGTCAGTCTCACCTCTGTGCCTGGCAAAATCTTGGAGACCTCATAGCAGCCTTCCAGTATCTGAAGGGGGCCTATAGGGATACTGGGGAGGGACTCTTCATTAAGGACTGTAGCGACAAGACAAGGGGGAGGTTTAGATTGGATAGAAGGAAGACGTTCTTTTCTGTAAGGGTGGTGAGATGCTGGAATGGGTTGCCCAGGGAGGTTGTGAATGCTTCATCCCTGGCAGTGTTCAAAGCTAGTGCCCTGGGTTTAACAGTAGCAGTCAATTTTTCTCCTTAGTAGCTGATGCAGTGCTGTGTTTTTGACTTTCAGCCTGGGAACAGCGCTGATAACACCGATGTTTTCAGTTGTCACTAAGTAATGTTTACGCTGACCAAGGACTTTCTGAGTCTCATGCTCTGCCAGGAAGGAGGGGAGGCCGGTAGGAAGCAGAGACAGGACACCTGACCCAAGCTGGCCAAAGAGGCATTCCATACCACAGCATGTCATGCCCGGGGAGGTAACTGGGAGTTACCTGGAAGGGCACGCTCTCTTCCTGGTTGGGCTCATTTTTGGCAGGTGGTGTCGTATTCTCTTCCCTTGCTATTTCCCTTATCATTATTATTATTGGTGGTAGCAGTAGTGATTTGTGTTATACCTTAGTTACTGGGCTGTTCTTATCTCAACCCATGGGAGTTACATTCTTTCGATTCTCCTCCCTATCCCTCTGGAAACAGGAAGGGGGGGAGGAAGGAAAGAAAAGGGGTCAGGGGAGACTAGAAACTGGGTTTAAACCACAACAGCTAGGTTGGACAGAGCCTTGGGTGGCATGGTTTAGTGTGAGGTGCCCCTGCCCATGTTTGTATGTATCTATGAACAGTTTGTATGGCTGAGACACAAATTCTTGCAATTCGTCTCTTTACAGTGAAAATTAGCCCCATCTGAGCTAGCTATGGGTTGTTGTTCTTTAACTGGGCAAGAAATTTTGACATATCTGAATAGGTATGGACCCTGTATCAGAACGAGACCAGCAACATAGTCTGCAAATAGGTGTCCATTGGCCTAAATATGTTTCCAAGGCCTAAACCTCCTTTTCTGTTGATGATGCTTTGGATAAACTGTGCTGAATTTGCCTCCATCAGTACAACCTATTGTAACCGCATGTTGTTACTGATGCAAGTGGACTTTGAAATGTGGTGAAACAGAGGAATAACCTGGCCAGTTATACCAGGGTATGAGCAAAAGTCTTTAGTGACATGTGTCAGTCTTGGTGAGGGAAAGTTTCCTGACACAAGAGGTAAGGCTGTGGCCCTGATTCCTTCCAGCCTTCATGAAAATTGGTTTGACACAAAAATGCTGTGTAAAGGCTATAGGCTATGGACAGGCAAAGATTCTCACTCCCTTTTGAATGAGAATGAAATCAAGAAGCATGAGATTTGTGGTGCCAGTTCATCATTCTCTCACTGCAGCTTCTTTGGTGGTTCCTGCCCTCATTTCTTCCATGGTGCAGTAGCTACATAACAGGAGTGCTGCCTGCTGCTATAAACTTTGCTGCATGCAGATTAAAAGTCCAATCTGTCTTCCACTGATGTTCATAGGTCTTGCCATTGACTACAGTGTAAGCTGGAGCATACCCGAATTTATAGAAACCAAATGATATTTACAAACCGCAAAAGGTTAAAGTAATGCAAAATCATCTTTGGACCTGCTCAATAGCCTTATATTCTCAGTGACACTTTCTTTAAAGACTGCAAATCAGAGGTTTGGGAAAGCAATTTTTTATTCTGCAAACACTGTCTGACTTTAGGAACAAGATTTATATTTTCAGTTTATGCACAAATCTTTATCCCTTGCTTATTAAGAGATAACAAAAGGGGAACACCAAGGTTAAAGGCTGGTGAGGGTCTAAATTTAGGTATACATGTCTCCCCTATTCTGCATTTATGTTTTTGATGTCTATAGAAGGATTGTTTTCTTTCAGATTTGTTTTTAACCTAAAACCAAGGAAATCCAAAAATATATTGCCCTTGGATCTTCAATGCTGAAAGACAAGTAATGGTGAAGTACCTGTTATGTGTCCTTCTGTCTCTTGTACTTACTTGTAGAGTGAGGAGATCAAAATGCAGAGTAATGGGCGCTTGGCTAGGGTGAGGAGGGATGTATCCTGTCTCCCTGATGACAAGCAGTTGTCCATGACTGTCTATTCCCTGGGGTACCTGCAGGTATATTTGACATGCCATAGAGATACCAGGGCCTAGCCACTGTGGCAGTGAATTATGTGCATCCATTTACCTTAACTGCTCTGTAAGGTTTATGTGAGGAATAATGTTTAAAGGTAAGTGCAGTGACCATATAGTCATCTCAAAATATATGGCCTTATGGTTGTGTGATGAGGGGACTGCAGTAACAAAATTCCTCTAGGTTTAAATTTTGTCCTGGTTCTATTATTGTTTTCACCCAAACCAAACTGTAATCCATCTGTTTTTGTGGGTGGAAACTTATTGGGACAGAACAGCTAAAAAAGAAACAGGGAATATGGCCATTGTTTTTCAGGGAAATTAAGTGGATGCAATATGTATTAGTATTCCTAACAGGCCAGTTAAGGTGAATGCTGACTCCCAGAGTCAGTTTTACTCAGTCACAAAGGGAATCTTCATGAAAAAGAAAGAGTCAAGATCTCTCTTTTTTTCCCTTAGTCAGTTGAAGGACTAGTTGCCCCATCCTAGTCCCTTTAGACCAAAAGGGAGTTTTAGCATTGACATTAACGGGAACAGGATCTGGCCCAATAACTGGGTATTTTGGAGTTGCTTCTGTCACCCTTGTTGTATTGTTGCCGAGAGTACAGAACATACTTGCCTTCTGTTTTTCACTCCTTAATATTTCCTTAGAATACTTAGGCGGGAGTGACCGTAAATGCTTAACCTTTGTCAATGGCAGACATTCAACAGAGTTTGGCTGCCTCCTTCTATTTCCTTGTGGACACTGATTTAAGAGTCCATCCAAAACATTTGTTCAGAAGGATATGACTAACATGAGAATCTGTCACTGTGTAAACACAGGGACCAAAAACTATTTGGCAGCATTTTGGATCTGCTGGCTAATAATTAGGTATTTACGTTTGCTTTAACAGCACTACTTGTGATGATCTAATGTCATTCAGTATTTATATGGATAGCTCATCAGATTTTTTTCATTTTACAATGATTCAGCATAATCACATGAGAGAGAAAAAACATTTAAAGAAAAATACTTATTTCAATAACTACTGTAAAATTTCAGTCAGGACCACATTAGGAATGACATGCTGAGCTCACACGAGAAGAACAACGCCTGCATTTACTGGAAACATTGCAGTAAGGGTGGGTGAAGTCATTGAAAACAAATTGCTCTTCTCTTCCTAAATAAGCTTGGGCTGGAATAGGGTCCTCTGGGTTGTGACCAGATTTGGCCTTCACAGCCAGTTTGTTTCACAGAAACTGAGTAAATTCTCTCTGGAAACAAATCTGCAGAAATGTGCATGAGAATATTTGGGGAGGGGAGTGATAGCTGGATCTAACACAGTCGAAAATATATTAAAAGCTATGAACAATTTGCTGTTGTTTGGGAAAGTTCAGAAGAGTACATTCATTATTGACACTTTTATCACTGGAGCAGGTATAATGTCATACTGATCCAACTGTGTCAAATGTTATGTAAACAGCACATATATCAGTCCCTAATTCAAATACACGTTATTCACTATCATGAAAACTACAAAGACTGTGAAGCCTTAATGATACAGATCCAAGTACACATTGATAAGCTTGAAGGGCATATGATTTGTATTAACTTGTGTACCTTCTACTGACATTGTTTTCAGAGCATCGTAAAGGAATAAGAAAATATTGTGCAATAGACAGTATGAACAAATTTACTTTTGATTCTCATACTACTAAAGGGCTTGTGAAAATGTTTGAGAACAAGAAGTTTTCCTGCCCACTCAAGCGTTACTATTTGCAAGAAGCAAAAAAAATCACGTTTCCCTACACACTTGCCTCAAATCACAGGAATAGATGATAGGAAATAAGGAAAGCCAAATAATGTGCTCTGAGAATCACAAACTTCTCTATGAGCTTTCCAAATCTAACAGTGGCAAAGGTGATTCTGTGCACAGAATGGCCATTGTGGATAATACTACTGCTCCTTGCTGCCTTCAGTTTTTATCCTTTATTCGGTACGTTGAAAAGCTGAGGAATACATTTCTGTGCAATAAACTTTCAGCTTATCCAGGTTAGATCTTACCCTGGTACTTCCACTTCCTGTACGGTACACCTCTTCTTCTAAATCTTTCATTTTGATAAGCACTTTAGCCAGAAAGTTGCTATGATATGAAAGATACAATGATAGAATCATAGAAATTAAGAGGCATCAAATCCACCCCTCTGCTTTAGGAGAGGAGAAAGCAGAGGTGACAAGGGACAAGATGAGAAGATAGCAGTACTATGGTATGCACATGCCTATCTGTGCCATGCAAATAACTGTATCTGGGAGTAGTATATTGCTTTTGTCAATTCTCTATGTAAAATTGAAACCTTTTGTAGGATTTTTGATTTTGATGTTCTTTTTCTCTCTCTCTGCTCTGCAATCCCTGACTCTTTCATGGATCACCAAGGGCTCCTGGGCTCTGCTGCCACTTCCAGTATGTGTACCCTTCCACATTTGAGAAATAACAACAAGTCTGTGGTGGAGACTTTTCAATATTTCTAAAATCAACAGGAATAGGATTTGATTTCTGTGTGGAATTTTGGAAGGGGTAAAGTGAGGAGAGAAAGAGAGGACAGTCACATCCTAGCATGAGATATATTTTGCTAGAAATTTCTCTTTTCCTGTCTTGGTGGAGCTGGTCAAATCATCTGGTAAGAATGAGTCTGAATGTCACCTTTTCATTATTACTCCATTCATTGTGCTGGAAATAAAAGACTGCTTCAAAAAGGAAAATATTCTCAAGATCTTGGCCTGCAGCACTGCAGAGATGTGATTAACTCACCAGAGGCATAGACAGCTCCAAACTCATTCAGAGCAAGAGCCTTGGGACTAGCTGGTAGATTTTCGTTGTTTTCCAAGACAGGAATGAAACAGAAGCATCTGGATATTCTGCATTCACACTGCAGTTGCAATGGGCTTTCATTCCTAAAGGCTCGACATGTCTTTCATCCTGATTCCAGATGTGCTTCTCAAAGAGGTCACTTTATCTGTTCTTCCTCATTTGCTCTTCCCACTCTGCTCTGTGAGTGCTATTATCCTCCCATCCCAGCACTTACATCAGGTTAGTTATACTGGTTAGAGAAAGCTGAGGAGTTCTCATGTGAGCATCACCACCAATAGATCAGACAGTATAATAATATCCAGTTCAGATGTGCTGATGAACAGCTGTGGGGAGTAAGCTTCTCAGCTGGAACAGCTGGAGCCAGAAGAGGATTTGTGACTACATCCTGAGACAGCCAGGCTAAGTAACAGAAGCAACTGTGCTATGCTTATACAATTTCCAGGCACTTAAATGAACAGATTACCCTAAAACCTGCTTTAGTCACCACTGAAGTACTAGAGCATCCTGCCATCTGTTCCACAATTAGAGAACTAACATGTCTTATTAACATCTCTTTCTTTTCTGGTCTTCAGATGCTCACAAAAAGAGGAAAGAAATCTGAGAAGCTGATTGCATAGAGTAGCTCTGCAAAATGAGTACCAGTTAAAAAAAAATACAAAGCTTGTAATTTCACAACACCTGATTACAATGCCAAGAAGAAAAACTCCAATAAATCCCAACTGGCAAAAAAAATAAATCCAGATGAATCTTATTATAAAATAAAACCCAGGAAACAAACAACAACAACAACAACAACAACAAAAAAAAAAAACAACAAACCACAGACCCCAAGAAAACCAACCAACCAAAGAACCCCATGAATTGAAAAGCTACATCTGTAATGGGTGAAGGATCCTTATTATATTCTGTTCTGAATTTATCTCAAGCTTATGATGAGTGTGTCATGAAAAAGAGGAACATTTGATAAACAATTGCCTCACATTCTTAATTTTTCTAGGTTTTTTGTTTTGTGGTTTTTGTTTGTTTTTTTGTTTGTTTTTTAATATTACAGACAAATTGTGTGATTTTCAAGAAAGGCAACAGGTTACTATGTGTCTAGTTCTGTACTGAAGACTTAACTCTCAAACGTTTCCTCAATTCTCTCAATGACTGTATGCAGAATACATTGTTAGAAGCCAGCTGGCAATACCCACTTGACGCATCCCAGTAGAGAGGCTTGGTTTTCAGCTGCCAATAAGTTTTCAAATCTTTAACTGTTTGGCATTCAATATTCCTTGTTATGTGCCTGCTTCAAATACATTTTTTCTCTAAGCAGACCAAGTCAGGTCATTTCATGAATGAAGTTGGGATAAAAACCAAACCCACAAACAAGCAGCAGATAGAGGTGGTTTGGTTTTGTCCAAGTTGAAAAAGAAAAAAGAAAAAAAAATGGTGGAGAAGTTTCTCAAAACTTCTAGTGCTTCATGGTTTGGAGTAGGGGTTTGAATGAGAAGCGCTTAGGACTCGTTTCATGGACAATGTTTGGCTGTGCCTACAAGAGCATCTACAAGTGTTGTCCTTCAATGAATTTCTTTACGTGTATTCAGCTGCTGCATCTTAGATTGCTCTTTTTGTAAATCCTCTGAGAATTTTGTTTACTGACAATGCTATCCCCCAGCCTGATCTGACAATGCTGCTGCAGAAAGTTTTGGGACTTTGATCAATTTAAGAACTGAGTGGGTTTAACAATGTGAGGAACTAAGACTAAACAGGCATGAGAAAAGGTCTGACAGAATAATACAAAAAGGTTTCCCCTTCAGGAAAGTGCACTTGCTGGATCAGGTTCCCTGCCAGATCCCAAAGGAGAACCCAGATTTCCTGAGTCTGCTGTCAGCAAAACTCTGTGAAATCCTCCAAAAAAATGTCCACTTCTCCTTCAGGGCTGTTCACAGAGAGGATGACAACCTGCTACTACTATCAGTTTCTCCCTTAAGCCCAGTGGCAGATCTCAAGTTTCCAATCCCCCCAGTGATTTGTGTGGGTGTCAGCATTGCTCTACTCAATAGAAAGACTATCACTTTCCCTCATTTAATGATTTAAAAACTTGGGAAATTACATTCTCAGGAAATATATGAAAATAATATAAATATAATTTCAAGGCAAGTATTTAAACCTCAGATATAAGGTTGTCTTGGTGATCTTAATTCAACCCTTATTATGCATATTGATAAAATAATTAAGGAAATCTTTATGTCCCATTTTTTTTCATGCCAAAATTTGTAATTCATATTATATAATATATGTGTGCTCAGGTCTATGTAGCAAAAAAAGGATCCTTACAAGAAATACAGCCCAGGGAGATGGGGTACAGAATAATGAAGAGACACAAAATATTAGCCACCTGTTAAGTGATGTTTCAAGAAACAGGAAGATATGAACACAGGAGGAAAGTACACTTTCTGTGCTGAAGACACATACCACTGTGCGCAGATGTACTCATACCTATTTCCTCCTCTTAATTTTTTTTACATGGGTGGTGATTATACAGCAGATGTAATTGCTATTTCCTGGTGACTCAGGCATTAGCTCTCCCACTCTCTCCTTGCAGACACAGCCCCTTCAATTCAGCACTTGCTTTCTGCTTTAGAATGCAATTTGAGTAAAGATTTACACTCAAATGGGTAATGAAACAAATAGGAGAAGTTTTTTTTAGCATTATTTTTGTAAAATATTGCCATAGGGACAGAAAAATTACCTTGATAATGAAATAATGTCTGAGATAGATTTTATCACAGACATAGTTCACTCCCTTTGGCAATGTTGTACTGATGCTGCCTTGAAAACCAGTCAGAATTTACAACCTTTATCTGCATGCATATACACAAATAATATTCAATTTTTCAGATTGGCTTAAACCCAAAATCTAATTTTTAAACAAGTAAAATTATGGATATAATTTTGCATCTGTACTTTTTTTTGGTGTAATTTAGGTTCCTGGAACAGGTAGCGACACTGCACCTTAAATTACTCAGCTGTAAGGTACGTTAGGTAAAATAATATCTCACTGATGTCGTAAAAAATATTCCATCTATTTTACAAAGAAGAACTTCCTCCCCTGTATTCTTTGGTACCAAGGAGAATGACAAATCTGATGCTTGGTAATAAAACTCCAGCCATGCTTCAGTCTCTTTGTCCCAGTCCTACATTGTCATGAAACTGGTACATCTAGTCTCTGAAGATTCCCACTATAAATTAAGTCTCTTCATGGCATAAAGCAGAGACATTTCAAGAACTGCACTGCACATTGTGTTCCCCTAATGGAAAGGAAATATCAGGGGCAAAAGAAACATAATTGTTGCACTCTGCTTCTTTGGTTGTTCTTGAGCACTAGAGTAGCCCTTTGTGTGTGCAGATAACTGGGCAGAGCATTCCTGAGGCAGCTCTTATTTATGCAAGGTACTGGACTGACATCTGGCTGCCTGCAGACTCCACGGGAAGATATAAGTGGCTTAAAGCCAGTTTTGCCTGTTCTAGTGATGAGAGCAGCCCAGCCAAATCAAAAAATCTGGCACTTGAATATACAAATTATAATAATAATATTTTGGGACAGAGGAATAAATAGATACTAGCCTTAGCAAATGTGGCCCAATGGTGATGCACAGAAAAAACACCATCTGCTGGAGACTTTGCAAGCCGTTAAGATTTGCACTTTTGAGTTCAGAGATTTTTATTAAAATAGATCATCAGGGCAAGGTTTAGGGACAGATAACTCAACTGTGACTTCTATTTTGATTTCTTTCCAAAGCATGGCACTTCCAAATACTAACAGTAAGGTTTCTGTTTCCCATCACAGATCTGCTTTACTTCACTGTTTGGACTGTAAAACACAGATGAAAAGAGACTGGTTGGATACTCCTGTACTCCTTCCTCCATCTTTCTGTGTACTGACGTTTCAGGATATACTGTCTTTCCAAAAAACTGCAACAAGAAACGTTGCAGTTAGAATCTGCTGATTTTTGATGTTCGGTAAATGCACAGAGGGTATGTTGTATGGTATCCCTTCCATCTCAAAACCTCTCTTTTTTGGCCATTGACACATGCCACTGACATAACTTGCACATATTTTGTGGTTTTGCTCTGTGAAAAGGAAGTATTAAGCTCTGAGACACTGTAATAAATTTGTTTGGTTTTGATAGAGATTGACTGCCTGAATGCTACCATTTTTATCAGGTATAAATTGCTCTCCAAGCTGTGNTACTGTCTTTCCAAAAAACTGCAACAAGAAACGTTGCAGTTAGAATCTGCTGATTTTTGATGTTCGGTAAATGCACAGAGGGTATGTTGTATGGTATCCCTTCCATCTCAAAACCTCTCTTTTTTGGCCATTGACACATGCCACTGACATAACTTGCACATATTTTGTGGTTTTGCTCTGTGAAAAGGAAGTATTAAGCTCTGAGACACTGTAATAAATTTGTTTGGTTTTGATAGAGATTGACTGCCTGAATGCTACCATTTTTATCAGGTATAAATTGCTGTGGGATGAAGGACCTTTTGACTTAAACTGGATAAATCATTTGCCATGATTCTTTCAGGAGATGTCAGTGCTTTCTGTTGTGTAAATTTGCCTACAAATGCATTTTTTACTGAATTGTATCATTCTCAATCTGCAGATTGTTCACAAGTAATGCACTATAAATGTATGAATTTTTAGGTAGGCTGCATAATCCTTCTACATGTGTGGTGGTTTTTCCAATCCTTGTAGGAAGATTAGATGCAATATCAAAAAGAAATGTATATCTCAAATGCAATATTATTGATATTGTCAGAGTTTCTGGGATTAAGATCTAGAGACCAGCACTAACATCCAGATCATCTTGTGCTAACAAACCACTCTCATGAGTAGAGACAACTTGATGGCAACAGTTCATGATATTGGCTCTGGGCTAATCTATCCTTTCTGGGGAGAGAGTGGACCACATTGGGTTTCCACCTTGTGGAAACTAAACAATAAATAAATAAGCAATGTGAGCCCCATTTTTCTGATGAAACTGTGTAATGATTGAGTGGTCAAGACTGCAACAAGGTCACGATAAGGGCTGGACTTCATCCTAAATTCTAATCCGATGTTGGAAAACTTGGTTTGTTCTAATTTAACTGAAACAAGGGTGACTTGAAATATCTTTTCAATATTTCAATATTGGTGAAACTGAGCTAGTTTTTGCTGCCGTTCAATTTTATACTTTCTAAACTTTCTATTTTCTCTTTTCTGTAGTGTCTGTCATAGCCTTTTTCTATCCTGGAGTGAAGAAAATTGAGCAGTTAGCAGGAGTATCAATACCAGTTAAACTCTTTCTGTGTTAAAATAGCATTGTGCTGATCACTCTGAAAGAGGGTGACTTCCTTCAGAGTGTCTGGGGCTGGCATTTCGTTAAATATTTTCTCAGTGATCCTCTGAGAACCTTTCAAACATACTGGTCACTCACAGGAGAACTAGAACAGGTTTTCCAGATAGAAGCAAAGAGGGAAATTCTGTTATTTCATTTTCTTAATTCTTTCTGAAAGTGAATGGAAAACAAAAATAGGCCATTAAATATAATACTGAAAAAAATACTTGCTCTAATCCATCCATTGCTAGTTACCAGGTGCCAATCTGAAAGATAACATCAGTGAGTAGTTGTCCTACCAACAAGTAATTCCCAGATGAGGAGGTTTCCTCACTGTGGAAGATGCACAGTCAAGACTCTTAAAGTAGATTAAACATTCAAATCTTATCTTCCACCTCTCTGTTGTGTTATGAGTTGGTTTAATCTCAACCTTCTAACTCCTCTCTCAGTATAGTTCACTTTTCTGTCCCTGGTGCAAGACTCTCCCAGATAAACTTGTCCTGGGAGTGTAATGTCTTGGACATTTGTGAGATGATAAATCCTGATTTTGACAGTTACAGTCTGCCCTTCTACACCTTTTAGTGACACTGATAGTTACTGATCCTGGCATACTTCCATGAAACTGTCACTTTCATGTTTGGGATTGGGCTTTCTGTATGATAGAAAAGGACCCCCTCCCATCTGCTCTGCTGAGAGGCATAAAACCATAACAATTAGAATAAATATTTTGTTTTTCTGAGCCTACTTAGGTAATACTGAGTAATTTACTACAATTTTTCATGTGGATGTCACTCTTACAAATACAACAGAAGAATAGAAAAGTGACTATTTGGCTGCCTATTTGCATCAATCTCTTCCTATGAGAAGACAGGACTTTTCATACCTAGTATCCCAGTTAGTGATTAGGAAGATGACAGGCAAAATACCTGCCATTCTTAGACTTAACACAACTATGAGATTCATCCTTCACGTCACACAGCATTAATAATATTTCTGTTATTAGAGCTCATTAGATTTGCTAAATGTCTACATGTTTCCCTGACTCCTAGCTCTGAACATGCCTTTGTCCAGCTGACTCATTGATTCATGAGGTCTTTTCGGTTGCATCATTGGTAGCATTGACGTTTTTCATTATTTACTGACTGCCAGGCTTCTCTCTTTCTTAAATTTTGTTCCCCCTCTCCCTCTGCAGCATTGTTCAAGAGAAAAATTCCAGTTTTACCCCAAACCAAAATTACAAACAGCCAAATAACGCAAAGGCTGCTGGCTGCGTAAACTTTGAGAAGCAGAGTGTTTTATGGACCCACACAATGGCAGCATTGCAAAGGAAAGCTAAGTGGGTTCCTTTGTGAACTGGTGGGACTTTACTTCAGAATAAGAAAAACATCTGTGAGGCTTTCCAAAGTCACTGTCAGAGCTGTGTTTTCACAGACTGAGAGCTAAAAAAGAACTGAACAGAGAAAACATGCAAGGAAACTGCTTGAAGAGCAGGTGTTTCATGACAGGTCAGAGCACAGTAACCCAGCTGAAAAAGAGCTGTGACAAGGCATTACAACAGCATGGAAAGTGTTCAATATTCTCCCAGTCACAAGGTTTGTTCTGCTTAACTGATGCTGGCAAACAACCCTGCTGCAACCTTTTAGGTACAGAGGATCAATGAACTATTAAATGGTGCCACTGGATACCCTGTGACACACAAAACAACTTTTATTAGATCAGCAGGATGAATGTAGCTTCTGCTTCCCTTAGTGCTGGAATCAGGAGTTCTCTGTTCTGCTTATCTCTGTAAAGTAGAATTAAAACTTGGATCAAACCTGGATTTGAGGTCATTGTGAACTGAAAGAACCAAGGGCACACCCAGTATTAGAAGAAACATATTGACTGCATCTCTTTGAATATTTTTTGTCCAGCATGATGCACATGCTAAGCAAATCAGGAATGACTAATGAGGTTAGTGTAATCATCACCACTATCGAATATCGGCTCAGAGTTGCCCTTTCTGCACTAATCAGATTTCACAGTATTAGGACTAGAATTTGTTTTAATATTGTCTTTATCCCTTGCAGTGCATATTTGTGTTAGATTTGACAGTTGGAGACATAAGGTTTAATGCTATGTTCAACAGTTATAATTTGGTAGTTTAGCCACGGTTTAAAACTAATAGGTGGTAGCTCTAGGTACTGGAGACTAGTCACTTGGTGTCTATGATTCAGTTTACACATCCAGAGAAATGAGAGGGTAAATACTTGCAAACATCTTGATCATTAGATTGATCAGTTAGAAAGTAACTACATGCACCAAGCAATGCACAGCCAAGGGAGAAATGGACTCAACTTATAAAATACTTTGCAACTGTCTGGGTTTTGGGCTGATCCAGGAATAGAGCAAAGATTAAAGCAAACAGGCACACTGTAATAATTACCATCTCCTAGGCATGAGCTATTAGCAGCTTACAGTCAACAACAGCTAAGTGTCTTCCCCCATCACCATCCCAGCCAGCATGTNCTATGTTCAACAGTTATAATTTGGTAGTTTAGCCACGGTTTAAAACTAATAGGTGGTAGCTCTAGGTACTGGAGACTAGTCACTTGGTGTCTATGATTCAGTTTACACATCCAGAGAAATGAGAGGGTAAATACTTGCAAACATCTTGATCATTAGATTGATCAGTTAGAAAGTAACTACATGCACCAAGCAATGCACAGCCAAGGGAGAAATGGACTCAACTTATAAAATACTTTGCAACTGTCTGGGTTTTGGGCTGATCCAGGAATAGAGCAAAGATTAAAGCAAACAGGCACACTGTAATAATTACCATCTCCTAGGCATGAGCTATTAGCAGCTTACAGTCAATAACAGCTAAGTGTCTTCCTGGTGGTCTGTACTTCAGGGAGTTTTCCCCCATCACCATCCCAGCCAGCATGTATGAGGACAACAGGATTAGGAAATAGGGGTAATTTTAGGTGATGAGAGCCTGTTAAAGTATATGCCAGCCCTCTAAAGGTGCAGGCCACTGATGTATGCTAGTTGTACGTGTTCATCTCTGCCTCCTACTAACCCCAGCTACTGATGCAGGTATTCTTTAATGCTGAAAATTAGAGCTATAGGATGCAAAAGAGCAGAACTTAGATTCAGTGCTGGCTTGACAGAGTTTTGAGCATTCCTTGACCCTGACAGCATGCCCCTCTCAGTTAAAGAGGGGAGGATGCTGAGCTGCTGGAAACTTGGTGAGCAATAGTTAATCTTATGGCCACAATTTTTCTAAAATCAGATGACTTCTGCTATGTCTGAAGTGCTATTTTAGTGCTTTAAACTTCAGGCGAACTTCCAGCACAGACACTCCTATATCCCAGAAGGCTGACTTAAGTGCATACGTGTTTAAAGCCTGGAGAAATGGCATTTAGTTCACTGTGCATTGGATCTATTGCATAAAGGATTAGGAATTTTATCCTCATAACTGCTCCTGCTCTTCACCCATAAACAAACTTTTCTGAGGTTGGTAAGTTTATCTTGGTCAAACAAATCTAATATTTTTCAGAGAAAAGATCCAACACTTAGCAAAGACCATAGATATATGGACCAAGTTCTCTTCAATCCTCTCTCAGCATATTCTTGAGACTTCATTAAATTAAAAAATAAGGAAAGCATCTTCAAAAGTTCTTTGGTGATCCTGAGAACTAAATCATATGATTTCCCAGTGGTCAACTAGGCTCATGTGTGTCTGAGACTTACACAGAGACACAAATTCCTAAATGCTTTAATTATGACTAAGAAGCAGGCTCCTAAGTCACTTACTTGCTTCTGAAACTGTTGTCTGAGAACTGGAAAACATGATCAGAGTTTAACCTAATGTGTCAGGCTGCACATGCATCCTGATGCGGGCAGAGTTTCAGATTGAAAATGGAGTTTCTCCATAAAGAATGAAAGGGCTAATACAGGTTGATTCAACAAGGGGAAAAAACAAATCTAACTCTCTTATTGGTGGTAAATAAAGAAAATACCACCAAGTAAAATGATCCCTATATCTACTAGCATGGGTTACACCACAGCTGCACACAGGGAGGGATTAGAAAACTCAGGTACTGGGTTTAGGAGCCTGAGAATAGCCTTTCTTGGAAATCTCTTCTGCGTATCTGTCTTTATCCAGTTTTCACTGGACTTATTTTACTCTTTCATCTTCTTTTTCTTCACCTGCTTCTGACAACACTCTATCTTGCTGCTATTTCTTTAACAATAGCATAAGAATGGAAAAACTGTTGAAAAGCCAAGGTCCAGTCAGCTGGACTGCTGGTAGAGGGGTGGCTGTTTAATAGGATCAGATGTATGCTGCTCTTCTCTAAGTTGTGATGGATTTCCATTGGGAATACTGGTTCTATACACAGGACAGTAATGCTAAATCGCATTTGCCACCATAGCTTGGAGAAACGTACTGCTTGGATGCTCTGTGCAGGAATGAGTGTCAGGGTAGCTACAAAGGGGAGGAAAGTAAGGGAAGGAAAAGAAAATATGTTTGCTTTTTCAAAAGGAGCTATTTTGGGAACTGTTTTGGCACATTTCCCGGTTTCTTGTCCTGGGTACATGGCAGTCAGTTTAATTACAGGGGTTTTTTAAATGAATTAGTGCAGTTGTGATTTGTACTTGGTAGGTCATTTATTTTCTTTCTGCCAGTTTTAAAGTATTGCCTTATCAGAGCTAGCAAAAACATGCACTGGCACAGTGATTGATGATCATCACCCATCTGATATAAGAGGTGAGAAAAAGAGGAGGTGCACACAGGAAGTGCTACTGGAATTGCTGCCTGAAAGATACTATCCACTACAAACACAGTGAAAACATTATCTTTTGTTATTATATTAAAACTCAGCAAGTCCTCATTGTGGTAGGTGCTCCTTATACCACCATATTTTGTCTCAATGTGCTTGGCTTCCAACATCAGAAGAATTTAGCTGCCATTTCACACTAAAATAGATTTCCACAAATCACCTCAGTAACTGCGATGTGTACTAAGAACTTTGAGGATTTGGGCCACTGAGTATTAAAGGCAGGACAGGCAAAGGTTAGGGCAAGTAGCACTGAGGAGTAGACTGGTTTTGTCTCGCAGAGGTAACTTGCAGATTAGAGCCAGCAGCTTTTCAATTTCTACTACAGAATTATATAATTTTTAAAATTATTTTCCCTTTGGAGTGAGGGAAATAATCTTGTTTACCCTGGACTCTCAGTCCTTCCCTATGGTACGTGAAATTCTCTCTTCAAAGTTCTTAGCTATCTTTCTGTCTGGATTTTGCTCCAAGTCTACACACTCTATGCAACATGAAAGCAACATTGTCAGAAGACATCCCACCAATTCATGAGACTTACATCTCTCTTTCTAAGTGTCTTGGAAATGAGACATCAGTGGTGAAGCACAGCTCTGAATCAAGATATCAATTATTGTTTCCTACACAGACAAATTCACCCTTCTTCCCAGTTTATCCTTCTTTGTACTTGTGCAGCTGGGAGCTTGTCAGTACCAGGGGTCCCAACACATGCTGCTATTGCCCACATGCCATCTGACCACACTGTGTGCTAATTCTCAGAGGTTACCCTCATTTTGTCTTCTTTAATCTGGTTCCTGAGAGATCTTGCTTATCTAGAGTCATTTACTGCAGACAGCAATGGGCCATCCAAGTGCTGCTAATGGGCAGGAAAGAAGTCTCATTCTTCAGTTATGTAAGTTCAGTGAAAACATAAAATAATTGAATTTATCCCCAGACACCATCAAATTTACCTTTCTGACTGAGGCCTGCATTATCAGAACAGCATGGGAACAAATTCTCATTATGCTGATGGAATTCTGTTTCCCATGTAAACCATGTGGTACAGCTCCTTGCTTTTGGTGCCATATGTTTTCATGATCACAGCGATTTGCTTTGGTTTGCTTTCATTTACCTGATGGAAATATTGGAGTCAGGGGAAATGGTAGGTGCTGTATTTGCTTCTGCTTTGTTTATAGCTCTGTGTAGTATTCAAATCTACATATTTATTCCCAGATGAAAAAGACCATTAAGGTATTGTTGATGCTGACAATATATCACTCTTCAGGGCAAGGTGATCCTTTTAATTATTATTATTATTTAAAAAGCTAGTCCTTTGGAATACTAAGAGCTTGGGAAACTCAGTTTAAGATCAAATTTGCCAGTAGGTTATCATTGCTATACACTTTTTGTCTTTGAAGCAGAGACTCCTTTTAGCTTTCACATACAGTTTAAACCCTGTCTGCTGAGGACATGCATTGCACTGAGATACTCAATTTGTTGAATTCATGATCTTCCTGGGGTGATGTAGATAATCTGACTGTTTCCAGGGAGCCAAGAATAAAACTTAGCTGGCTGGACCAGAATTGCTTTCAGTTATAAAAAGGTACATATTTGCTCCACAGATAGAATTCATTTGGGACTCATTAAAAAAGTTGAAAGTTATGCCAATGGCACATCTTTCCTTAACGAACTGAGTCCACAGAAACATCTCAAGATCATCTCCGCTCATTTCTTCAGTGTCCAAGCACTGGGCATTTTGATATCATTATGACCATTACCCTTGGAGATGGGAAAGGGCTCATTGCTCTTTTTACAAGTGAGAAACTTGACAGAAAAAACAACTGGGATCATGTTCATAATCACTGTCCTGGGTTCAGCAGTAGAAGTCAATTTTTCTCCTTCTTAGTAGCTGGTGCAGTTCTGTGTTTTTGACTTTCAGCCTGGGAATAGCTCTGATAATACCGATGTTTTTAGTTGCTGCTCAGTAATGTTTACTCTGGCCAAGGACTTTCTGAGTCTCATGGTCTGCCAGGGAGGAGGGGAAGCCAGGAGGAAGCAGAGACAGGACACCTGACCCAAACTGACCAAAGAGGTATTCCATACCACAGCATGTCATGTCCAGGGTGTAGAACAGGGGACAGTTACCTAGAAGTTTGAGTTCACTGCTCAGTCAGGTTGGGTATCAGTCAGCGAGTGGTGAGTGGTTGTATTCTCTTCCCTTGTTATTACCCTTATCATTATTATTATTGGTGGCAGCAGCAGTGATTTGTGTTATACCTTAGTTACTGGGCTGTTCTTATCTCAACCCATGAGAATTACATTCTTATGATTCTCCTCCCTATCCCTCTGGGAGCGGGGGGAGGAAGGGTAGGAGTGAGAGAGAGGATGCATGGCTGGGCTTAAACCATGACAGTCACCAACAGGAAATCTTTGGAAGAACCCAGAATGGAAGCCAAATCCTAGCATCACAGAAAGGGTGCTATCTTATCTGCCTAATCATCTGAACTTTGAAATATCCTTCAGATTTGGAGACGCTCATATTTAGCAGCAGGTCTGAACAATGGGTTCCAAGCCACTCTGCAGCATGAAAATTTCACTGTATCCAAATTTTTATTGAAATTTGCCCCTCTGTTGTCCAAATCCAGTCAGTTTTAGGAGAAACCTCTATGCCTAAACTCTTCTCCCCTTGACTTTTAGTGAACACTTTGCTTGCCAGACATTGATCTTTGATGTGGATTTCCTTGCCAGCCCTTCAAAACAGTTGCTGTCATCATGGCATCTTATTTCCATACTGTGTCTGATAGTGACAGCAATTATTTCCCATCAGAACTGACTTCAATGTCACTATGCTGATTAATCAGCAAAGGTTACTATGAGGGAAAGTATTGGTCTTCCTTTTCCATCTGAGCAGGAGAATGCCACATCTTAGCAGCAGGGTGCCTTGGGGACAGCTACATTCGTTTTCCAATGAAAGGCTCTGCACAAGTCAAACCTCCCATCCCCCATGCCTTCCTTCCACTGCTTTCTTCCTAAAACACACACTGAGGTTTAGTATAAAGTTAATTCTATAACCCAGGGTTCTTTTTTTTTTTTTCTTTTTAGTGCTACTGACCTCCCATTTCCTTGTCAGTCGACACCAAGCAATTCCCCAGATGGAGAGAAAGATTTCCACTTTGAATATCCCTGAAACACATTTAGAGCCAAAGGCTTTATCATGGGAATAAAAGCAATGAGGTTCTCACAGCTGGGAAGATTTATACAGCTGAGCCTTACCAGCTTAAATGCCTACAGACAGAAACAGCTGAGCTATGTATTATTTCTTTTCCTCTAACTTGCAAGGGAGATGAAAAATGCAGAGGCAGCCTGCAGATAGATATGACTGACAAGGGAGGGGCAGAGCTGTCTGCCTGTAGCTGCTGCAGTGGTGTTTTTAAAGAATCATTTCAGATCCAGAGATGAGGGGCTGGGGCTGACACCATCGCCCTAGCCAGAAGGAACTGCCCTTTCAACTACAGCATTCCAGACAGTGCCAGGGAGTCTTAAACATCAGTCAGGAAGGCATGGGGCTGATGCTGTGCCGATGAGCCCCAGGGGAAAAGTGGTGGAAGATGCAATGAGCTGAGTGCTCTGCACAGCAGAATTGCAGTTTGCATTCTGTGTAAAAACAGAAACCAGGCTGTCTGCTCTTCTCACTATAACAGCATCAGTATTTTGTGCATTAAAAAGCAAGGGCAGCACTTAAAGACTTTAATATGCTTCCCATGAAACAGGCATTCAATGGTCATGCTTTCCTTGGAAACAAAAAGGAAGGGAGAGTCCCAGAGGTTCAGCTCGCTGTCCACCCACATGAAGACATCTTGACCTGATAGAAGCAACCTGTAGATTCCTCTGAGGAGTCTACACTGGTGCTGGCCAAAGGTGAGCACAGCAGCCCTGAGTTCAACAGCCACAATAATGTGAGCAGGTCTATGCCTCTGAGCATCCCCTCCCCCTGACATGAGTCTGTTGCCCTGCATGTGCACTGCCTCTGCTGTCAGTTGCCCTTCGTGTCAACTAACACCTGGAGATGTGGGCTCCACTCTGTGCTGTGCATGGTTCATTGCATCTCACACAGCCCTCAGCCATTACTCTGATTATTCCACCGTATCCAGGTGTCTTTGTGCCAGAGAGGGGGAAAAGGTCTAAGAACAGGCAGAGCTCATTCTGTATGGGGCTCTGTGTCCAACCCACAGTGGAAAGAAGAGGCCTCCAGAGGCCACACAACTGTGCCAGGCTCCTCATTACTCCTGATTTTCCCACCCAGACAGGCAGTGGTCTAGTTGTGCATCACTTCACCCCATATGCCCAGGCAGGCTTGGGATCCAGCATCCCTTCAAGAACATGTTCACTCTGAACATGGGGCCATTCTTGCTTTATTATAAAATGCAGACTGAAGTACTTACATTCTTAGGAATGCCAGTGAGCTGCTTTTGAAATGGTGAGGGTAAGGATGGTCAATAGACTTGTAAGTCATCGGAGAAGCAGAGCTTCATTTTCTAAATGCTACCTGAAAATCACCATGGGAGGAAACAAAGAGAATTCAACAAACCTGGATATTGATTAGAAATGTTTTTTAGCAATATGGAAGAAAACAGAATATACTAAAATTAAGGGGTATGGAGAACAATTTACAAGATTGTATTGTCAGTAATAATGTATCTGGTGGCTGAAGTGCTCAGAAATAATCAGTGTTTGTGCTTGTCCAGCCTGAGGGACTCAACGGGGGGTCTAATTTACAATACCAGTGAAAAACCTACCCTTTGAACACTAGGTTATTTGGGATACTCAAAAATCACTCATTCTACAAAACTTATGTTATCACACTTGCCTGTCAATATCCAATTGTTGTCTTACTCATAACTGTAATTCTTCTTGGGATATGAACTTTGAAGAAATGTGTAACAGCTGTTAGTTGTCTTGCTTAGCACAAGAGCCAACCCTCAGGGTCAAAACAAAAGTCCGTTTACCTTAATAACCCATTGCTCACAATGACTGTATATAGGAAAAGAATGGGGTCATCAGAACAAGACACTAGGTTCAAAGGCTTTTCATCAGTTTTTATCTTGTGAATTTATATAGAGCATAGAGATGGTTTATGTTAGCCTTTATCCTTTTTGTAGTTCTCTGCTTGAGGTTTGACTGCCTTTGAGCACTGGAGGGAAGTTTTATTGGGAATTGTACTCAGTGACTCCCAGATCTTTACCAGAGTGAGTAAAGGTAAGGTGGAGTCCATCACCATGCAAATATAATTTGTATCCATACTGCTTGGCACATGTACAGAAACTGCCATTTTTTCCCCCCAGTCATTCAGTCTTACGAGATCTTCCCATTACTTCCCAGTTACTTATAGATTTCAGCATGATGGATAAGTTTGTGTCATTTGCAGGCTTCGTCACATAGCTCTTCACCCTCTTTCTACTGCCTTTTTTATGTTTTAAAAGCATAGACCTCTACAGATTTCCACTGTGAACTTCCTTCAGTTATATAAATTTATCATTTATTGCTAACTTTTCCTTTCCACCTTTGAAGTTGATTCAGTTTGCGAGGATGATTTGTTCCTATGTCCTGCAACAATTTACTTTTTTAAGACCGTAATGAAGGGTCTCATGAAATGCTTTTCTAAACTCAGACTTCAGTATTACCAATGGAGCATCCTTTCTCTATGCTTGATGGCTCTGTCCTACCCACATCTACTGATTCAGCTCCTCTTGTAGTTTCACTGATTTGCCTGTGAATCATAAGAAATTTATCCCTGAGCCATTTTTAAAGGTGACTGCCACTTTGTCCATCTTTCATAACTTTGACACCAAAGCCTATTTATGCAAAAGAAAGCACACTACGGCTAGCAGCTCAGCAATTTCATGTCTGAATTCCTGAGACCTCCTGAATGAATGAATGCTGTGAAGAGGCCGAGTCTGGTTCCTTCTATTTTATTCATTTGTCCTAAAAGTTCTTCCAGCGAAGCTTTGATGTCAGACAATCCCTCAGCTTCACACTCCAAAAAATAGCTCAAATATGAGACAACCTTTTCTACAGAAAAAGCCAGCATAGAGAATTACCTGCAATGGTATTTTATAACCACCTAAAAATATCTTCAAGTGCTCCTTCTATTACTTACTGGAAGCATCTAGAGTTTTTGGAGGACAATATGTACTATGGCTAGAAAAAGCCAAAGAATAAACTAGATTAATTTTTTGTTGTCACTTGCGTATGATGGCCTAGTTAAGAATCTTCTTCCTTTCTTCTTCTCCTCAGCCATGATGACATCCTACCAGTGTTTTAATCCCCAAACCTTTCTTATGCCCCCTCAGGCTTCAATGACATCCATCTCCACCACAAGGCCAAGCTCTGTCTTTGTCCTTTCCTACAGTCATAAGGAGGCTGATGTTGTTATAAACAGGAAAATGAGAGAATCTGTCCTCTCCTTTTAATGTTTTCATATGCCTCACTGAAATCTAGGAATGTCTGACGGGCATATAAGAGAGACAGTTTAGGCATGGGGAAGAGGTACAGCCCTATCCCACTGCAGCAACGTAGGCAGGGGAAAAGTGATGAGTCACTTTAAGGCTTGGGAATGGAAAGAGCCAATGATACAGCAAGAAGAGGGAGGGAAGGGAAAGGTACAGACTTACGTACAGACTTATGATTTGTCCTTTGGGTGAAAGATTGGAATGCTGAACTCTGCTGTTTGCTCTTCTGCATTTGTCTCCTGTGATTGACTGAACCTTCCAGTGAAACACATCCTCAGTCCTGCAAATAATTCCCTTCATTTCAGAAATTCCAGACAGGCAATATTTATTCCCTTGAAAAATACCTTCATGTAGATGCCAGGTGTATTTTTGTACACTGTTTGGAGATGTTTGCTGGCTTGCAAACTCCAAATGCATGTCCTTGGCTAGTCAAACTTTGCTGATCTGCACCAGTCCAGAGCCTAACCTACAGACTCAAAAATGCTCTGTGTTAATCCCTTGTGACCTTCAGTGTTCTCTTTTGTCTTCTGGACACCTTTCTATGCTTCTGCAGTCACAGAATACAGAAGGTAGAACAATGGGAGAACTAAACTAAGGAAAGGTTATCACTGGAAAACCTAAGCTTGTGAAAAACAAACAAACAAACAAACAAACATAAAAAACCAACCCCAACTTGCTATCTCAGCTATAGATCTCAAAAGGTAATAACACTTTCAGTAGTCATAAAACGTAATTTCTCATAAGCATTTGTGAAGGTGTAAAAAGGACTGAATTAAGTTCTAGAAGCCTTGAAAGTGAACATTAGAAGGCATTTCATCCATATTCATGGGATTTGGGAAATGTAACTTTGTTCCTTGAATAAGGAACAATACTTGTCATGATAAAGTGTTCACAACTGATGGAGATGCAAGGAAAAATTTTGAGATTCTGAGTCTTTTTCCCCTGAATGAACTCAACTCAAAAGATGACTACAAATTGGCCTAAAAATGTTTAGAGAAAACATTGATTTGGATTCTTTCAGGGCATTAAGTCAATTTCACTGTACTCTTTCACAGGGAAAACAAGACATCCGTACCAGTTAATGGACCATTATCCCAGCTATCAACAGCAGAGAGCCACCCCAAAGAAGCTTTTCCATCTTTCCTCACTGTCTGCTAACACTGGGCTGCAGATTAATTTCCCCATCTAGGTTTTCTGGACAGAGCATACTTGGCATTTCTAAGTTGCCCAGGCTCAGTGCCTTTAGCAGTGGAATCAACTGCATGATAAAAACTGCTTGTAATTGAGAAATTGTATGGGAAAAATACACAACTCTTGACACTCTGGCACTTTCTGTCTGTAGATGCAGTGGTAACTACATCTACATCACCTGCTACAAGCTCAGGAGTGTTGCATCCCAACTAAAAGGAAGTGCAGCAGGAGGGCCAGGAGACCTCCTAGGATGGATAAGGAGCTGTTGAGGAAAATTTGAAGAAAAAAAAAGAGGCTTATGAAAGGTGGAAGCAAGGACAGGCAGTCTGGGATGAATACAGGCATATTGTCCGGGAAACTAGGGATCAGGTGAGGGAAGCTAAGGCCCAGTTAGAATTAAAATTAGCTAGGGATGTTAAGGATAACAGGAAGGGATTCTATAGGCACATTGTGAATAAAGGAAAGAACAGGGGCAATTTAGGCCCCCTCTGGAAGCTATCGGATGAACTGGCTAAACAGGATTTGGAGAAGGCTGATGTTCTGAATGACTTCTTTGCCTCAGTCTTCACTGGCAAAGTCTCTGACTGCACCACCCAAGACTTGGAAGGCAGACACAGGGACTGTGAGAATGAAGACCTTGGGCCCACTGTAGGAGAGGATCTGGTTCCAGACCATCTTAAGAACCTGAACATGCACAAGTCCATGGGACCTGATGAAATCCATCTGTGGGTCCTGAAGGAGCTGGCGAGTGAAGTTGCTAAACCACTGGCAATCATATTTGAGAGACCATGGCAGTCAGCTGAGGTTCCCAAAGACTGGAAAAGGTGAAATATAACCCCCATTTTCAAGAAGGGGAAAATGGATGACCTGGGGAATTACAGACCAGTCAGTCTCACCTCTGTGCCTGGCAAAATCTTGGAGCAGATTCTCCTGCAAGGCATGCTAAGGCACATGAAAAACAAGGAGGCGTTTGGTGACAGCCAGCATGGCTTCACTAAGGGGAAGTCCTGCCTGACCAATTTGGTGGCCTTCTATAATGGGGCTACAGAATTGATGGACAGGGGTAGAGCAGTTGATGTCATCTACCTGGACTTGTGCAAAGTGTTTGACACTGTCTCACACGTCATCCTTGTCTCTAAATTGGAGAGACATCAATTTGATAGGTGGAGCATTCAGTGGATAAAAAACTGGTTGGATGGCCACATGCAAAGAGTTGTGGTCAATGGCTCAGTATCCAGCTGGAGGCTCTCGTGAGACCTCACCTGGAGCATTGTGTGCAGTTCTGGAGTTTTCAACATAAAAATGACATGGAGCTGTTGGAACAAGTCCAGAGGAGGGGCATGAGGATGATCAGGGGACTGGAGCATCTCCCATACAAAGACAGGCTGAGAAAGTTGGGACTGTTTAGCCTGGAGAAGAGAAGGCTACGTGGAGACTTCATAGCAGCTTTCCAGTATCTGAAGGGGCTCTATAGGGCTGCTGGGGAGGGACTCTTCATTAGGGACTGTAGTGACAGGACAAGGGGGAATGGGTTCAAACTTAAACAGGAGAGGTTTAGGTTGGATCTAAGGAGGAAATTCTTTCCTGTTAGGGTGGTGAGGCACTGGAATGGGTTGCCCAAGGAAGCTGTGAGTGCTCCATGCCTGGCAGTGTTCAAGGCCAGGTTGGACAAAGCCTTGGGTGACATGGTTTAGTGTGAGGTGTCCCTGCTTATGGCAGGGGGGTTGGAACTAGGTGGTCTTAAGGTCCTTTCCAACCCTAACAATTCTATGATTCTATGATTCTATTATCTACAAAGTCTGTTGTTTCTTGTGTATGTATGGTATCTCATCTATGGGTTTATTTCAATTGTAGAATTAATAGGGGTTCTCACTTGGGCTTTCTGCCTGCTTCTCATTTCTGAAACAAAAAAAGCTCTCCTGAAAGAAATGACATTTTATTTTACACTTCTATTTAGGGAGTTGGGGATAGGTGGGTGGAAGAAGGTAGCAGTCACTTTAGGTTACCTTTAATTTCAGGAGCGTTACTCTGCATCTTTGCAATAAGTATAAGGGAACAATAATCAGATGTTCTTACAGTCCTCTGTACCTTCACAAACCTTCACAAAGGACCACCATGGTGAGAATGGAGGTCCACATTAGTGACTATCTGTCTTGTGGTTTGGGAGGGCATTGCAATGTGGCCACTTGATACCAAAGCTGGCTCTTTAAGGGTATATTCTGTAAGAACTACACGCAGGCCTCCAGGTCATCTAGAGAACAGATGAGATTTATCAGATGGGCATTGCCTGTGCTGGTGATGTTAGTGTGAGAACCTCAAACATCACTTCTTGGCATTAAGAAGCCAATGAGGATTGCTCTGTTGTAGTCCGGAGCTAAATATTTCAGCAACAGTAGGATTAGAGATAGGACAGAGGGTGGGAAAACATGTAGAAATCTTTTCTCAAACTGAGAATATAGGAAATATGTGCTTGCAAGTTTCTTTTATACCTATTTGCTGGCAGAGGCACATTTTGATTTTACTGAGTGCTGCAAAGGATTCTCTCTGTATTCCTTGTAGGTCTGAAGCTTAATGTTAGAGTATCTTGACTCCAGGACATAAGACAAAGAATGTCATTGTTCATTCTTTGATGTTCTAAAGCATCTTATTCTTTAGGGATCTCAACATGCTGTACACACATTAATTAAAGTCCATAGTACTCCTAAATCAGATTCTATTATTCCCAGTTGATTGATGGAAAAGCTGAGATAAAGAAAGATTATACGGTACATTTTCTAATGTGGGAGTATGTGAAATTAGACCCACAAAATTCATGGTTCAGCAATTAAATGGGAGCAATATGATATATTTCACATATATTGAAAAACCTCTATGTTCCACTGAAACAACATAAAAAATTGTTCTTTGAGACCCTGGTGTCACAATACTCACAAAACTGCAAGGACTCTTTTTGGCTGAAGGAAAGCTAGTCTGCATGCCCATCTTCAACAGATGCCTCTGTGGCATCAAGTTCACATCTAAATCCAAGTATCCCCATGATTTATGGTTATTTGAATTTATTTTTTCAGTTGAAGCTATTAAAAAGAAAGACAACACCCAAAACAGCGCAGGCAAAGATGAACCTGTGAAGTCAGCAGGTAGTATCAGGCAATGCACGAACCCAAACCAGCTGCTACAAGAACAATCAAAAAATCCACTGGTGAGCAGAGTAAAATAAGTAACATGTCTTCGTATTGTAGAGCAGAAGGCATTAATTAGACAAATCTTGCTCTCACTGCATCTGTAATAAAGAAATAAAAGCTTCAGTGAAGATTGCTGACCAGTTTTGTCAATTTATTTTTTCAGGAACTTAAGATTTTTTTAAGAGTAAAATAACCTTTTCAAAGACAGATTTAGTACTGCTCCTTGAAGAAACAGGCATTAGGAACCTCATCTTCCTCTTCATCAAAAATATCCTCAGATGCCGCTTGCTTTTTCTCTGACACCCTGCTCAAGCAAAAGAAATACCCGGCAGATTGATCACAGCATTACTTAGACCATCTGAAAAAAAAAAGGTTTGAAACAAACTACATTTGAGCTATTGTTATTTTGTCTTTTGCTTTATCATCAGGCTCCATCATTGCTGCCTTGAGGCAGGTGGGCTTCTGGAGCCCTGACTCATGCTGGGGCTCTCTGAGGGAATTGGATCAACATAAACTTAGAGCAGCCCCAGTTTCCAGCAAGTTTTCCCCCCTCAGTTTGGGAAGATATGTCTCCCCCAGCAAGATGTACTGTGAATGCACTGGAACCAGCAGATCTATACATGCAACTAGGTGACTTGCTGGCTCAGAGGCAGCAGAACAGAACCTCTTTGGCTGCTTTCTGATTGTAAAAGCACTGGATAATTCAGAATAAGCTGGGACAGAATATTAAGGATCTGAAGAGAAACCTGAGTCATATTTACAATTGCTATTGCAGTCAGCTGTACAAATAAAAGGAAAGATAAATCTGTTTAAGCTTAATAAACAGGATGTAACTTGTTAAACCTTGAAAAAAAACCCAAATCAAACAATTAAGCAAGCCAGTCTTTTGTTGTTATTACACTGAGTTCTATTTCTGTCTTAGCTACTGTCTTGCTCTGTGACCTTAGCAGGCAATTTCCCTGCCTTGTCTCCCTGTTCTGCCTCCCACCACTTTTCTGTCTTGCCTATTTATGTTTTGTTTCACTGTCAGTATTCAAGTTTATTTGTCCTGTCAATTGAATCCATTCTATTATTCAGGGAAGACTGTTCTGCAAAGCATTTTGTCATCCAAAATATTCTCTAGAATATCAAAATTGAAAGTAATGGAAAGTAAATAAACATTCACAAAGCATTACTTCCACATGGAGCTATAATCTTATTATACCTGGCTGTGTGACAAGTCTGTCAGTCAGTAACACTTATTTCTCCTTTCAGTTAGCTGTGCCACAATGCTTCTCTGAGTCCCTTTTTCTGTATCCTAATCTGACGTATATCCTCTGCCGTTCCTGGTACTGACCTTAAGGTTTCACTGTTAAAAAGACCAGGAGGTCCTTAGATGGTACCAGTCTGTATTCTGTGTGCCCCAGTTTGAGGGATCTGTGTTTGTAAAGGCAGAAATCACAGTACAGGGTAGAGCAGCACCCAAAAGAGCTGTTTCTATGGGGCACACCTGACTGAAATGTTACCTCTGCATCTCAACTTTCCACCACTGATATCTTGTGATTCATGGTCCAAAGCTTTTCCTAAACATGTCCTCTAAAGATATCAGACTAAGTACCAAGGAAATGATTGAGTTTCCCCTTTTAAAAAGCTAAATGTTGGGGACAAAGGGGAATGGCTGCTTTTCATGTTGTTCAGTGCTCAGACACAAGGAGATCTGAATTCAGCTCTCTTCAGCCTGACATATTTGGGGTAAAGTCCTAAGCACAAGGATATTCCTTCTCACCATCCCTGCAGCAGTTCCAGTGTGCATAAAAAAAAAAAGGCCATGATTCAAAGGGCCAGAGCAAAGTGGGGAATGAGAGAGGCTGTCCCTATAACCAAGAGATGAGTGCACTTCTTGTTGGGGAAAAATGGTGGATTCTGGTCTGGGTTGTTAGGAGCTGTAGTGAAAGAACAAGGGGAAATGGGTCAAAATTTAAACAGGGCAGGTTTATATTGGATCTAAGGAGGAAGTTCTTCACTGTGAGGGTGATGAGGCACCGGAATGGGTTGCCAAGGGAAGCTTCCATACCTGGCGGTGTTCAAAGCCAGATTGGACAGAGTCTTGGGTGATATGGTTTAGTGTCAGGTGTCCCTGCCCATGGCAGGGAATTTGGAGCTAGATGATCTTAAGATCTTTTCCAACTCTATTCTATGATTCTATGTAATGCTCTTTATGAAGAGACATTAAATAAAATTCATAAAACAGGCTGAATTCTCTCCCTTTCCCTAAAAGGCTTTTAACCCCTAAAACATAAAAGATTTTCTACTACTATTTCTGTTGTGGTTTTTTTGTTTGTTTGTCTTTTATTTTTTATTTTTTAACAAATGGTTCTAAAATCAAGGTTCATGTTTTGGGCTAAACACCAGGTTCCCAATATGTCTGAGCATCTCTGCCTCATCAATGGCCCCATTCACACTCAGTTCCTGAATCCAAACAAAACTTAAACTTGCAACAAAGCACTCAGCCAGAGCAACATGGTAGCATCTGTGGGTGTCATAACTGTTATACTGACAAAAACATATGTCTCCATGATGCTTCAGGCAGTGAAGTGATCAGGCAGTGTTTTATGGTGTCAACACCATTCTATCTACATTTTACATTAGGTTCCTTATTCTTGTTTCAGTATCTGATAATCTGGTACATTCAGACATTGTTTCTGCAAGTGGTCATCACAGATCAGGATAGTGAATTCTGTACAGACACAGCACTGAGTCAAGCAGGCACACAAGGTGAAAGGCTGTAGAAAAACTTGCTCAGAAATTCTTATTCCCATATGAGAACTTTAGGATTTTAGAGGCTTGACTGGGTATGGTCACTATGATAGGATCCAGCTCAGTTACCCTACGCACTGATATCAGACCTGGCTTGTTTAAAGCTCACCTAGTTGCAGAGCACAGCAGTAGAGTGGTTGTAATTATGTTTAGAATGAGGTCAATAGACTATCTTAGCTCATATCTGAATGAAGGCTTGTTCTTCATTTTTAAAGAAAAAGAAAAAATGTGTAAAATGTTGAGGGTTTTGAGGGTTTTTTTCTGTTGGAAATTCGTGATATTGGGATAAACAGGGTGGCCACTGGTGAATGCAAGAGTACTCTTTGACTTGGGAGGGATACTTGGAAAAACATACTCAGAGCAAGCACATCTCCTGTAGTGCTTCTGTGGACATGTTACCCAGTGCTCTCTCTGCACTTGTGAAATCTTCTGACTCCTTTCCATTAACCTGAGTTGGGTTTCTGTCAGTTCCACAGAGTAAAAATGTAAGGACTTTTATTTCAGGGTAGTTTCCTTGCAACTGCTATTCCAAAGGTATTCAAGTTGTTGTGCACTGAACCTGTAGGATATGAGGAATATCTCTTAAGTAATTGTCAATGAAAAAAGCATCCACCAGTAACTAACTGATTATTTAATTCCACCATAAGGTTGTCTACATTTCCACTGGAAGATCTGCAAACCAAGCACTTTACCCTTTCCGTTACCAGAGAGGAAACAGAAATCTGTCCATCTAGCATAAGCTACTATTCTATTCTATTATATTGTCTTCTTAAATAATTTCACATGTAAAGGGCTGAAGTCTGTAATATTTTATGCAATGAAGCAGTTCTTTATGAAATGATATAGACTTCTGTGTATAGGACACCTTTAACTCAACTCAGCAACATGATCTGCATTAATCCAGTGTGACACAGACATAGATCTTTGCAGCTGCAATGCCAAAATTCATAACTAAATCCTCTAAAGTAAAACTGGAGAAAAGGGAAGAATCAATATCAAGAGCTGAGTCCACTTGATTGAACCTCCTGAAAAAGAGGCTCAGGGGAGACCTTATTGCTCTCTATAACTACCTGAGAGGAGGTCATAGCGAGGGTGGGGTTGGTCTCTTTTCCCAAGTAACAAGTGATAGGACAAGAGGAAATGGCCTCAAGCTGTATCAGGGGAGGTTTAGACTGGATATTAGGAGAAGTTTCTTGCCTGAAAGGGTTATCAAGCACTGGAATGGGCTGCCCAGGGAAGTGGAGGAGACACCATCCCTGGAGGTATTTGAAAGAAGTATAGATGTGGTGCTTTGGAACAAGGTTTAGTGGTGGACTTGGTAGTGTTAGATTTACAGTTAGACTTGATGATCATAAGGGTCCTTCCCAACTTAAATAAATGATTCTATGACTAATCATGCCAAGTTACATCAGCTGTCAATGCACCTCTGTATCACTTTCCTGTACCTTGTAAGTTGCATTACTGAAAATCCTTACAAAAGCACTAGTTAGGCTGGTGAGATGGATGCGGTTGATAGCTGCTAGCTCCTGCCATATGGATCACAACTGGAGGTTCTACAACTTGCTAATGACCTGTCTTAGCAACAGTCTGCCTGAAAAGATGAAGAAACGGAATCTCCCTGTATTTGCTGTGCTAAGCTTTGTGTTGGCAAACGCTTGCTAACATATGTCACCAGCTTTGAAAAGACATGGTTTATTTATGTGTTAATTACTGCAACACATTGGGGAAAATATTTGTTGATACAAAAGCTGTGTAAATAGTCAAGTGTTGAGAGCTGTCACCATTTAAAAATAAATGAGCACTAGCCAATAAGGATCAGAAAAATTCTACAATACGAAGGGCATCTCCTGGCTTATGGCTCAGTCCAGTCCCTCTGAGATCTCTATTGATTTCTGTGAGCTGTGAGTCAGTCTTTAACTGTTCCTCATGCAAACATTAAGAGCACTTCATGCACTCCCTTCCCTCCATTGGTGCATTGCTTTGAGACACTGCTTTACACTTGAACTCAGAAGGTGGATGTCACTTCTGGGTGACAACAGCGAGTGGAGGGTGTGTAAATGTCGCTGGAAGGAATGTCAGTGATAAAATACATCTCATCCATCCTCAGACCCAGGGACTCTTCTGGACATGGAGGGGGCTGTTTTGAAGGTGTCATGCCCAAGGCCTTCACAGCTATGATCATTAAAGTATCTCAACACCGTTCGTAAAGAAACTGGCATTTCTGCTGCCTGGGAAAGCTGCTGGGCAATGTGTGGAATTTGCTGAAGTCTCCTTATTAGTCACTGAGAGAAACATTTCCTTTCAAACCAGATGAATCCCATACTCTTTGTAGAAACCTGGATAATGACATATTAGACTCTCCACAGCCAAGTTTCTATGTCATAAAGTACTTAACAGTGAAAATTGTTCTGTCAATGTATTGAATTTTCACAGCATTGCTGCCAGCAATACTGTTTACCTTGAGGGCAAACAACAAAAGAAACAGTTCTCTTATATCTATTTGGTGGTTACATACACCGCGTTGTTTACCAAGTAGTTTACAAACTCCTGGTTTTGCATGGGGGTAGCATCACAGGGCTCTGATGATCAAAAGTGAGACATGCACTTTTCCTGCACAGATAGCTGAGAAGCTGCTGAGTACCACACCCTTTCCAATGTGGGCAGAAAGCTGCTGATCTTGCAATCCATATTATTATCCAGCTCTTCAGAACTATGAAACTATTGAGACCTGAGAACCCCATAGATTCTCAGCTAACAAAAATGCATATTTTGCTAGGTGTTGTGCTCACACTAGGGATTAAAATGTAGGAAAGATAGGAAATAGCAATGCAATTTTTAGTAGCTATCTCCTCTGTCTGTGATGAAATATCTAGCCATCATGAATGGGAAAAAGATCACACTACACAGTCTGATAAATGTTTGAGGTATCAGTTATGCTCATTACATCTAAAGAAAATACAAAAGAATGGAGGGTATGAAGGGACAGAGTATGAAATTTCATAGCCCTGGTGCCCATTGGTCTGCCCATTCTCAGAAGAACCAATACAAAGGTTGCTGTTGTTACCCTTTCAGGTCAGAGAGATGATGGTTCAGATGTTCTAGAAGGGACTGCTCCACTGAATTAAATTTAAGCACAGAAAAGTAGACAGCTCAGAGCTAATACATTTGACTTGATTCCCTGCTATTAAACATCAAAATCTCAGTGGCTTGCATTTGTAATGCAGTGATTGCTGCACAACAGTTAAATAATTTTAAATCACATACACTACTAAAATAAAATAATAAACTTTGTCATTCAGAGACTGCTGCTTCCTGGTAACAGTGAATGATGCTGTGAATGTAAAGGTCATCATGGATTTTCCTTTAAATTATTACCACAATCTTGTTAGAGATCTTGCAGGGCCTGAATTGGGAGAGTTTGGATTGTTTGGTCCCCAGTTCATGGGAAACTAAATTTAAGAAGCCCTAACTGAGTGAGAAAAGGTGGCTGTATTTGGAAACAAATCCAACCTGCAAATCAAAGCCACTGTCAAGATAAATAAGCTACTGAATTCTGGAAGTGGCGATCAGAGATTGACTCTACCTTGGTGTGTTTTAGCCTCTGATATTTATCTGTGTAGTTTAAACAGGGGACAACCCGATGTCCATCAACACAACTGTCCTATGACCTGCCCATTACTCTAGAAAGTCACAGAAGAGCTCAGTCTTCAGGAAATCACACAGGTTAAATATACAAGATGCTAAAGAGTCTATATTCTTGGTGCCACCCAAAGAAAGAGCCATTTCTGATGATGTTCACAGCTTACCCCACATCCTGTTTGAAGACACAGCACCTGTGCAAAGTGTGTGGGTTTATTTTTAACCAGATAGCTCTGATTAACCTATTATTGCCATCATTTCTTCCACCCCAATGAAATCTTGGGGGTTGCCTAAAAAAGCATCCAGCAGTGAGCAAAGCCCCAGCTGACAGTTTATGAGTCAGGTGCTTCAAATCTGTAGGGTTTCTGGGTTTGGTACTGCCCTTGTTGTTGAAAGCACAGCTGTTACATAATGTGGTCCTGTTTTCAGGAGTAGCACTCTACACATCCACTGATCAGCAATGGTCTGTACAATATATTACATGTCAACACCGTTACTTACTTTTTTCATTCTGGGAATGTGGAGGGAAATAAAAGTCCTGTAGATCCATGACCAACTTTATAATACACCACCTTCTAGCAGCTGTCAGTAGCAGAAGGCCAAGAAGACGCTGCAGAAGATGAAAACTAGAACTGCTAGATGCATGCCATTGCCCCAAAGAAAACAATGATTTTTTTGCCTGGTCAAAACTCTTCAGGGTCCCAAATGCAAACAACTCTCAGAAGTCTCCCTTGGAAATTTTAATTTAAACTTTTGGCAGATTGAGAGGCCAAATTCTACAGGATTCCACATGCCAAATTATTTGTAAATCAATTCCATGTGGCTCTATCAATTCCACAAGGGTAATTCCTCACCATTTCTTTACATTGTTACAGCAAGTAACACCTTCAAGCCTCTCTCCATGTTCTCAAGCTGAGACTGATGAATAACAAAGCTTCACATCAGTGCTATATGATGACATTTTCTCTTTCTTCAACCTGCTGATACTCAGTTTCCAAAAATCCTTGGGAAGAACTAGGTAACATATGTCATACTTTGGCCTTCCTATCATTTCAGACAGTCTCTGATGAACCATTACCGTCATGAGCTCCATCAAGATATGTGCATTGACCTGAATTTCTCCTGTGGCAGATTCAAGGCAAAAAGGTGGCTGTCTATGAGGTGAGAAGTGTTTGAAGAAAGTCATCATGGCAGCTGCAGGCATGCTGGTGCTCCCAGTGCATAGTGATTGGGATGGATAAAAAAAGCTCTGAGAAAAAGGACAGAGGACTCTGCAGCCATTTATTTTCTTATCCACTGTAATAATACACCTTCCTGGCTTATTTTACAAGGCTCTTTTGTCCCTCAGAATTTCCAGAGAGAGCTTCTGCTTCATGTTTGTCCACATTTGGTGTTTGAGGAGTAATGGGAAAAGAACATGTGCGGGCACGTATACAGAAACAGCTTTTTTACAGCAGTTGCTTCACAAGGAAGGTGACCTTGGTCATCAAATTAGCCAGTCTGAACAGAACTGAAGTGAGATTGCTGGCCAATTACCAAAGTGCAACAGGGTGTAAGGGAAGAGCAAAGGGATGTGAAAAACTGAACTTCATTTATGATAAAGCTGAGGTTTTTCAGCTGATTGGGATGTTAAGCTAAGTTACTTCCTCACTCAAAATGAGGACACACCCAGTGGTGGGAACAAAACAAAGTTGTTTTGATTATTGCTCTCTTCCTTTCACTTTTCAGGCCCTCCAGTCTGCCTTCATTGCCCCAGTTAGGGTTGTTGTGTCCTTGCCTAGGAGGGACAGGACTAATTTTTGGCAGCTGCTTCTACTAACTGGCTGGCTTCACAAGATGCTATCACCAAACTGCAATAAGATCTCTGCAGTAGTTCCCTCATGTTATAAGGTGGCAGTGAACAGGGCTCTACTTAGTTTTCCTTTTTTAATTGGCTGAGTTATTACTTATATGAAACCAACCTTATTTTAAGCTTGTTCAGTGAAAGGCACAGGAACAAACACTATTCAATGCCCTGCAATGACCTTTCTAGTTGCTATTGTATAACTACATCCACAAAATATTCCTCTGAAAAATGCCCTTTTCTCTCCTAGGATCAGAACTGCTTTCTTCAGATAATTTAGAAGTGGATTGTGCCCAGCCTCACAACAAGGTTGGAGAAGATCTTTTTCAAGAGGTCTCCCCTCCTTTGCACCCTTGGGCACAGATTGGAATAAATCCACACCTGGAGACAGACGAGCAAAATTTACCTGGAGGATTTGTTCTCAACTCCAACTCATGTCACAGATACCTTTGAAAATGTCACTCCAATCCACCCTGCTTCAGACATGGTGCATAAGTAGTGCCCTGCAGTTGTTGTATTGCACACCTAGGAAAAACAACCTCATTGCATCCTCTGAAATCGTTAGACCATTTTAAAGTCCAATGAGACCGTAGGTCAGGGATGCACACGTGGAGGTCTCCTACTGTGTCTGAGACTTACAAATATTTCTGTGGACTATTTTAGATGATTTATGAACATCTGGGAGACTTACTGCATCCGTATTGTCTGTATGTTAACAAGGAATGACACTCCAAAATGTCCAACTCTTACTTCCAGGATTAACTTAATTGGTCAGCATTCTGTATGTGGATCCTATGGTTAGATGTTGCCCACTCTGACTTTCAGGAGTTGGCAAAGCTTAGCAAGATGATCTGTCACCTTCTAGGACATGGAAGAGTGGTTTTTTTGCTTTACTTTGTGTTTTACCATTGAAGAAAAATGAAGAGGTAGGTTTGTTTATTTAAACAAAGTATATCAAGTATGCTATAGACCTAACTGAGATTTAACCTGACTTTAACTATTCTTCCCACTGTGTGGACCAGGAGTGTGAGATTTACACAGGGCCCATGATTTGTGCATACAGTCTTTTCCCTTGAGTTTTCTGTTACTCCTTCCCCTTACTCTCTTAACAATGATTTTGTGAGAGTTTTCATTGTAAGGGCAGAATTAAAGCCAGTATAGAAGGATGAACTAAAACATGCACAGTTCTTTGTGGCACATTGCAGAACCATTCCCTAATGGAAAACAGATGGGTCTTTTTTTGTGTGGGACACAAGCTACTGGCTTTCAATATCATTACTCATCCATCTAACGTAACTGGTTTAAGAACAATATGCCTATAGGATTGCACTCCTAATTAAATTCTTACAGCTCTCTCGAATTTTTTCTCTTGTGAACCTTGCATGTATGCAAGACAGGAGGGTCTGTGCTGGTGCAGGTTTACTTGCCACTTGTGTGGTTTTTACTGGCACTTACAAATGACAAAGTCCTGAGGGACCTTTCATGCCTTGTTCTTGGATTTAACACTTGTGAGTTCTAATCTTAACCCAAATTGAAAATAGGATAGGCTGAATTCCCAGCTGTTGAATATTGATATCTCTTTATTGACTCCTGCAGAGAACTGCTGACTTCCATCAGTTGAGGATATGTGCATGACTCTGTAGATTTGAGGGTGCCCATCTGTTTAGCAGCCAGCAGGGGCTGTTCCCATCAGTGATCCCAGTCTACAATATTTGAATTCTGACCCATCCATCAGTGTCCCCAGGGTGATAAGTCTGACAGAGGATATATTCAATGGCTGCAGACTGTTTGCTTTAATATAGTTTTGTTTTCTTTGCTTGGCTTTTATTGAGACAATTAGAGTTTAAATTACCTCTCATCTTCTAGGTCAGACATGAGCGATAAAAGGATTCTAGTAAAGCAAAGGGAAGAAGATTACATGCTGGCTTCCTTCTGTAATCTTGAATAAGGAAGAAATATAAGATTTTAATTTCCAGACCTGCTTACAGGATGCTCATAACTTTTAAAACCACAAGTTTTGACTATCCTCCTAGTTTCCCCTTCTACCCAGAAAAAGTTGAACATTAAAGCAAAGCTGAAGAATGTAATCAAAGTGGGATTTTTGTCTTGAGATGCCGCTAAATGTCCTTGTAGTATTTAAATAAAATTGAAATTATCTTTGTTATTTGTGCCAAGCTGTATCATTTCTTTGGCATATCCTGTCCTATGAAATGGGAAGTGGTTTTGCAGACTCCTTATATAGGGCCTCTGTTTAAAATAGTTTGGGGTATTTTTTTTTCTTTGTGATAAGAGAATCTTAACTCTGTTTACATTCTTCAGCTCTCTGTCTTTTAATCTTCAAGTGAAGCTCTATTTTTCTTTGAAAGGTAAAACTGTCATCCTTAGATGAGAATAGCATTGCGCTACAACATCTGATCAGACACTATTTTACTGCCAGTAAATCAAGGGAAAGTATGAACTCTGCACTTGGCAAAAAAGTATTCATAGATCACAAGCTGCAGCTGAATAAAAACTTACTTCAGCAAAGTAGGATCGACTGAAACAGAACCAAGGATTTTGGCAGAAAATCAGGATGATGCACAATGAGCAGTGGTTCTTATTTCTCAGGGCTAGTGAAAAAGAAAAGAAGAGGAGAGCCAGAGGGAAATGGGGAATTGGGGGAGATATCTTCAGAGAAGGAGAGGTAGGACATGGTATTTCCTTGTGTAAAGCATAAAGAATTTTCATTAGCCTAGCTTAATTATTCTGGATTTGGGAAAATGAACAAGAGCGTAATTATTATAAAGGGAGATTCTCACCTGGAGCTGCTCCTTTAGGAAGCAGACATCAAGTGACTGCAAGATATACAAGAGATGGAGATTCTCCTCACTGGAGGAGGGCTCTGAAATAGCATAAAACTAGCAGAGCGCACTCTGACAGCACCAGCAAATTTGCTGCCTGACTAACCTGCTTCCAGCCCCCAGCAGGAATGACTTCTTATGGCAAGTAGGTTATAGCAGCTGCCAGAGCAACATCTGGAGCCTTGGATTCTATAAGCAAATCCCCGATTGACTCCTCCCAGCAATCTTGTATCAAATGCATCCCAGATCTGAAGTCCTCATGAGGCAAAGTGCAAAGTGGCTAATCCTATTCTGAGGATAGCAGTTGCTCAGGCAGGAATGACTTCTACTTTTGTTACTGAGAAATACATGGGGAGAAATGAGAACACCTAATTTCTATCACCCATAATCACCACCTAATTTTTACTATCTTCAGAAAATAAGATGAAAAGAAAGAAATAGAATGGTAACTGTGACAAAAAATATGCAGGGGCAAAGATTAATGGAGATGTGTAGAGGATGGACTGTGGAGAAGTGAGAGGTGTTTTCTCTATGGATTGGAGAGGGCACTGTGAGTATGTGTGTGTGCATGTGTGGTAATAAATTTGAAAGGACAGTATCAGTCTTCTGCATGAGGTCCCCTGTGTAGAGAATTGGCAAGTAAAGAATATAAGAGAAATAACAACAGCATATTATTCAGGAGAAAGGAGCTGAAAGACCTAAAGCCATACAACAATGGAAATCAGAAATGCAGGAAAAATTGAAAAAGTGCCTGAAAAAAAGAAAATGAAAAACAAACGAAGACTGAGATGTATGAGTAACAGATTCTGGATCCATTCATGCACAGTTTTGCTTCCTGACAGCTGTCCAGTATCACAGAGGATTTTAGACCACCAGGATGGAGGAAACATATGGGAGATGATGACACAAAGATAGTGCAGATGAGACTTCAGTCAGGTTTCCTGAATCACTTTTAACACTTCACAAAAGCACAGATTAAACATGTAGAGCATTTAATGAAGTCAGTGAAACAAATACTTGTCAAATCCAGCATGGCATCACAGTTATCAGGCTTTATGTCACAGACTCAAAATAATTTCAGGAGTCCTGAAGGAGTGAACAATAGAGTGGAAAAGTGTGTAGGAGAAAAAGCGGAAGATACACCACTTAGACACACAGGTTCATGGGGCTGGATGGGATACAGTCAAGGGTACTGAAGAAGTTGGCAGAAGTGCTCATAGAGCCACTTTCCATCATTTATCAGCAATTTTAGCTAACCGGTGATATCCCAGATGTACAAGAAGGGCCAGAAAGAGGATCTGGGGAACTAGAGGCATGGCAGTCTGACCTTGGTGCTGGGGAAAGGTATGGAGATGGTCATCTTCAGTGTCATCACCTGGCATGTACAGGACAACCAGGGGATTGGGCCCAGCCAACATGGGTTTATGAAAGGCAGGTCCTGCTTGACTAATCTGATCTCCTATGGCAAGGTGACCTGATTAGTGGATGAGGGAAAGACTGGATGTTTTCTACCTAGACTTTAGTAAAGCCTTTTGACACTGTTTCCCATGGCATTCTCCTGGAGAAACTGACTTGGACATTGGACTATCAAGCAGGGCGTTGGTCCCTTTTCCCAAGTAACAAGTGGTAGGACAAGAGGGAGTGGGTGAAGATCTTTTATCATCCCATGTAACCTCAGAAATGAGTCTACTGAAATGTTAATCAGAAACCACAAGTTCCAGACCCAGGTATTTCACTGGTTCTATGACATTTACTGAAATAAGGTTTTGTTTTCCTGCATGCTAGAATCAAGTTCCATCACAGGTAGTCTAAACTGGGAGCTTAATAATTTACTTTCTTTGGCCTCATATCTCTGTCAAAAACATCTTTCATTTTACTTTAGTGCCAGGTATACATGAATGCCAGTTTGGAAGGGTTTGTGTCCTGTGGTTCTATGCTATATCTTATCTTCACTAAGCAAAATGAAAAAATTCCAACAGAGACTGATGCACGCTTGTCAAGTCTGAGATTTAACAGTAGTAAGTTGTTTGCTCAGGAATTCCAACAAAAATGTAGATTGTTTCAGATCGTATGAGAAAATAACATTGTGGACGATGCATCAGTTTTCAATAGCAGCAGCACAATACTAGTGCCACGATCAGATTTGCCCTGACCTCTGAAGGAGTTTGCAACCTAGAGAAAATCATGGATCAGACTATTCTGTTACGGAGTGCACTCATTCTGGATTTAATCTGGACTCTTATACATGGTGTTTCACTTCTTCCTCTCATCCATCCCCCAAAATCATCTCAGCCATGCATAGTAAGACATGCAACTCAGGGCCTGGCTTTAGTTCTCACTTAGCCTGGCAATCAGTTTTCTTTGCTGCAAGGACACCAGGTATAACAGTTAAGCTCTGAATATCCCCCAGAAGTCCCCTGGTGTTTCCGTGAGGATAGACATATTTATCTCACAGTTTGAGAAACAACACTGCATCATAAGAAATCCTAATGGTCCACGTGGGAACATCATGCTGGCAGGCACAATGCTGTTATTCCTTGAATGGCTATCCAGATCTGAGGGGCATAGGATAACTACAGCTTGTTGGGAGTGCAAATGCCCCCAGTGACAGTGGCCATATTTTATGATAAGGCAAGAAGCTAGGCAAGTGTTTGTTTTCCATCTACAGCCCAATACAAATAATCTGACAGTCCTGTAGTCCAGAGGCACTGCTGACCAGAATAACCTCCTCCACCACTGTTGATCAGGCAAGTTCATCAAAGCACTTTTAAAATATGTACATGAGGAGACAAATACCAACCCACTTCCTGCATAATTGTGCCCATTTCACCTCCCTTACTTCTTTGCATCTTATGTTTTACACTGTTCCAGTTCCCCTTTTTCCTTTTTCTTCTCTGTACTAAGGAGGAAATCTGTTACCCTGAGAAGCTGCAATTAAGACCATCTTGTCCATAAACCTTGAAGTTAACAGGAATGATGAATTAGCTCTTTTAACCATGTTATGGCATCTGAGGAACAGAGAAATGGACCTCTGTTGTGCTTACATCAGTGCAGGAGTAGAGGAAGAGGCAGGCTCCAAATTGAACAAGACGAAGAACAGCAGACAACTGCTAAGGCACACGAGACAGACTTCACCTAGCCCACTGTCATGACTCTTATGTCAGCCACTGGAAGACATGATTGGAAAGGACGTAAGGAATAGGGTTCCTATGTAAGGTGACCCTTCTATGGCATCCCCCTTCCAACAGTCAGGAGCTCAGGAGCTTTCTCCCAATAATCACATTTAATGACCTGCAGTGGGCCTCTCCTTTATCTGTTTGCCAAACCCCTTTTCAACCCATTTAGTGCATTGAGCATGTCCACAACTGTGCTATCGTCTGCTATGCAAGTAAAATTTCCTTTGGCTTTCAAATTTGCTGCCTGATCATTCTACGAGATGCCTTCTAGGTATCAAAAGTTATTCTATCTGTTAGAAAAAGCACAAGAACAGTTCTTTATTTCAGCTAGATAAGCAGCCACAATGCAGGCTGGCATGGTTTCAGAGGCGTGTATTACTTGGTAATTCACTGATGTGAATGCCAAAGGCTTCACTTTAAAATCTTTACCTTTTACTTCTTATGCTCTCTTACTTTTCTAAGGCAGATTGGTTGTTTCCTTGCAATAATTGTACTCTCTGAAAGCAGCTGCCAGACCACAGACACTGAAAGATACAAAAACTTTTCCTCTCTCACTGTGTCCACCCTACAGTTAAAACATAATAACTTTATGTGTTTTCCTTCTAGGCACATTTATTTCATCTGCAGCAGAAGGTTAAGCAAAACTTGGTTTGTCTAGACTGCTACTGCTTCAAAGACCGAATGGCAACAGAACAGAAAATCCTTATCTGATTTGCCTTTGCAAGTAAAAAGTTTGTGCAGTCATGTTAGCTAGTGCTTTTATGCAAGTCTTGGGACCATTGACACAGCAATCATAAAATGTCTCTTTCCAAACGGTTTCTCAATGTCATTACATATCCTAATCATTATTTGTGTTCTTTTTAGGATTTCTTTAGGTTGGACCAGATGCCACATCTGGGTGGATTTCACTGGGACTGAGGATTCTGGAATCTTTTGGTAGTAAGTTTACAAGCAGTGTATCCCATCTTCACTGGGCTTCACAAAGACAGTGTGAAAGCATTTCATGCTCATCAGTCTACAAAGAATGGAAGAACAAACCTTCACTGATAAATGTGGAAGATCTTCAGTGAGGACTGTGACGTTCATTAATTTCAAGCTTACAGTGAACTCCACAAAATTCAGAGATGCCTAAAACCACATGAACCAATTTTGGCATCTCTTTCTTGTAGCATTCATCATTCCCCTTTTTTACAGGAATTTACTACAAGTCTCTCTTGCTTTAAGTAGCCTAGTGCCATAATCAGAGCAATAATCCCTTAACTTCTAGACTGTAATGTGTCATCCTGCTCCCCTTCATGTGAAGTCATCTTCAGGTTTACTTGAGCCTATTCACTTGCAGTACAAGTGTCATGCTTAATACATTCTGGGCCCTGATCTTGTCTTTGCATAAATAGATAGTTCTTACCATCTGCTAATCAAATGACCATTACCAGAAGATGGAGTTTCACAACCCAAACTAGGATGCACATTTGCTCTTTGGTGCCGTAGAGCTGGTCTCTAAAAAACGACATCTTATTTTGAAGTATTGTATATTGATAAAAGGTCGCTATACAGAAGCCTTATGTATACAATTGCTTTCATCCATAGGGAGAAACTGGACCTAAGAATCTGGTTTTCAGTGTGTGAATCAGTGAAAATAATTTATTCAGTATGAGCAGGCTATAGATTTGGAAAGGAATCTAGAAAATACAGAGAGGGAATTGCCATCTGAGCATTTTCTATTCCTGTAAGCACTAAATATAACAATTGTGTTAGCCATGAAATAAAATAAACCCCACTACTAACCTGGCTGTGAGATGATCTGATAGGCTGTGTTTTAGTAAGTGTGAAAGCAGAAACCTTTCTTTGAAGTAGAAATCAATGGAGATAACGTTTCCCTTTTCACCTGCTACAGCCTGGAGTTCCGACCCCAGAATTGGAGCCTGGGTCCTGATAGTGGAAAGTCCTTGACTTGTGGTTGCAAAGAGAAAATCATCACCTGTTCAGTCACAAACAACACATAGGCCTACAGCGCTGTTTGTTAAATATGATCAGCTAATAGTTGCACAGCGGAGGTTCAAAGCTTCACAGCACGGTTAATGAAAACTTTGTACATGCCGTGTTCTCACTGAAGCCTTGGACTTCAGGTTTGATATTTAATGCAACAAAAAGGAATGGAATTGCTAGGAAATGAGTGCAAATTTTGATCCCAACTTTGCTGACACCATTTAAAATGACTTAAATAAATCAGTAGAGCAGAATCCTGGTTTGCTGGTACAAGAGCAGACCTTGGATTTGAGTATCAGTCCTGACTAAGTTTGATTTTTGGATGGAATTAGGCTTCTGTGTGGTGGAATCAATATGGGTGACTCAGTCCTAATTGTGCGGTTGCCCCTAGAACCCAGAGTTGATCCCTAACCTGTCCACATGTTAGGCTGTATTAGAGGAAATGTTTGTTTTAACAAACTTTTCCCATAACTCTTCTTTTCGGAGGATGTGACATGGTCAGTGTTTAAAGAACCTATTACTTACAGTAGCTCATAAACTGAAATAAGTACGATTAAGGTGAAATTTATATATCTAAAAAAAGGGTTCTAACTCAGAAGCTCTTTTCCAGAAGAAAAAAAGATCATTGTAAAGCATAGTTCAAACTGTAAAACCTTCTCCTTTGCTAGTATTTTCATGCCATGGAGTGTAAGCAACCTTAATTTTTCAACATAGACATATGTATTTATTATGTATGACATAAGCACCCAAACCTTTTAATTTCTTCATATTTCTGGCTTTTATTTTTGTAAGGGAAAGCTAAAGTATCTTTTCATAATACCTGTATAGTCAAATGGTACTCACACTGTCAGATACAACACTGATTTATGAATGCCCCCTCAAAACGATCTTTGTCACTGTCTTTATTGCTCAGCATGGGGTCACGCTGCCAGCACTGTGATGTATTGAGTACCCATAAATGATACATCCATGAAACATCACTGTAATGCAGATACCCACATTACCTCTGGATAGGATACCAGAAGGCAGCTATGATAGCAAGACAAGTGAGGATATAAGTGCTGGCAGATCTTCCTTAAAGATTTTACCACTCCCCAGCTCTATGAAAAAGTGGGCTTGTGCTTAGCTACCAGACCATGAATGACAACAGCTGAGCTGTAGGCACCATCTTCCCTTCCAGCCCTGCATAGGCTCCCCCGCTTTCAGCAGAGGAGTGTCAATGAGCAGCTGAGCAGGGAATAACACTTCAAGATGCTGCAGGTGTTTGTCCACTTGCAAGATTCAGGGATACCAAGGCTCTCCTCTCTTTTCAGAGCTAGCTTGACACCTGATTAGCACTGAATCATGTTTTTCACAACAAAACTGGTGGCATTTAGTAGAGAATGCTGCCCACATGTGCTCTTATTAGGTTCACATTGATTTACACCTGTATCCTTCTACCTCTGCTAAAACTCAGAATCATCGCTCCTCTTCAGGGCACTGGAATTTCTTGTAGCAGAAGGGTATCTGATGGTGTCCTTCAGAAAAGCCCTTCAAATTGCTTCCTTTATCCTGAGTCCTCCTGCAGTGCCAGAATTTTTTCAGCATAGTAAAAAATTTCATTCATCAGGAGCTTAGTCATCTGATTCGTGGTGCTGATGCTGCCTTTCGGAACAATGGCTGGCTGCCACTCTGTCTGCTACTGTGGGAGAACTGCACTCCGTAATCTTTGTGTGTTTCTTTCTCTTTCTCTCTTTTTAATATCCTTGGCTTTATCATGGGAATTGATTTTTCTAAATGTCCACCTGGTATGTTTTCTCTTTGTTAGAAACAGAGACCAGGTGTTAATTTGTACCGATGTCGCTGACTTCAGATGATAATGAGTTCAGAAAGGATGGGAAATCAAAGCGTATTCCACCATGCCTAGAGGAGTAAAATTGTGTAGGGAAAATCATTGTCTATGGCTGGGCAAAGTAGCTGGAAGGCACACCACCCCTCCCTCACAGTGCCTTTATGTAGCTGCCTTTATCTTCTCTTTAAATGATTAGCATGACCAAAGGACCCCAGGGGAAAAGAAGGAGAGAACCAGAAGAGCCCCACGAAGCTGCACCATGCGTTAGTTGTGAATAAAAGAAAGGCAGGGCTGCACAGTTCTTATCAGCTTTACTCTATCCTCTGTCCCTTTGAGGAAAACTCAGATCACATGTGTCAGCTACCAGGAGCACAGCAAGAGGTAAGCTGAGCTGCCTTTGCATTTGGAGAGCAATGTGGACACAGACTCAGAGTACTCCGATCAAAGTCTTCAACAATGGGAATATGAGGTGTGGAGGATCCCTGAGACTAAACACATTTTTTCTTGGCCCAGCTTCCATCCCAAATGATATCATACTTATTCTACTCTCATGTGCATAGGAAAAATTAGCCTCAACATTTTTTGAATTCCATTATTTCTCTCTGGCTTCCCTTATGCTTGGAAAGAAAACAAGAAGTATTATGAACATAGTAGAAATGTTGGATAGGAAAGAACTTCACAAAGGCTTCTTGTTCAGGATAGTAATAACAGCAATGTTGCTGCATCATGTTATTCTATTCTCTCTAGTATAAAGGACTTGTCCAGACCCTCCTTTTGTCTCCTTGTCCACATCAGGGATATAGGCCTGTAGCCATTGCTTGGCACCAGAGCATCACAGATCACATTTATTGCATTGAGCCTTCCACAGAGAACTTATGATTTCTTTTTTTCCTTCTTTGAAGTTGAGCCTGAGAAATACCTGTGTACCTTGTGTACTGGACAGCAGGGCACACAGATAACATGGCAAGCTTTCAGCAAGTGATCATCAAAACTATTGAATGCCAATCAGCTTAGTGGTCTGTTGACAATATCTCTCATCACCTAACTGATACAGCTACAGATAGATTTTGGGCAAAATGTGCTGTTATTGGTTTTTTCTGATGTCAGTAGTCCTGTTCCTCAAATTGGCCTGATTTTCATAAATGTTGAAAAGGTAACAAATCCCGCTGAAGCTGATGAATATTTGAATATTTTCACATAGATTTTCAGGGTTAAATGATTAACAGAGATATGCAAATCACTGATGATCCAAGATAACTGCTTTATTTTTGCTTACACTTTTGATAAGAGATGTCACCATGGGAAGGAAGTAAGTCACATGTTTCTAAAAAGCCAAAAGAGACTAATTTCTGAACAATGTTAGTACATTCCTGGCAAGACCATGTCAGGAAAACTAATCAGAGTAACAGATCAAACATATAGGCATATGAATTACAGTGGCAAAACCCATCATACAAATATGGGCTTTCCCTCTAATGTGATGAACTGTGTGGTTCTCACAAAAACCTTTACAGCAGAGTGGGTGGCTTCCTGAAGCTCACTCACAGCAAAGCAAACGAATAATACTGTTAATACTGTGGATTTCTTTGTTCTTTGGTGCACATATTAACCCATTTTTAATAGAGAAACTGATTTGTGACATTTTCTCTGTGTGACAGCAAAAGACTACCTGAAAGAGGTAAAACTAACTGCTACCTCTCCAAACTCCAGCAAGTTATTATTTGCCTGTGCAACCTTCAAGAATCTTAAAAGCCTTTAACTGTTATCACTTGTGTTGGAGGACATAATGAAAAAATAAGTTCTGGACGATCTCTAACCATCAATAATGAGACAAGACTTCATTGCCGTAAAGTCTCAAGCAATTTGACACTGAGTATAGAAACACTATTACTTCTGCATTGCTTTTCCCTTCAGATATGCTCTTTGCAGATTCTGCTGCTTAACACTCCTCTGTTTTCGATGCATATCAGAATCATCGTGGCCACTGTTTTCCCTGTAGAGTCTGTGACTGAACAAGGTATAAGCTTTTGTGGTTGCTTATATCAGCTATGTTAAACCTTCTTTTATTTTTTGTCCTGAGAATTTTATATTTTTCAGTATTTTACATTTTACCCAAATTTGTCCTTTACATTGACTTCTGATTTAATACCTTCAGCAGCCCACACATTAGAAGGAAATGTATGTCACTGGCATGAGGAAAAGATTTGTCAAGAAGGGACAATTATCTGAAACAACACCAACAACCTGGTCTACTTTCTCTGGCTAAGAGGTTTTTCAAGTGATGACATAACCATGAGCCAAATTTGAATTCAGTGATGCTAGCAGAAAGCTGAAGAGAATGAAGAGTGTCTGGTCTATGCCCTGACTTACAAGTCTCCTGAAGTCAAAGGAGTTGAAGTAAAAAGCCCTGAATTTCCCTCTCTGAATTTAGCAACATTGCCTTGGATTTACATCTGTGAACCTAAGAGCAGACAGGCATTAAGCTGAGTATTACCAAAAGGGAAGATCATGGTGAGCTTCTAATATTTGTTGCTGGAAACAATCCAGGAATTACATAGAAACCAAATTTTTACAAAGCTTTGAAGCCATCCTCTAAGCACACTATGTAGGTCAAGGTACCAGGCATTGATGGAAGTCATATAGGTTCTAGGCCTTTTCAACTGTCTGATCCAATGACCCTCTCATTTTAGTAATGTCATGTGATCTTCTTGAATCTCTTTCAGGCCAATAATGAAAGCAGGTATAATAAATGACTTAAAATCCAGCTAGGGTCCAGATGCAAGTTTGAATAAACAATATATAAATACATTCACTTCTTATGCTAGTTGCAAACAATTGGTAGATTCCCACATATAAATTAAACTGTAAACCATCCTGTCTGGGAAGGTGCTGGATGCATCCTAAAAGATGGCAATATCCATTAGCTGCCACAGTCCGTTCTGATGAACACTTACAGCAGAGTTCTGTGGTTTGCTGTTTCTGCTAAGAAAACTGCTTGTGGGCTGAGAAATCAGCACAGAAAGGAAGTCAGGTTTCTTGCTCTCTGAACATGTATAGGCTTATACTATTTTATAACCAGTGAACTTTTTAACAACATGGAATTTAAGACTAATCCTTCAAAACTGTTTGCTGGTTTTCTCTCATTCTCAAAGATGAATCTTACCTTTAATGCAATCAGAAAATACTGTGTGCCTTCAAAATAACTTTGGAATCCCTAATCGCTTTTATAGAATGGCTCAGGTGTTCCCTTTCAGTCTAACTAAAATATATTCTTGGGGGTAAAAAAAGCATGCAAGAGTGAGTGTATATGTGTACATATACACACGCATGCGAATTTCCTTTCTGCCTCTCTACAGAAAGTTAAGATCTGGTAAACTATAAATGAATTCTGTTGCTGTTTGTTTAAATCAATATAACAAGATATAGGGGAACTATCCAACCTATTTCAGGTACATGATGGATATACGGTTTGAATTCCATGCTGGTTTATAGTATCTTTTTTTCCAGTAAGAGAGGGTGAGTATTATTTTAGACTGACTGTGCAAGTGGTTTGAGGAATCCATACAGCTGGTTGTTTTGAAGTTGCAAAACCACAGTTCATATTCCAAAGAAAGCACTGCAGTAACATTGTGTCTTCTGCATTCCTGCCCCTGTAAGAAGCAAGGGAAATTTTGATGTTTGATATGAAAACAACCCAAACCCCAAAAAAAGCCAAAGTAAAGCCCCTATATTCCTATCCTAGAATCAGGTTGAAGTTAATTACTGACAAATAGTCCCCTTGAAATCTGCAGATATGAATTTGTCAGCAGATGATGCCTCAGACATTGACCCCTTTGTCAAGGTGAACTTAATCAACCCAGATAATTTGTTGTTTATCTGATGGAATGCTGGAATGGAGCTCTAATGACAATCTTCTCTAATTCCAACTGCTGTGTAAATATCATAAAAGCATACAGTAAAAATATGACCTCATTCCAGGCATGAAAATATTGTCCTTTGTGATTAGTCAGATGAAGAGAAGGGAATGATTTTATGTCAATGCTGGGGAAAAAAAAAATAACACAAAAAACATTCAGCAACAGGAGGTTATACTGATGTTCATTTTCAGTACCTCCCATAGTGTTTTAGCTGGGTTAACATGCTTTGCAAGCCTCTAGGGCTTCTCAGACTGGTCTCTATCATCTCTAACTTGGATCACTGTACCTTTCATCCCATACCTTAGAAAGGTTCCCTTGACATCAGATTTACCTCTTAGAATACAGTCCTTAGCTAAAAAACCCTGTCAAAGAAGGGCTGATAAAATAGAATATAATCCAAATAAAATAATATATTCTACAGCAGATAATAATTAAGATACATGCTTCTTATCTCAATATTTCATTTGTTTTGACTCATTCCTTCATCTTTTTGGCTATCTTTTTCCCAAATGAAGCTTCTGGCAGTGCATATTGCAGGCGACATAAAATCCCCTGCTGGAAATTACCTTATCTAGCTTTTGATATGCACACTACAAGTTTGTATCTGAGCTTGTTGTCCTATTATAGTCAACTCCAATACAGTGAATAGAGTTTAGAGTGTGACTGATCTGACAAAAAGCTGCTGTCTGCTTTAGGGTGAGAGGAATCACACATTAAAGTCTTCTGAGTATATTGACCTTCCCTCTATTGACTACAAAGAGAACCCGTGGCCTGAAGTTCAGATATAGAAGTCTACATTATAGTGATATATATCCCCTCCCTTTTGACTCTACTGGATCAGTCCCTTAATACACACATATACTGGGGCTCTTGATCTTCTATTTCTTTTTTAAGGCAATGAGCAAGCAGTTAGAATCCTGTGAGTAATATAAATGTTATTCTGTGTCCACAGAAGTACTGTAGTGAGTCACTAACCTTACAGTTGCTTTCATCACCATGTAGACAACAAAAAACATCAGACGACTTAAAACTCCCTTGCATACCTGTTGTCAACATGAAAAAAAAAATCACCTACATGAGTTTTCTGAGTGGGAGATGGAGGATAGCTTCAGTTCATCTTTAGCTGGTAGGTTCACAATATAGATACCTCTCCTGGAAAAGCAACAATCTTATTGTTGCTCTACTTGTCTTCCCTTGATAGTGTCTGTGGGTAACTTAAAGCTTTCCCTGGTTCTTTTTTACGTTTATTTGATTATTTTTATTACCATTTCATGTTCTTGCTGGACAGCTCCTTTTTCAAGTGCAGCAGTAGCAGAGGCAATAGGAATCCAAGGAACACCTTGCTACCTTCTCTCTCCACGTTCTGAATTCTTGCTTTCATGGATTTTACATAGTTACTTTGGGGGATTGTCAGCATTTTATCCATACTTAGAAGGATATTTGTTTCTTGAGACTGACTTCAGGTTCATAGAATGGTTTGGTTTGGAAGGGACCTTAATGGTCATCTTGTTCCAAACAGCTGCTATGGACAGGAACATTTTCTACTAAACCAGGTTGCTCAAAGGTCCATCTAACTTGGCCTTGAACACTGCCAGGGATGGGGCAGCCACAGCTTCTCTGGGCAACCTGTGCCAGCTGCTCCTCATGACTCTTGTAGTGAAGATTTTTTTCCTAATACCTAATCTAAATATCCACTCATTCAGCTTAAAGCCATTCCCCTTAAAACTCCTTTCCACCTTTCTTGTAGGCCTCCTTTAGGGACTGGAAGCTGCTTTAAGATCTCACCAGAACCTTTTCCTCTTTAGGCTGAACAACCTCAACTCTTTCAGATTGTTTTCACAGGAGAGATGTTTCAGCCTTCTGATCATCTTTGAGGCCTCCTCTGGACTCAGTCAAATGGGTTGATGTCCTACTTATGTTGGAGGCCACAGCACTGGATGCAGTTATAGACAGTCCTACTCATTTGTGAATGCCTATGAGATACCTTTAACCTCAGCAGTGATGTTTGTCTTAATCTAAATAAGGAACAATGCCTTACTAGTTGGAACAGGAAGAAATGTGTAGATAAAAGACTGCCTCTGTTATAGAGGAAAGGTTGGCAGATTAGCTGTGAGCTTATATTTGAACCTTGAGGAATGGGATATAACGTAGACAGAGTATGAAGTATTCTCAGCTATGGAATAGCTGTATCATATGTTTTGAATTTGAAATACGGCCACACAGAATGCAAATGCAAACCAGCCTGTTGGAAGTCAAAATCCCCTCCTTTTAAGAACCACAACTTGGGAAGAGATGGTTCTGTTCCACTGTGAAGTAAGTGGTGGACATACAATAAAATAATGCCGGAAAAATTTCCCAAATTAATGAATTATGTACTTTATCCTGCGAACACTCTTAACTGCAGTAATTACATATATATTTAACAGTACATAAGGCAGGGACAATATTATGCCTCTAACTTGAATACGTCATGAACATTAGGCCACACCTGAAGGAAAGACCTTGAGGCCAAATGAGAACATGTCTGTAGCTATTATTATTAAGCACCCTCTGTGGAACCATTCTTGCTATGTATTTTCCTAGTTCAGATGTTCCTCCCCATCCCTCTTCTTTGCCAGAAACACAGTGTTGGGATGGACTGATGGACTGTGCCAGTGCAGCAGCTTTTACAACAAATCATATAGATAAAGTACAGGAACTATGTTCAACAAGAGCTGAACATCTATATCTGTGTGAAGAAATGAAAATATTTACATGTGTGAGATTGAAAAAGAAGACTACTCGGCAAGATCTGCTGATGCAAGGATAGCGTGACTGAAGAGGTATACCTCCAATGCCTCTAGCAAGGCCTTATCAGTATGATACAAGAGCCTTATGTGACTAATAAATTATGGTCTTGGTTACTGATTAATTGAAATGGTTGTTCTTCTGTTACCTTTTTTATCTACCACATTTTTCTAAAGTGATTTGATAATATCCTTTTTTTCCTAATTAGAGAAAGTTTCTATGAATCATTTTTGGAGGAAGGTGAGAGACTGCTTGTAAGAATGCTGGGCAGATGAATTTTAGTTTAGTGACTATTTCAGGGCTTCTGTGAGAAGATATTGAATGTGTTGCAAGTTACTGTGGCTACTTAAAACACTGCCTGGGAAAAAAAAGTTGACCTACTGACCAGCTAGCTAATTATTACTATCTGATTTCCTATTTTAAGCAATGTTTCAGTTGAAAATATCTGTTCTTCCTATGAGTCATTATGAGAATATCACTATGATGAGAAACATGAGGTTTTTTTCAATCTTTGGAGCTATGTTTTAAACACAGTGAAAAAGCAGAAAGATGGAAAAATCATGTAAAATCTAGTTCTTAAATGAAACAACAACAAAAAACCTTGTAAACCTCAGCAATCCTGATGCTTGTTAGCTATGAAATAGGTAGCAAACTTATTTTTTACCTACTGCTCTGGTAGCTGAGGTAGTAAAAAGTTAACTAGGTTTATACATTTTTCTATCTGCACTACTGTGATTTTGAAAAGCAAAAAGACATTTCTCACCAAGCCATGGCAGCTATAAAAAAAATCTAAATCCAAGGTTTTTCTTTATAGCAACACTTTAGTACTTAGTGCTAACTGTTGATGACTACATCAAAACAATAAAACTCAACTGCTTACTCCTGATGCTGCTGCTATGGTTACACATGATAACATAACTTCCTTGTTCCTGTGGTGATGATGATAAAAGTTATATGATGGGTCAAGACAAAAAAGTTACAAAGGCATAAAGACTCCTCTGAAGGCCAATCTCTGTTGTGGTTGAGTAACGCTTGAAGCAAAATTCCTGAAACTTCCCTAGGAACTGAAGAAAAAGTAAGGTTCTCTTTAATTTTTTGATAGTCTTAAAAATGCACACGTGTGTCATTTATGTAATTTATGACATTCTAAAACATAGCTATATATATATGTATTTTTCTAATTATTACTCCAGATTAAAGAACCAAAGCAGTTTTAGGATGAAGTGGTGAAATCAAGTTTAGAGGGTGATTAGATCCAACCCCATTCGAAGGCTTCCAGCAGACTGAAACCCAAAGTTTCTTTTTTCTCTCAAAGCCATGCCAGACTCTTAAATCTACCTCTTCTTCTTAGGCATGTCACAGCTCATATCACACCCTGAATATGCCTTTGTCACCTAGAAAAGTCTATGCTTTCAATGAGGTCTCAACCCCTAAAATCAGATGATTTAACCTGTATGCAATGTTGGCATGTTCTTGTCACTTGTATCTTACTTTTCTTGTGCTTCTCCAGGAATCTGTCTGGCAAATCTCCACCACAGTAGTGTTTCTGTCTAATCCTTTCTGTTGGTAGATGGTGCAGGAGAAAATTGCAGAGAAATGATAGGTGTTTTCTTGAGGCCTACAGCTTTTGTAATATCTCCTGTAAAGCTGAGTTTTTCTTTCCCTTGCAGTAACTGACAAAGAGAAAGATACAAACTGGGTAGCACTCCTCAGGCCTCCAGTTTCAGCAGCTCTCTAGTAATTTTCCCAACTCACAGGGACCTAAAAGCCCTGGGCCAAAATCCTCTCTCATTTATAATGACATACATTTGAAGATAAAACAAGCAAAGTCAACACAGTTTCACAGCAGTGGAAATAACCTGAGATCAGAGTTTGATGAGCTGCTTTTGATTGTCTCTCAAGGAGTTACAATAGCACATAGTGATGGGAAAAGGGGGAATGGCATTAAGCCAAAAGAGGGGATATTTAGATTAGGTATTAGGAAAAAAATCTTTACAACAAGGTGGTGAGACACTAGAAAAGATTGCCCAGAGAAGTTCTGAATGTTCCATCCCTAGAAATGTTCAAGGTTAGATGAGGCTTTGAGCAACCTGGTCTAGTGAAAGGTGTTCCTGCCTATGGCAGGGAGGGTGGAACAAGATAACCTTTAAGGCCCTATCCAAAACAAACCATTCCATGATTCTATGAATTCAGAGGTATTCAAATACATTTCAACCTAGGCAATTGCTTAATATATCTACATATTCATGCCAGCCATACAGATTTTCTCACCATGTTCTCTGAAACTGATCAACCATGCTCAGGTGCCATGCTTCGTTATATAGATCGCTTTAGTGCCAAATCATGAGCTTTTCATGAGATAATGGAAAGCTGTAGAATTTGTAGTTAAATACAACACTGCTAAGTGCATCTGCTCTAGCACAGAGACCTGATCAGTAGGATAAGTGTTACAGAGAGGCTCTGCTGGCGACTGAAATAATCAATGGCTGGAGCAGCTGCCTTACAAAGTGAGACTGGAGAGGCTTGTGTGCTTCAGTTTCAGCAAGGCTGTGGGGAGGGATATGGTGGAATTTTATGGAATCATGAAGGGGTGTATTAGGTAAAGATAGAATGTTTTTTCATCTCCCTGTAAAAGACTAGAACTGTGGAGTCTTTGATTAAAATAAGTACATGACTGATTTAAAAAAGATTAAATTAAGCACTTTTTTACTCAGAGTGTGACAACCTTCAGGACAGAGAGTTATGGAGACAGACAGCAGTAATGTACTCTCTAATATCCCTAATTGAGTGGCTGCAGAAACTGGGGAATCATGAGGTGAATGGGCCACAGGGTTCAGGTGTGCTCATTGTAAAGCATTTCATAGTGCTCCTGAGAGCCAAAATGCTGAACTAAGCTATTGTGGTTAGTAAGGCTTTTTTGTTGTCATTGTTATACTCTCACTTGGTACCTTTTGAGATGTTTTTCCATTCAAATTGTGAGGAACATTTTAACTGTCTTCTGGAGTCCACCAGAGTGCATTTCTGTTGGCATGATACTGAGGGTATGCATTGTATGCCCTGTGGTGCTGCATAAAAGCAGCAATGAACATGCAAAGGTCTCTGAGACAATCTGGAGCACAGCATAGGGAAGACAGAGCCAAACTTGTTCAGTGCCATCCAGGCAGAGTCCCTCCTGTGAACTGCTGAGAGCCAGGGGCAACCCAGGCTTTGCTCTGGAGAGGAATCATTGCTTCCCTACAAAAGAAGTTTCAGGAAGAGTAACAGTTGTGACATTTATGAACCAAGCAGGGAAAGTCAGAGGAGGAGGACATTTTTCTCGGACCTAAGTATGAACATAGCTGGAGCAGATTTCACTTATACTCTTAGCTAGTCCACTGTACTGAAAAAAGGGTCCAGACAAATAGCCAACAATGGGGACCTACATGGGGTCACACTTGTAACCTCCTCACTTGGTTACAAGGGCCAGCACTTGGTTAAAACTGAGGTCTCTTTCTTCCATTGTCTTGCATGGAGCTGGCAATGAATAGGCTCCTGGGGTTGTGGCTTAAGGGGATTGTTCCAAAAAAACCCCATGCTTCATACAAAAATCCAGCAGTAAAAACTGTGGCACTTTAAAAGACTGGTGAAGAGAAGGTGTTGAACTTGAATTATGGGTTTTCTCCATGTGTGAGGCAGAAAAATCATAGCAAATTCAGGTGAAAGCTTCAGCATCCTCAACACAAGCGTAGCAGGGTCACACTGAAGCTGTTTCTAATTGTCTGAGCCAGAAGGAAAAGAAGACAGTGAGGAAGGGCCCCTGTATAGGAGCACATGATATCCTGCTCATGTTTTTTCTCAAATCCACATGTTGATGTGGCTATGGTAAAAATGGTGCTCAAGTGGCTGGTATGATTTAAATGCATACTCAGCTATACCAGCATTACCAATATGCTCATTTGTACATAGACATTTTTGCCTTCATAGAGATAAATTATTGCACTATGTGGCATCAGAAACAGAAGGGTATAGGCTTTTGTGACATTATTCCCCTCTCTGCAGGAGTATATGATTGTAATGTCTGCAAATAAGCTTGCCTGGGGACAAAGGTTTTTCTATTAAGATTTTCTGAGACCCCACAACATTCAGAATTACAATGAGACTTGTGCTGTCAGTTGACTCACATGGAAAAATCAGGATGAGATTATTTGCTTCCTCATGTCTGATTTATTGCTCTATTTTTCAGACCGCTACTCTCCTAGGTCATAGATGACAATGTGTGTTTCAACATCTTTTCTGGGGGAACAAGCAAACAGCTCTGAATGTAGCTTGCTGGATATGCAGTCCTAAATATGCAATCCTAAATATGCAGCTCATGAACCTGTCCAAGTAAAAATTGCAATGTAATGAAGCCCTGATAGATTGCTCTTTGTTTCTGCCTCTCTTTTCCAGTAAAATACATTCTATGATGTTAATCACATCTCTAAAAATGTCTGCTTCCTTCCTGCCTTTATAAATAGTTTCCTATTTGATGTGTATTTACTTTCATTTTTCTTTTTAGGTTTGAACTCACTTATTGTAACAATGATAATAATTGGTATAGATGTTAGGTCTTTGCTTAAGTAACAAAATTGAGACACTTATATACAGTTTCTGGAAGGATGTATGTAGTTTTACATATGTTTTTGGATGCATTTTTTCATTCCACAAGAGTCGACTGAAGAGAGACCTCAGATCAACTTTTCTCAGTTTTGACTGAGTTTCAGTTGGAAAACTCTGTCAAATCAGAGCTCTTTATGGAGAGCTCAGTGTGTGAACTGCTGCACCTTCAAATCAGAAAAACAGTCATATGAATTCCTTGTAAACTAAACTAACTGATATTGTGTTGTATATTTTAGTTGAGCCTCTGCTTTGAAGAACAAGTTTTTAGCTTCTGTATTTGTGTGTTTATTGCAGGTTATTTACCAAATTCTTTATTTCTAACACAAAATCATTAATATCCTTACTCTTCCACACTATTTTGATATATTGCTCTGGTGGGTTGACTCTGGCTGGATGCCAGGTGCCCACCAAAGTCACATTGTCACCTCCCTTTTCAACTGGACAGAGAAGAGAAAATACAACAAAAGTCTTGTGGGCTGAGATAGGGGCAGGTGAGATCACTCACCAGTTTCCATCATGAGAGGGTCCACCATGGTCCTCCATGGTCTGCAGGTGGATATCTGTTCCACATTGACCTTCATGGGCTGCAGAGGCACATCCTGCCTCACCATGGACTTCACTGTGGGCTAAATCACAGGCTGCAGCTCCAACACCTGGTACACCTCCACCCTTCCTTCTTCACTGACCTTGGTGTCTGTAGGGCTGTTATTCTCACAGATTCTCTCCCTTCTCTCTTCTGACTGCTGATGGTGTTGCAAGGGTGGTTGGTTTCCCTCTTCTCCCCTCCTTTTTAAATACATTAACCCAAAGGCACTACCATCATCACTGATGGGCTCAGCTTTAGCCAGCAGCACATCCATCCTAGAGCTCTCCAGCATTGACTTTATCAAACACAGGGGAAGCTTCTGGCAGCTTCTCATAGAAGTCACCCCTGTAGCACTTCACCCACCACCAAACCTTTGCCACAGAAACCAATACAGTTGCTCCTGGTGTAGCAGAGGAGAGTTAAAAGAACTTAAAAGAACTGTATGAATTCTTCATACAGCCAAACTTTCCTCTTAAGGTATCATGTACCTTAACAGTAGATTTTACACATCTATGGGGTAAAGATATTCAAAATAGTTTTAAAAGATTCATTTCTGCATGTCAAATGTGTGCTTAAGAATGCATCTTGCTTAAGAATGTGTCTTGTTTTGTGCTCATTGTGACCAACAAACGATCACACTTGTAACTGCCCATTTGATGTGTGCAATAATGTGTTTGCGCTTTCATAGTGTTGACACGTCTTCATGCATGTTTTGGAGAGTACAAACCAGGACCTCACAGTTTGCAATGGAACAAATGAGGCATGGTAGCAAGTCATTAAGACTGGCTTTGCATGCAAATTCCTTGAATCATGGAAATGTTGATTTCTAGGACAAAAGCAGTTTGCTTCAGTGATTAATACTTCAAAAGTTATTTTAAAACTTGCCTATTAGCTGTGATTTCCCTCTTGTAAGCCTGGTGAACAGGTGGTTTTAGCCCTTCAGACCTGCTGGGGAGCAAGTTTGCTTTTCATTTACATTTTTAATTGCTCAGTTGTCACAGCCAGCCATGATGCAGTAGTGATTCCACTGAATAATTTGGCTTGGCAGTTTGGTCTTTTTGTCAAAGTTCCATGTTATTTGGCTGATCCTGACATGTGCCGTTGTCATTCAGCAGCATATACATCCTTTTATAACTACTTTTGTAATTCTCTACTAAAGAATTATATTCAACCTGAATATCTAGTTTCTTATATGTATCCACCCATAGCCCTCCTGGCTTTTTCTTTATGTCAGCAAGGTCAAACTCATTCCTTTTCTAATTATACACGGTACCTACTCAAATCTTTACTACTTGAGCATGTCAGCTGTTGAAGTAATTACACTAGTGTGAATGTCAAAAATATAATAAAAGCAAACAAAACTATGAGAAAAGGAGGGAATACAAAGAATTTAAGACTTTAAGAGAAAAAGAAAATGGTTCTGGTTCTTATTGTCACTGAATGTACAAAGTCCACTCAGTTAATATTGCTTCAGGTGCTAAACGGTTTGGGGACCTGTCTTGAATTTATGTAAAAAATGCCAGTATTCTTCATTTTTTGTTCTTTCTTATCAGTATTCAGACGAAAGCCGTAAGGTTTTCATCAAATTAGTTACATTCAGGGCAGCATCTGTGTGTCTGAGGCAGTAGAAATCACCAGTCTTGCCCACTGAAGTTTTTGTCTTATTTGTCCTCCCATTGAGGAAACAGTGTACTAGCTTGCATGAAATTAACAGTTGTCAGGGTCCTGCTGAAGAAATTATAGTGGATTTCAATTTTCCATTTGCATTGTAACTCTTCCTTCAGGGCAAATACATTGAGGAATTTATGATGAATCACAGCTGCTTTTCAACTTAAAATCTCTATGTGAGCTTTGGTTTTTTGAATAAAGACCCTATACTTTATGCTACAGTTCTTCACTGGTAATAGTCTTCTTATTTAGTAGTGAGCAAAGCTCAGACATATTGATTCTTTTGTATGTACCCAGTGTGTGTAGTTCCATGTACTTCCTTAGATGGGCACAAGCAGGGAAGACATGTGCACAAAGGGTAGTGTTTCATTTTAGTAGAGTTTTGACTGGTAACTTTTCACATTTTTGTGATTTGTGTTTACTTTGAGTTAGAGACAGTCAATATAGTACTTGTTACTTAGAAGATGACACAATTAATGTTGCAGATATTAGACATAAAAGCAGCTCTGCAAAGAGCCCCAAGTCAGCTTTCCCACTAATAACCACTTTCTGCTGGTATGGACCCTGGTGTTCATACTTATAGTTAATACTACTCTATTCTATACAAAGAGACCTGGCAGCTGACTTGAGTTTTCTCAGCTGATTCTGATCACCCTGGGAGTAGGGGAAAGGACCTATATTTTTCTGGTCGATTTTGTCTCAAGCAGAGTTAAGTGTGAAGTGTGTATTTAATCAGTTTTAGCAATGGAGTATTCTGTAGCTGTTGTTCTACACGGTGACCACAGCATGAGAACACTGCTGTTAAGCATTATGTTCTAGTGCTTAGATTTTTGCAGTCTGTTATACTTCACAGAAATCAAGTAACAGCAGAACCATCATCTTTGGTGTAGGTAGATGAAAGGAAAAACCTGTGTTCCACACTGCTGATGAGAAGCTCCTTTTTGCAGTTGAAACAGAATGGACTGTATTTTACTGTTTTAGTAACATTACATCTGACTCTCTTGTGCATCATGAAGTGAAAGTGAGATTAATTATAACAGCAATAATTGCACAGCTCTTTAAAAGTTTGTTGTTGAAGCTGGTTAGTTAACTCTTGTTCATGTTTCAAAGCCATTCATGTACCAGAGTGAAATTTTTCAGTCATCTATTTATTCACACAGAAATCAGCTATGAAATCTGTAAATTGTTTCTGAGTTCATCACTTTCTGTTAAAAAAATTACTAAATAAATCAAAAAGTTTCTCACTTTTAAGACAAACTGGTTTTTATTTTGAAAGGATTAATTACAAAATTTACCTAATTTTACTAGTGAACCCTTCATAAGCTATACATTCCAGGTTGAAAAATATATTTCTCTGAACCTAAAATTATTTGGGGATGTGGATACTTTCTCCAGATATTTTGGCATTAGGCAAAATATTTTGGTTTGTTTTTTGTTTTTTTTTTTTTAAGTGCAGGTTCAGCATTGTGTTCCACACAGCTTTTTTGCATGAACTTGGGTTTTACATTTAGATTAATCAATCTGATTGGAAGATTGCACTAAATTCCATGAATTCTTTCCTTTCATCTTGAAAGCAGATGAAACAAAGTGATGCTGCTCAGGCTTTTTGTTCACACTCAAGCTAGAATGAGAAGAGAAAACGCAGATGAAACTGGAATAGATGTCACAAAGGACATATGCATAAAACTTGCATTGAATTCAAAGAAACCTGAACCTGAAGGAAACTTTAAACCAAATCTTTTCAACTGAGGCTAACCTTTATAATAAATATACTTACCCTTGTTGTCTCATCATGATGTCATCCATTCGTGTTGTGATTGGGATGAGATTGATATTTCACAACAGGTTCAAATGTGAAGATTGAGCAATTTTTGATTTGTTGGCAATTTGAAAGACTGTGAACTAGGTAGGGCTGGTTGAGCCTACCCTAAATAGCACCAGAACTATCAAATATGGAAAGTTGTTATCAACAGACGTATACAAAGTTCAAGAAAAGTTTTACTACATTCAAACTGGGTCAGTTTGTCATAAGAGAGCTCTAAGAGAGGTTTTATTATTTCCTGATATAAAAAAAAAAAAAAGAACTCTTTGATGATAGCAGAGTTTATCGGTTTCAGAGTGTTTCGGGATTATGGCATGCCCGTAACATGAGGCTATGTCATTAACATTGTAATAAAAGTACCCAGCCTTGATGAAATTTAACCTTCTAGAAACTCTGATGAAAATAAAAGCATCCACTTAATACTTGCCTTTGTATCTAGCAAGGTGTTTCAAGGGGGTGGATTCGTTTTTAGTACTAGGAAAAAATCCTTCTTTTTCACTTAAAAAAAATCAGGATTTTGTAAGTGAAGGCTTAAAGCTTGTATTTAAAAGTGGTGACTGTAGAAAACATATTCCAAAGAAATTCCAAATGTAGTTATAGATGTAAAATTTGAAACCAGCCCTTTATATCTGAATATTATAGAATCATAGAATAATTAGGGTTGGAAAGGACATTAAGATCATCTCGTTCCAACCCCCCTGCCATAAGAAGGGACACCTCACACTAAGCCATACAATCCAAGGCTTCGTCCAACATGGCCTTGAATACTGCCAGGGATGGAGCACTCACAACTTCCTTGGGCAAACCATTCCAGTGCCTCACCACCCTAACAGGAAATAATTTCTTCCTTGTATCCAATCTAAACTTCCCCTGTTTAAGTTTGAACCCGTTACCCCTTGTCCTGTCACTACAGTCCCTAATGAAGAGTCCCTCCCCAGCAGCCCTATAGGCCCCCTTCACATACTGGAAGGCTGCTCTGAGGTCTCCACGCAGCCTTCTCTTCTCCAGGCTAAACAGTCCCAACTTTCTCAGCCTATCTTCATATGGGAGATACTCCAGTCCCCTGATCATCCTCGTGGGCCTCCTCTGGACTTGTTCCAACAGTTCCATGTCCTTTTTATGTTGAGGACACAACAATCCAGGTGAGGTCTCACGAGAGGAGAACAGAGTAGAGGGGCAGGATCACCTCCTTGAACCTGCTGGTCACGCTCCTTTTGATGCAGCCCAGGATACGGTTGCTTTGTGGGCTGCAAGCACACACTGCAGTCGGCTCATGTTCAGTTTCTCATCGACCACCACCCCAAAGTCCTTCTCTGCAGGGCTGCTCTCAATCTCCTCTTTGCCCAACCTGTGGCTGTGCCTGGGATTGCTTCGACCCAGGTGTAGGACCTTGCACTTGGCATGGTTAAACTTCATGAGGTTGGCATCAGCCCACCTCACAAGCATGTCAAGATCCCTCTGGATGGCATTCCTTCCCTCCAGTGTATCCACCCAACC
>NDXB01011708.1:0-66579 GCA_002631895.1 Agapornis roseicollis | reverse complement strand
TGTGGGACAGTGTCGAACGCTTTGCACAAGTCCAGGTAGATGCCATCAACTGCTCTACCCCTGTCCATCAGTTCCGTAGCCCCATCGTAGAAGGCCACCAAATTGATCAGGCAGGATTTCCCCTTAGTGAAGCCATGCTGGCTGCCACCAAGCACCTCGTTGTTTTTCATGTGCCTTAGCATGCCTTCCAGGAGAATTTGCTCCAAGATTTTGCCAGGCACAGAGGTGAGACTGACTGGTCTGTAATTCCCCAGGTCATCCATTTTCCCCTTCTTGAAAATGGGGGTTATATTTCACCTTTTCCAGTCTTTGGGAACTTCACCTGATTGCCATGATCTCTCAAATATGATTGCCAGTGGTTTAACAACTTCACTTGCCAGCTCCTTCAGGACCCACAGATGGATTTCATCAGGTCCCATGGACTTGTGCACGTCCAGGTTCTTAAGATGGTCTGGAATCAGATCCTCTCCTACAGTGGGCCCAAGGTCTTCATTCTCACAGTCCCTGCGTCTGCCTTCCAAGTCTTGGGTGGTGCAGTCAGAGCCTTTGCCATTGAAGACTGAGGCAAAGAAGTCATTCAGAACATCAGCCTTCTCCAAATCCTGTTTAGCCAGTTCACCCGATAGCTTCTGGAGAGGGCCTACATTGTCCCTAGTCTTTTATTTGCTCCGTATCTATAGAATCCTTTCCTGTTATTCTTAACATCTCTAGCCAAGTTTAACTCTAACTGGGCCTTAGCTTTCCTCACCTGTTCCCTATCTTCCTGGACAACATCCCTGTATTCATCCCAGACTGCCTGTCCTTGCTTCCACCTTTTATAAGCCTCTTTTTTCCTTTGAATTTTTCTCAGCAGCTCCTTATCCATCCTAGGAGGTCTCCTGGCCCTCCTGCTGCACGTCCTTCTAGTTGGGATGCAACACTCCTGAGCTTGTAGCTGGTGATCCTTGAATATCATCCAAATGTTGAATCTTCCTGAATTGTATTGAATATCCTTGTGCAATTTTTGTGTTATTGTTATATATTTCTAAATTGGTGTCTTTGGCGATAACTTTCAGTTATCTCTTTCATTTTGATCTGTTTAGCTATAAGAGGTTTTATATCGTCTGTCAAAGCTTAACATGAAGAAAGAAAGGACTGACTACTTTCTTCTATTGGAAGAGTTTTTCACAATACATACTGCTCGAAGATGCAGTGGAGACTAGATAAAATATAGCAATTGACTTTTTAGGACATTTAGGTACAAAAAAAATAATAAGTGACTACAAAGTAAAATAATAGTTACTACAAAATTGATGGGAATACAGCACTTCGTATCTGCAGTTTTAATATAAGGTAGCTCAATGCATTTTTTGCAGCCTGCCGTTAGTCTTCAATCGTTTTATGAATCTGAAGTATGCTAGTTCTCAAATTTCCCAATTTCACAGTAATTCACGATGTAATATCAAATCAATTGGAAACGTAGCCTTATTAATCCAATCACATAAATGAAAACATCTCTATACTTATGTTTACATTTTGTTTCTACACTGTGTCTTGATCAAACTCTTTGCAGCTGCAGATATACTGTTCTAAAATGCCATATTCTAAGACATTTATTTTCATTATTGCCTGTGCAAAATAATATGTACCCTTTCTGACACTAATGATCTGGTCCATAATTGTACCATAAATTTTTAATCTTTAAATTTTTTTCCAAACAATGGGATAACCATAATGACAATGTGTCTAATCTCAAATCAAGAGAGAAAAAAAATTAACTTTCATTTTCTTCCATATGCCTGCCATATTTCACCATATAATCAGATTGGGTTTCTTTAAATTAATGTTGGTGCCATGCTGTTTTTCTCTCTTTGTAGGTATTAATGGATAAATTTAAACTCTGAATCACGGGGTTTTAAATTGGCTGAAGGAATAAATGTATAGCTACATTCATAAATATATATCAGAGCAGTCAAAGGCTTGGCTATATATTCTACCTTGATGTGTATGCAAAGTTTCCATTACTCTTAATGGGAGATAATGTGGGTGTTTTGAGGGCACAATATATTCTAGGCAGTATCCTGTAACATATTTTTTTCTTACTAGTCCAATTTTTCCTTCTTTGTATGCTGTTTGCTGCTGTAATGTAGCATTTGAATTTGAATTTTAGGAACTTTACTGAAAGCAATAGCAGTATTTATACATTTATTACAACAAAATGACTTTGCACGATTCACAATGGATACATCTGTACTAGGAATACAAACATAGCAAGAACACAGGGCAAAGTCTGGACAATCCCAAGCACAAATACAGGCTTTAATAGCAGCCCTAAGGGAGAAGTAGTTGTAGATACTGGATGACAACAAGCTCAACATGAGCTGGCAATGTGCACTTGCAGCCCAGAAAGCCAACTGTATCCTGGTCTACATCAAAAAAAATCATAGTCTACAAGTTGAGGGAGGTGATTCTACCCCTCTGCTCTTGTGAGTCCCCACCTTGAATACAGCATTTAGCTATGGGGATCTCAACGGAGAAGGACATGGATAAGTCCAGAGGAGACCATGAAGATTATTAGTGTGTTGAAGAACCTCTCCTATGAGGACAGGCTGAGAGAGTTGGGTGTGTTCACCCTGGAGAAGGAAAGGCTATGGGGAGACCTTACAGAAGTCTTCCAGTACCTGAAGGGGCCAACAAGAAAGCTGGATAGGGACTTTTTACAGGGGTATGTGGGTATATGACAGTGGAGGGAATGGCTTTAAACTGAAAGAAGTTAGATTTAGATTAGATATGCGGTGAGGCACTGGCACAGGTTGCCCAGAGAAGCTGTGACCACCACATCCCTGGAAGTATTGAATGCCATGTTGGACCGGGCTTGGAGCAATCTACTCTCATGGAAGCTGTTCCTGCCTGTGGCAGGACGTGTGGAACCAGCTGATCTTTTAGGTCCCTTCCAACCCAAACCGTTCTATGTTTCTATGATATGCTTGTCCAAAATTAGATACCTATATTGCAGACACTCATGCTGAAGCAGATGAAGCCTTCTTTAATTTCTGTTCCAGGGTTAGGAACACTTAAAATGGTAATAATAATAAAAATGTCATGATTACTAGTAATGTTTGTGGTGGAAGCAAAGGGACATTGACACCATGATGGTGAGGCAAGATGTCCACATGGCAGGAAAAGAAATTATTTAACTCCATATGTATGCTGAAGACCAGACAATTAAAGACAAAATGCACCATGTTGGAAATGTTTTCTCAGGATGTTTAGTGTCACAGTTTATTATGAAAAGATAAATAAAGGTTTCTTTATATCAGTAAGATATTCACAATTTTTATTACCACTCAAATCATAAAAGCCTTTAAAAATCCCTGTTTTTTCTGCATGCATCCTAAACGGCATTTCACAACAACCAATGTCAGGAAGTCATTGAAGAGCTTGCAGGTTCAGAACCTTTATCTGCATAAGAACCAGAGCCAAGGCAACCCCCCTATTTTGGATTTTTTTTTTTTTTCTCATTTAAAACTCTTAATTGGTTCTTCCAGCAGTTTTCTATCACAATACCACCTTCCCTTGGCAGCTCTTCCAAATAAATCATACTGTTCTGTTGTTGTATCAGTGGTTGCATCTTTTCCCTTAATGCCTGTACACTTTGCTGTTTGTTACAGCTTTTGAAACAATACTGCAATATTTATATCATCATATTTATCTTTTTCTCTTATGTTTATTTTGAAGCAAGGTAATTATATGTGAACATTAAAAGCCTTGTTCTATGATATGACCTTGACCACATTGCATTTCTTTCTTGGTGTTTTCTGAGTTTTGACTATTTGTCTTTGCAATGTCAGGGTTCCTTCAAAACCGTGTCTGTGAATGAAGCAGAAAGAGAGCAATTTCCCAGGTTTTAATACAGAAAAAAAAGAAGGAAAAAACCAAACCAAACCACAAAATCCATCAGGCAGCAACTGAGTGATACGTGCATGTATCCTTAAAGTCATAGAAACCTTCAGATTCACTACACACACCTCTTGCTTCTTGAGGTCATTTTGCAGCTCCTGGGTGAGGTTCTCACTCTTTCTGCTGAGCAGCACCAACAGACAATTGAAATGCACATTTTCCCACGAGGTATACTAAATGCTTACTGGTGAATGTGAGGCTTAGATGCTGTGGTGCTTTAGATACATCTGTTCTATTTTGTGTAAGTAGCACCTGTCCTGGTATAGGATGCCACATCTAACTTCTAATCTCTTGTGGATTTTGTTGAGTTCAATTTGGACTGTATCCTCCTTCACAGAGCCTGGACTTAGCAGTCAGCAAGGAAAACACTGGGTTCACACAAAAGAAAGAGAAAGGAAGAGGCTTCCTGACCTTGAGAGCTGGCAGCAGGCAGGAAAACACAACCAGTGCAGAAACAATTTTTAAGCATACAGCTGCCAACTGCCTTGTGTGAGTGTGGATAAACTCAGGGGCTTTCTGAAAGGTTACAACTAAGAGATAGAAATAGCATGAAACATGTTCTTAGTCCAGATCTCATTTTCCATCTATTAAGTTTTGTATCTCTACCCCAAGATCTAATATAATCAGTCTTATTCTGGCAAACAATTGTAAGGTTTTATTTTCGTTTATGTGAGATAGGCAATTAATGAGGCTTCCCTGAATGTCTTTCTGACAAACAGATGAGGTGTTTTGGATGATGGTATCTTTAAAAATTCAGCCCAAGATACCAAGTCTGAGTGGTTACAATCTGACAGAATTTTAAGCCACTGAAAATCAACCTTTATTAGGATTGCTGGGAAATTTCTGATGTAGGTGGTGTTGCCACCTCCATTAACAATACAGGTGAAAATTCAACAGCTAGCTATGGAAAATGAGACTCGTGTATTAGAGTGTTGGTATATTAATATACGTATGGAAAGAGAAAATAAAATGCTTCTTTCCATATTTTTTTAATGAGACAGAATCATATGTTAGCAAGAAAAACAGCTATACTTAGGAAATTAAATTGAACAGAAATAGGAACAAATATGGCTTTATACGTTCCCTTGACAAATCTCTCGAGTTTTATAACTGTATAATCCAGCTTCTGTCACAGTTTTCTGCTGTGGCATCTTTCAGACGATTGGTTTTGTGCATAGTTATTAGTCTGATGCTGCTAATCTCCCATTTCTGCAGGAATAAACTCAACTGCTTCTATGTGAGTGCATATACTTTCTTTAAAAAAGGACATAGTTCAGGTGGCCTAATGGGAAAGTAGGAGATCGAAATTTAAAGACAATATTTGATCTTTTGTACATGCCAGGTGGTCCAGAAACTGGGCAATTTATGGGCAGCATTTTTTCCAGCTTTATCTGGAAGAAGATGACTAATAGCATTCAAGCGTGGTTTCTCCTGTTAATTAAGAAACACAATTGGTGGCATTTCCTTCACCTGCATTAGTTGGGTTAAAAGTACTGCATGTAGGCCAGCTGAACCCCATCTATGGAGAGGGTGTCTTGTCCCCATAGAGGAGAGGTTTGATTGCAGAACAGTCAACATCCCTGTGGAGCCACCGATTTTTCCCTGTTAATTACAGATGAGGGTCTAGATAATTTATACACACCAGGCCCCCAATATTCAAATAGCTACACCTGAGAGATTAGACTCACTCAGTGTCTGTAACAATTTTCCTTCTTCCTGCGGGGATAAAGCTTACATAGACATGAATATCTTTGTCTTCTCAGTGCTCCTTTCAACTGTTACCAGCTGAGATATACTTTATCCTGGTTTAATATTAAATACTGACCAAAATGACAACAGTAAACTTGGTCTCTGGCTATGCAGGGTCCTCAGTAAGCACTCATTCTCTGAGACCTCTCCACTATTTTGCACTTTTTATCACAAGATGTTCCTGACTTGACTTCTAAAATTAGCAGAGCTCTACAAAATTTTCTAACCCTGTAGACTTTGGGGCCTCAGACAGATAAATAATGTAAAGAAGACCTGATTTTGTGAGTAAGTGTGCTTTTGTGAGCAAAATGCTTTTTTGATGGTGGACAGGTCTTACAAGGTTGAGTTTGTTCTTTGGTTGTCTTAAAATTCATGTGGACCAACCAAAACACAGTAAAAATCTGAGCATGCCTACTCATTCCAGTTTACAGTCTTTCTCTTTGTTTGTTTCCAGACTCTGGAGACTAATTCTTCAAGTTAATTTTGTCAGCAGTAAAGAACCATAGGCATTTTTTCTTTCACTAAACAAGAAATGTTACTGATTGCCTTCATCTCAGGTTTTGTAGCTTATTCTTACTTTGTATCAAGTGACTAGACATCTATTCCCTTCTTGATAACAGCGTTTATATCCCAGAAGTCACACTTTATTTCCATCATGACTTTCAGATTTTAGATTTTCTCCCAGTATTGAACAATAGGGGAGCCTCTACCACAAGAAAGGCAGTGTTCAAGGCCAGGTTGGACAAGGGTTTGGAAATAGATGATCTTAAGGTCCTTTCCAACCCTAACTTTTATGGTTCTATAAGCCTGTGTTCCCCAGCTTGGACCTCTGAGGTTATTCAGTTTGAAGGATTATGGCAAATTTAGACAGAAAGCATAGTGTGGCACTGCTTTTTGAGCAATTCTTGGTGATTCAAATGCCGAGTTTCCTGCAGTCAATGTCCCATTTTCTTTCTCTGGAGTACATGAGATCTGAATGCTTTCCTCAAATCTCAGTTATGCAAAGTTTAAGTCTGAAAAACAGACATTGTCTCACCTCTTCTCCCGCCCTGTAGCTTCTGAAACACACCCTAAGAAATGTCTCTTTGTTCCTCAAGAGAAAAGCATTCTCCCTGGTTGTCCTGTTTTATGTTTGAAATATACCAGCAAAGAAAGATCCACAAAGAAAAAAAGACCCTTTCTCACTTTCTTCTGAACAAAGGCCAGAAACACTTACTGGCATAGTTTTCTTAGGATACTTCCCATCTCATCCTGAGGAATCTCTTTGTCCACTACTTGTCTTGTCATATATAAAACGAGAAAAAAGGTTTGTCTGTGTCTGATTCATTCTTTGAAGTGTCTGATGCAGCGGTGTAATAAATAACCATAAACTTCATATCCTTGAGATGAGAAATCAATCCACAGAGCCAACTTGTAGATATTTCATCTAGAATAAGAATCCAAGGAGAAGGAAGATTAAGTGAAACAGAAGTGAAGAACTTGCCTGTCACCTTGCCTCATGTTTGTTAATTGGATACAACCATAGGAAGAGGCAGCATTCAGCTTCAGGGTTCTTTCTGTGTGAAAAGCAAAGGTGAATTCCCTGATTCACTACAAAAGCTCTCTCTCTGCTTTTTTTTTTTTTTTTGTTTAGATTATTGATTTCTCTGACATATTTTAAGCATCTCTTTCTAGCTGCTGCTTTTTTTCCATCCCAGGCTCTGCCTGCCCTCCTCTGGTCTTTCCACACCTTCACAGGCAGAGAATTGAAATACTGAAATATCTGAAANTATGTTTTTTTTTTTTTTTTTTTTTTTTTTTTTTTTTTGTTTAGATTATTGATTTCTCTGACATATTTTAAGCATCTCTTTCTAGCTGCTGCTTTTTTTCCATCCCAGGCTCTGCCTGCCCTCCTCTGGTCTTTCCACACCTTCACAGGCAGAGAATTGAAATACTGAAATATCTGAAAAGCAAAAAAAAATGTACATAAGAAAAAAAAGGTGTGAATAATAAGGAAACTAGCTAAGGTAATAACTCTGAATGTAATGCTTGTCTTCACTTAGGATAAGTGACGTGAGAAGTATCTACCAAATGTAGGATCGCTGGCCTATTGGCTAGGCAGATCTTTAGTCTCCTCATTTGTTCAGGTATCTCAAAAACATCATGGTGAATGACTCTGAGTTTATTTCAGGAAAGAACAGTGAATTCACACTTCTTGAGTTATGGTAAAATGTCTATATAAACCATCCTGCTTTTTGAGATAACCTTTCTCAATTTTAAGAGGCATGTGAAAATTCAAGATTCAGAAGTTTGTAAAAAACAAAAACCCGAAGAACAGTGTTTGCATGAAATCCTGGGAGAGATTTGCTTTTTAGGTCTGATGTTTTCTCCTCCTCCAAGTTGCACATGATTTCAAAAATTCTACTGACAGTGCACAGGGAAGAATTTCCTCTCCAGTTTGTCAATATATTTCTCCTCTTGACTATGCAATGTAGCTGGGCAGGGAAAGAGCAAGAAAGTGAAGATGTCAACAACAGTGGAAAGCTGCTAGAAAGCTGCCATCTGGCTTGTGATGTTTCAAAGTAATTGGTCCCTGGAATGGACCAATGCATATAAGAAAAAGTGAACATATCCTGTTTAAATTTTAAAAGCATTTGCTTATCTTATTCTTTACATGCTATTCTAAAATATTCACAAGTATCAGTGGTGTTCAGGGAGTTTGTACTGAACAGTTGGAAGCTCTTTCGTGACTGATCTGATATGACTCACCATGTTCCACTCATAACTGCAATCTTTGTCATTCCCCAGAGATACCCCCTTTCACAGGGAAAAGTGTAAAAGCAGCACTTTTGAAATGTTAAGTAGGAAGATTTTGCAAAGTACAGTGCAATGTGGCTGAAAATACAGATGCCAATATTCATAGAATTATATCATAGACTCAGAATGCTTTGGTTTGGGAGGGACATAAAGGGCACCCAGTACCAATCCCCCTGCCACAGGCAGGGGCATCTACCACTAAACCAGGTTGCTCACAGCCCCATACAATCTGGCCTTGAACACTGCCAGTGATGGAGCATCCACAAGTTCTCTGGACAACCTGTACCAGTCTCAACACTAAAGAGTCTCTTCCTAATATCTAATATAAATATACCCTCTATGTTCTTTCAATTTTAAACCATTACCTCTCATGACTACATTCCCTGATAAAGTGTCTCTCTCCATCTTTCCTGTAGGCCACCCTTAAATATTGGAAGGCCACTTCTGAGCTGAACAACTCCATCTCTCTCAGTCTGTCCTCACAGGAGAGGTACTCCAGCCCTCTGATCATCTTTATGACCCTCTTCTAGACCCACATGAGCAGGTCCATGTCTTTCATGATGTGACACAGGACACTGAACTATTCTGAAGTGGTAGTTGGAGGTCAGACTTGATACTTTACGGTCTAGAATTATACTAGGAAACTATATGAAGGAATTGAATTGAATTGAATCCTAAATCTCAAGTAGCTGTAATATATAAGATATCTAGCTGGTATGCAGACACCTCAAGACTAGGTTTTTTCATTCTCTACTGTGTCCTTCTTTGAAGGGCAAGTTTAATAACATGATATTGTATTGCAGCAGAAGTTACCAGCATCAGTAGTTGATAATATCTCACATTGTCTTTTAGAAATTTCCCAAGCTAAAAAAAAAATTATCTAAACCCCTTCAACATTATTTCTCAAGCAGTTTCTCTCATTTAAAGGACTGTGAACTTTCTACCGAAGGCAATTTCTTTGTGTTTCACTTTCACATTTATAACTTCACAGGGATGTGGTTATAAATTAAACATCTACAAGTGTTTCCAATCTATTCTGACTAAACTCTAATATTTTTAGCTGCATATAAGGGGTTGCAGTTTCAGTCTTCTTCTAGATGCTGTATGAACTATAATGAATGTCAATCTCCACTAAATAGTTCATAATTTGATACATATTCTGGTGGTGAGGGGCATAAGTAAATTTCCAATTAGTTTGTATGAATCACTAGTTTATACTGTAACATCTTAATTTCACATCAATTAATCATATGATTATTGGTTTAAGATATTCACAGTGGAAAAAGGTTTTGAAAGATGAGTAATCAAACTGCTTTGAAAGGCAGCTGTTTGTGCACAGCTGACAGGAACTTGTACTATTAGTGTGTGTGAGAGATGGATTACAAAAATTCCTGCCTTCATAAAGGAAATAAAAATTAGCTGTATTCTCAACCTCATCTCATGCCCATTGAGCTGAGAGCTGCACTGGTGGAGATTCTGCAATCTGGCTTCTCAGTTCATTCATTAATTTTTATTTTATTTTTTAAGGAAAAAAAAAAAGCATGGAGGGGGAGAGAAGAAGAGGAAGAAAGTGCAGGAAATTAGAAATAGTTGTGGGTTTTCCTGTGGGAAGTTTCTTCAGTTAGTTATCAAAGGCCTCCATTACATTGAAATATATGGCTACTCTGCAGTTGCAGCTCTTCTCTGTCAACAAGAAAGCAAGAAGGGCAGTGTGCAGCTGGGAAAAAAAAAAAAACAACAACTGGGAAAGACTGCATAGGTGAAAATATAACTAAGACCTGATCAGAAAGGCAACTGAGACTTATTCCCTGCATACTCAGGCCTGGTACTTAAGCCACTGCAAGTTACTTTTGCGTTACACCTTCAGAATTAGGCTATTAGCAAATGTTTCTTATTGGCATGGACGTGGACATTAGAAAGTTCATGTCTTAGATTAACTATTACCTTCTGCAATTTCTTGCCTGTTTCACTGAAGAGAGAAATATTTCCAAGCCTGCCCTGAGGAACTCATTTAGTTTGAAATATGTACTATTCAAGTTCACATTAGTTTAGAGGAATTTTCAAGGTTCTCTCATTAATTCAGGTTTAACAATCATTCTTTACTTATCTTTCTACTCTAAGCATTCCTCTCTATGAGACTGGTAACTGTGTTAAGAATAAAACTGGCCCCTTTCTGGCATCTGACGTACCCAGCTAGAGCAGACAGGGAACATCTGGTTCATCTGCTTTACTAGCTGTTTGTACTCCACTTTCACCCTATTTTCCATCTACCTAAAATTCACCCTGTGTTTTCAATTGATCTTCCTACTTATTTCCTCCCTGAAGGCTCAAATCTGCATCCAGTGAAGTCAGTATGAATGTTATATGAGAAAGTTCAAGCCTTTAGACTGTGATTTAACAAGGTACTTAAGCACATGCCTGGCTTAGCACACAAGAACTTTCTCATTGAAAGCAGCAGAAAGATTGCTACTGGCCTAATTGGGAACAAGAACAAGCTATGAACCATTAAGCAGCTGCTGAGTTCCACTGTAGCAGTGACTATATTTCAGTGATGTGCTGGGTGCGAGCCCTGTCAACAGTTTACTATGTGCCTGGGAACCTTAAGAATGAGAGCAGCTCCATACCAACTGCACCCAACCATGGAATTTATCAGTCTAGACTATATATCTGCTGGTCCACAGCCACCGAGAAGCTTGTAAAAAAGAAAATGGTATTTTCCAGAAGAAATTGGGAAATACACCTTCCCAAACTTGAGGCTAATCAGTGAAAAGTATTTGTTAATTCACTCACAAAGTGGAAATTATTTTATGTGTATATCTGTCATCTTGCAGCATGCATGCATGTTTACATCCAGGATACTACTCATATGTCTTCTATGATTAGGAATATTGTATCTGAGTTTGCTCTGATCTTTGTCTTTTAATGTTCCAGAATAGAAACAATCACCAGCATTTGTAAAAAACAAATATTAAAAAACCCAAACAGAAACCAAGTGATTTGTTTTTAAAAGCTGGAAAATTAACAAAAGCAGATGAATTCATCCACAGATACTGTCTTATCTATTCCCCCAGTGTAATATTTTGTACTCCTTGAGCAGGTGTTTGATGTGTAGGTGAGTGTAATATAGATAAGTTGTGCAGTCTGTAGGCAGATGGCTACAACTTACATGAGATGCAAAACGGAAGATTCATTGTGTGATGATAGAAGATAATGCCCATTTTTGTAGGCTGGTGTGATCCTCCCACTGCCCTTTATACTTAGATCAATTTATGGCATATTTAAGGATGTGAGATCCACACCCCTCAATTTTATTTATCTCTTGCCCACAATAAGACACTATAATCCATCATATTCCAGGGAAAACACCTAGTGTTTTAGGTCATGGTTCAGCAAAGGAATTGCATTGCTTAGCTGTGATTGCATTGCCTCCTACCTGCAGGCAAACATGAGGCCATGACAGAGCCTGGTCCTCCTCCAGCTCAGGAGGTCCCAAGAAATAAGCTGTGAGTCCATGCTGCAAACATGTGAGGTGATGTGAGGCTTTCACCAGCTGCACAAGTCCCATGCTGAGAATGTGCAAAAGGGTGGCTCTCAGGATCCATTTAAGACAGGTTTAATGTGAATTTAGTATGGCCTGTTGGTCATCTCAGTCCCACTCTGTGTCTGCACCTATGCTAGGCTTGGGATTGGGTGATATGATTTGGAAATACTACGTTGCTGCTATTTATCCCCAGTCCCCTAAAAATTGTAGTCTAAAACATTCATTCACCAGTTGTTGTCTCAGTCATTAAAGACTGTTGATGCAATGTCCACAAAAAGGGTATTACAGCTCTAAGTGAGAGAGGCTGCTGTGCTTTCAGTGTCTCACAAAAGAAACTGTGTCCATAAATAGGCTATTTTCTTTAGAAGTTTATCACTGTGCTCATTTATCTAAGAAGATCTGTGCACTATGTCTGGAAAGCAAACCTTTAGCTGAAGTTGTAGATGAGGTCTGTGTGTCATTTATTTCAAATCAACATAGGAAACCAGCTGGAAAGAATTTCTAATCTAGGCTTTTAACTCTAAACTTGTACATTAGGACATTCAGCCCTGCCTAGCTATGTATCTTGGCATCATGACTGATGGCACCTATGCATACCTGTAGCCATAGTGGTGTATCTCTATGAGATGCTTCCCTGTTGGTGCCTATGGTTACAGTAATGCCATGACAACTGTGTGAGTAGTCTGAAAAGTCAGTTCTCTTTAAGGGTTTCATATGAGACAAAACTTGAAACAACACTAAAAGGTGTTGCAGAGGAAGCAATTTCAGAAGCATCACAGTACTGTTCAGGCAGGCTTATCTCAAAGTGAAATGAAACTCTCCTTTAAAGGGTTACACTTCAGCACCAATAGACACAAATTTCTCATTGGTCCAAGAACATGTAGGAGGAAATTACTAAAGCGCTGGTCGTGAGTTGAAAGGCGAGAGCTAGAGAAGAACACAAAGATCACTGGCCCCAAAAGAGTATAGGACTTCTGCAGAATGGTTAGACCAAAGAAAGACATCTGCAAACACTCTGTTTCATTACTGAGAACAGCAGCAGTCATCAGCTGGGGGAGGCTGTGGGCCTCAGTTTTAAAGCAGAGCATTGTCTGATTTGGTCTTTTGCTTAAAATTGTGCTTAAAATGTCAAGTGCTTTAGGGCTTAGAAAGTGTTCAGGGATGTTTGTCAAAAATTTGGACAGAAAGACATAATTTTTTTGCTTGCTTGACTTTAAAGGGCATACCTAATATTTGCTTACCAGGCAAAGAAAAAGCTAATATTAAAAGGTTAATTGACTTTACTTTGCACCCTCCAATTCAAAAGGGATAGGATACCTGGTGTGATAGGAACTATATTTGTATGTGGGAATGAGAAAGCAAGGGGCTATAAACTCAGAACAGTTTCAAGTGTCTGGGCAAAGTATGGACAAAGTCACAGAGTGATGCAAACTCATCACAACTGATGAAAGGAACTGAGCAGCTGGGCCCCTCTGCTGCCTCAGGAGCACCAGGAGAAATCATAGAGCATCCTCTGCATCCTCCCAATCACCTGAATAACTTTTGAGAAATGTGTTTGCTCATTTCCTCACTTTTCCCAACATACCACCTAGTTAATCCTTCCCATAGCTCTTCATCCAGCCCTGTGCATTTGAAAAGGACCATAGTGCAGAGCAGTTGGGTATGTTGAACTGTGAGTGCTGAAAAACTGTTGTTTTTCTGGCTTACCCTCAAATTCTCAGGCTGCCTCTGATCACTATTGTTCAAGTTTTGAGGCAGAATATTTTACTTCTGCAGCATGTCATATGTTCTTATTTTTAGCTTTTTTGGCAATTCCTTAAGTGTTTGTTTCTAGTTCTACTAATTTCTTTACAACTGCATCTGTTGGGTTGGGGCTCAGTTCAGGAAAAACAATGACTGTGATTTTACTGTTCATGAATGCTTGAAGTGCATGGCTCTGCACAGATAACTAGACAGAAAGTTGTAACTTCAAAACGCTATTACTAGATGACTTAGGCTCTACCCCAAAAATAATTAGGCACTTACAACATGATTTTCTATGAAAATATAGTGTATGCAGGAGACCTTTGACTTGAGCACTCAGGCTTGGAAATGGAACATAGGAGTATTTGGAATTCTACTCCTGGCTAGAATCCAATAAATGCCATCTTGTAACCCACTCATTGCAAGTGGTCCCATTAAACTGTATTTACCTCAACATGAGTAATGAACTGAGTTATGACCTCAGTACGGACAAAAGTAATAGAAACAGATGGAAGTGATGTTAAAAGAAGGAACATTGTATGCGACAGCTATCTTAGGGTCTTTTATTTCCCCCCCTGTATCATAATCCTGGTAAACATTATTACTATTTCAAGTAACTAATAGAAGCTAAGTTGGCTTAATATTGCTTATATGGCCCCCTTTTCCCTTGCTTATCGCTTTGCTGAAGTGTAGCTAGTGGGACTGAAATTGTTTAATTTGTTCCAATTTCTTTGTGGATTCTTTGCACCTGTGACACAGAGAAGCTTTGTGGGGTATGAGGATGGGCGTAACTCTTTTTTCTTCATCCTAGCAGTGTTTTGCTGGGAGGCCATTTTGATGAGAGGCTTTAGCCATTACGTGCTTTGAAGCAGGGAACTAAAGTTTGGCAAAGGGTGGGCTTGGTATGTAGAGTCTTTTGTTAAAACATGGCCAAACCATGTGTGTCTGAAAAGAATTGCTTTCCACAAGCTGAGACATTGTTAAAGATCAGGGGGATCAATTCCCCGTCTTGACAGAACATGCCCCATCCCAACAGCGAATGAGGACACTCATTACCAGAGCTGCAAGCTGAAGAAATACTTCTTTAGAGCTGGTCTTCCTCGTGTCTTGCTCCCTGGGACTATGGTCCCAGTAGTCACGGAAAACTGGAAAAGATTGTCTCTTCTGTCAGTGTTTGCTCTGCCATGCCATAACTGGGAATGGGTCCAGCTGAACCAAGGCTATGAGTGGAGATGAGAAAACACTGCTCTGTACCTTTGTCAGAAGAAATAGATTAACCTCACTAAGAAGTCTTAAATGTGAGAACATTGAAACTGCATTAGAGATTCATCCAGAAATCAACCCAGTTGCCAAAATCAGTGCTTACGTTGGATCTAAAACCCTAAATGAATTTTTCCCATTGTGTTAATTTTCCATCCTAGTGCATGCCATAGTACTTTACAAACTGCATAGAGGGAGGTGTGGCTGCATTTGTCACCACCGACCAAGTGAAAAGTGGCACCATTGTCCAACACACTTCACTGTTACTCTGTTAAGTGAAAGAAGAAAAGGGGCACTCACCTTCCAGAACTTCAGGGAGAACCTGGTCTGCAGCATTTTCTACTTTTAGCTGGATTTTTGCCAGCTCAACAAAGCTAATATCCTTTCTTCTGAAAACAAATGCCAAGGGATCTTTAATTAGCTAAAATGATCGGCAGTCAGGACCTTGATTTTTCACTTAATCTGAAAATAGCACAGTGCCCCTTACCACACTGCTGGAACATTGGCACTGTACCAGTGGCGGGGAAATAGTGCCAATTACTTAATCATACCTTCCTGCAGCTTCTTCTGCTTTTCAAGTTGAGCTCATCTCAACAGCTGGAGAAGAGCATTGTCATTACTACTGCCTGTGGTAAGGGAATTAATGCTTTCTTTGGACGTTTTTTTGTGGGGCTGTTTCAGAGCTTTTGGATGTGTTCACTCTGATGTTAATACAGCAAACTCTAGTGGTCAGTATGGTACAGTGGAAAGGATTGAAAAAGGCAGTCCTAATCTATGCTATGATTTGTTACCATTCACACGTGAAACTTGGCCTCCACCCTTTTTACTGTTCTTGTTTACCACAGACTTCTGTTCTTAGCCCTTTAAACTCACACCTGCATCAACTCCTGATGTCCAGCAATAGTACAGCTAGAAAAGGCTGAGCAACATGTTTGCAGAAGTCTCTTTGAGGTGTTCCAAACTCTTTAAGAGGAGCTGTAGGACGACTGTACCAGCAACATGCATGAGTGTGCCTAAAGCAATGCTCTATTCCAACTGTTCCCAAAAACAGGTGGGAAAGAAAGCTGCCTCCCAGCCTTGCAGATAAGTTCACCCTTGTTTAAGGTGCTAAGCCAAAGTTAACAGAAGTTAGTGTCTTCAAAGTGTGTTCTAGTATGCCTCTGATCTTCAAATACTCATCAGTGTGTCCCAGTAACAGCAAATGACAGGATGAGTACCCCTTAAAACAGGTAATTGTTGTGTCCTGCAGGAAAGTTGCCTCAGTGTCAGTGAAGTCTGTAAACTGGGTGCAGCAGGGATTAGAATGCTGTGGTGGAATCGGACACAATGGGAACATACTGCCAAGGGCCAACTTCATGGCTCTGCACAAAGACTTGTGACCCATTTTAGCAGAGTTTTGTTTGGTTTTGATTTTCACTGGCAGTACTAAAGTGAAAAAATAAAGAAGGCTCTAATGAGAGCCAAATATTCTGGTATAAATAAGTATAGTTCTATCCAAGTCAACAGTGAGACTGGCTTAATTCAAAACTAAACTTCTGCATAGATGTAAAATTGCTCTCTCCATACCTATAAAATGTCTCTTTGAAGAAACAGCAATATGATGTCATGTCACTGTTAACCAGAGCTTGTATGTGATGACACCACACCTGTCTTTTGGTCCCTCATGTTCCCAGATTGGACTCTGCAAGACCAGTTCATTCAGTGGGTAAGGATTGTTGCAGTTGCCATCTATCTTATTGTTTAGCAGTTTGTCCTTGTTACCTCAAGCACTGAAGTGCAGGGCCTTCCTGCACTTCCATGTGTTCCTGGCTTCCATCACAGATGCAACCACAGGTTTAATTTTATTAATGCTTCTGTACTACCCTTAAAAAATTTCTTCCCATGGAAACCCACTTGTACCAGTAAAGTTTTCTAAGGATGTCCTGAGGCCTCAAAGCACCACTCTGACTAGAAGAGGGAAATATTTTTATCCTGGGTTTACAGAGTGCGAAATAGAGGTTCTTAAATCACTTCCTCAGCATCATCATACAAATCTCACAGTAAGAGTGCAAATGAGAGCACAAATATTTTGTCTTCCAGCCCTGTATTTATTCCCATGCTTCTCTTTCTTTCATGAGACCCTACATTATAATTAAATTAACAACAGATATGAGTGAAGGAAGCAGTTCAGTTCAGGTTTTCTGGAACTTTAGAGAGAGAGAGCGAGCTTTCAAGCAAGAGTCAAGTTTTTCTTTTTCTTTTTTTTGCAGTAAGCCTCCATTTCCTGCTTTCTTTGAAAAATCGTACTACGAATTATCAACAAGAGGTCACGTATTCTAGCATTCAGCAGGCTCTGCCAAATCTGCATGTGCTGCTTTTTAAAGTAACATCATGCATGTTCCATTTCACACATGGCCTCTGGAGCTTGTAGGTCATGTACAAATACAATGGTGGTCTTTCATGACCACAGGAGTTTCTAAATCACTGTGTTTTACGTTCTCTCCATCTGTATGACTTATTCTGGTCACATACCTTTACAAAGAACGACCCTGGTATACTCAAAATCTTGCAGCTCACACAGCTCTCCCCTCAAATGTGAAATTATTTGGTTCACAGCTCTTTGCAGGATCACATGCAGTTCAGCTCTTGGGTTTACTAAGAAATAGACGCCTGACTCTAGGTCATATAAAAAGTCCATCTAGCCAAGCGGCCTCCTGCTAACAGTGCTCATTCAAGGGTAACTGTTAAAGAAATTGAGTACAGGGGCAAAGAATCTTCCTCTCTTCAACCTTGCACCTTCTAGATCAAGTGAGTAATTATGTAGTGTTCTGATGTGAGCTGTGTAGCTCCCAGAACCACAGCTATGGTAAAGGAAGGTTATAAAGAAAGGATTGGGGGTAATTTTAAGCAATATAAACACCATATATTCAATTCCTACTATGTCAAAACTAGAAACGGAAATGTGATTGGATTAGAGGAAAAGGGTTCAGGGGCCCTCCTTTGCAGGATGTTTGGCAGCTACACAGGAACTATTAATTGGAAAGTTAGAATGGCAAGAACTAGGAACAACTGTGTAGATTAATAAAAACTACATGTTTTTTACTCAGTAATTATATATGCTTAAATCTAATATATCCTCTTCCCCAGAAAGAGTAAATGAAGACTTGACTTTTTTTTTAATTTTAAATTATTCATTTCAACAATGTAATTGGATAACCATCCAACCCCTGTTGGTTGACACCCTTTATTCTTAGTGTTTATGTGTATAAATGTTGGCTATCTACATGCTACCTCTGAAAAATCCCATGCAGATCAGTGTTGATCCTAGAGTCTTGTAGCAGTTTGCAGGACTTTTAAAGAAATACCTGGTGACATTTGCAAATTGAAAACACATGGATCCCAAAAAATGAGTACACTGGTCTCTTGCTTTGGGGTTTGATGTCAAAAGACCTGAAAACATTTTAAAATGCAAGTAAACCCAAGATTTACATGGTACTTCAAATCACCGAGATTTTATCTGTTCTTATGACTTTTTTCTCAGTAATATCTAGTGCTACTTACACAGGAAAATTTTGCATGGTGCTATCACAAATTCAAACACAGTTATCAGAGCACACTGGACATCTACTATGCATGTGTGATAATGATAAACCCATGAAAATCTCTCATGGGATTTTTCAAGCTGTACGTGTGTCCTTGGCTTTCCATATAGTACATGAGGTCCACAGTGGAGCTTTCATGCATTCACTCTATCAAAGAAATTGTCCACAGCACAAGATTTCTACAAGACCTCAAGTGAGATCAAAGAATATTCTTGGGGGAGAAAGGTTATAAAAGGTGTGTGTTAAAGAGGTTCATGCCTGGAGAAACTCTTATCTGTTCTTTGTGTTGAATGTTTAGCTGATACCTGGTTTTAAATCCAAAACCACAGAGTAAATTTTTTTTCCCCACATAATGTTACTGAAGAGCTGGCCGCTGACTTCTTATGAGTCTATCAGGAGATGGGACTATTGATCTAATAAACTGATTTCCTTGTAGTATTTAATTTCCTGTACATCTTTCTTGATAAAGGCAAGTCTTTCAGAAAGGAAGTGTGGTTTTATTTGAAATCTTTGAGCTGAGAAGAAATCATTGCTTCCTTGTTAAGGTACCCCACTAGTTCAGTACCTTTACTATTCAAAAGTGTCCACTATCTTTGTTCAGAATTTTTCACTATCAATTTCTCTTACAGTGACTCTACAAAGCTTTATTTGGACCCAAGATTTCTGTACAAGAAAATCCTGGTTGGAATTGCATGCTTTCTCTAAATGGTTTCTTTGTGTTCTTTGTCAAACCAGTCTCTACCAGTCTCTACTGTCTTTTATCATAACAGAAATTTCTTCTGCAGCATCATATCTGTTCTTTCTGTAGGTAGAAGAGATAATGACAGAAGCCCATCAATATGTCTTAAAATTGAGAGGCATTCTTATTATTTCTTCTCTGACTTACTAGCAATTGGTTTTCTGAGTTTCTAAAGCTCCATCTGATTACAAAGTAGGCCGTATTTAAAATAACCCATAATTGAAAAATTGTACTTCGTGGCTTGAGTGTTTAGTTCCACTCCTCCATCCAGGGGATGATTGGATTAGAGGGTATGAACTACAGTTTTCTCCCCTTTGTTTTGGAGGGAACAATGCTTACTTTTCAATCTCCAGTTGTATTCTCTTATTCAAAAGGGAGGTGCAGCAGCCCTTGCATACAGATTACCAGCACACACAGGTCCTCAGAGCCATCACATTGCGGACATATAGCCTAAGATCTATTGATGGCTTAATTCCATCTAAATGAGAACAAAAGAACTTTAGAAGTTTAAACCAGAGGGCACAAGCATAATTTCTTGAATATACAAGGCAATTTTGAATCAGTGGGATAATGTCTTTGAGAGACAAAATTATATAAAATCTTTTAATTTTGGATTTATTTTGTATGGTAGCATCCTAGATAGATCAGAGGCTTCATTCCTTTTTAGATGTTTCTCCTTTTCTCTCACAAACAAAAGCTCATGAAGCAATTTTGAGTTCACAAATTGATCAAAGAATTTGTTTGATTTAAACCTGCCCACACATAGTTTACCTGTAAGATACCAACTGGTAGCAATTTCGTTGTAGCTTGTTTAGAGAATAGAAATACAGTTTTGCGTTTGACTTCCAGTGAACTCAGGTGAATATTTTGCAGTTTAAAAGAATATTGATCATTTTTTGCCAACAGTAATGCCTGAAAGATACTAATGTGTAACTATATACTGTACTGGCTGTTCACAACATATCAGCTTTATGAATGCCAGAATAGACTTAGTGTTGTCTTTAACACTTCTGGTATATGATGTGGAATAATGACATGACGCTTTGTAATAACATAATTGGTAATTTGAAATGATCAATCAAGTACATATTTTTGTCTGTATATTTCTTTAACATTGTCTTCCCTTCATTCTACCTGAATTCCTAGCAAGAAAGTACTGCAAGTCCTGAATGTCCCTTTGGGGCAGTGACCATCTCTCTAGGAAGCCTGTCCCAATGTCTGACTACTTTCTCAGTGGAGAAATGCTTCCTAATGTCCACTCTAAACCTCCCCAATGCAGCTTTGAACCATTACCATGCATCCTACTACTGGATAGCAGGGAGAAGAGCTTGTCACCTCCCTTTCCTTTTCTACTTTGCTGTAAAGAGCAAGGAGGTTGCCCCTCAGCCTCCTTTACTCCAAACTAGACAAGCTCAGAGCCCTCAGCCCCTCCCCACAGGACACACCTTAGAGCCTTTCACCAGCTTACCCTCCTCTGGATTTTAACATCTTTGCTAAATTGCATTCAGTATTCAAGGTAAAGCTACACCAGTATTTGAATACAGCAGGATAATCACCTTTTTTTTGAGGCATTTGTTCACGTTTGCCTTGGACCTTCTCTTGCTATTAAAGTATTTAAAGAAGCCTTTGAAAAAGAAAATGGATAAAGAAGCACTCACTGGCATTCTTTATTAGACTGAAAGTTTTCTAAGGAAATAAATAGAAAATCCCTTCACTTTAGTAATTAAAACAATTGAAATGTCTCTGTGACTATAATTTCAAGGACAATCTCCATTGAATTACAGAGACGTTTTATTCTGTTTCCACAACATACAGTACAGTAAGATCTTAGTTCACAGCTTGTGTCCCTAAGTGACATGGCGATAAAAAATGTAACAATAATACCCATTTTTTAGTCATATGAAGAATCCAAATAATTAAGGAGCTTGTATCTTCTTTGCTCTTTACAGAAATACAGACAGTCAGATAAGTCTGCGACTTGCTCTTAGTTAGAAATGGCTCAATCTTGAGATGTAGCATCTTCATGCCTTTGTAACCAGGATTCCTTTGTCACTGTTACTCAGCGTGCCCTTGGCTACAAGAAGCAGAGAATTAAATTAGATCTTTTGTTGTTTTATTTGACTTTCTAAGAGCAGTAGCATCTCCATGTGGTCTGTGGGTTCAGAATCTTCATTTCCCCTTCTGTGCAAGAATGTTTTTCAAATAAGCTGAAAGGGGTTTCCTTTAAAAAAGTTCACCAGGATGAGTCATCACGTAGAATCACTTTTGCCTGACCTGATCTTACATCTTGGTCAACAAACTGAAATTTTCCCAGTCTAGCCCTTCTCCATAGTTAAGCTAAAATACAGGGTGAAAGAACAAAAGCTTAATCTACTTTCCTTGAAAAAGAAGCAGACGCCAGCATCTCTGAAGCAGAGGCAAGCAAAGGCATTTGTTGGTCCAGCTATCTGCAATGCCTGGACGTACTTTCACGGTACTTTCACTGTCAGCCTAGAAGCTTCCTCCCTAGGGGCTTTTGGTCTCAATTCTGTTAATCCACTTGTTTTTTCTATTCCCTCTTGCACTGGGGAATTTATCTCTTTATTTTTCCTTATCCTTTTGTGATTGATGAAGTTACTGGTATGCAGCAGGGGTATTGTTAAAATTAACTTTGCAATGGTTCACATAATATCTGGGACAATCTACAAACCATTTACTAAACAGAGTAGAGCTAGCTTGATCTGGAGTATGTCTGAATGCTGCTATTTCAGATAAATAAGTTTAGGGAGCTTGTTCGCTGGAGTTAGGACATCTTGGAGAAATACCAGTGTCTTGCTTTTAGCTTAGCAATATTTTCTCTTTGGAAGAATCATAAAGTTCCTTTACCCTAAGTACAAATAGCTTAATTTTCTTCTTTCTATGCATTTGGTGGAGTTTTAAGTTGGGGATTTTCTCCCATCCATAGCAGTTATCCCATTGCTGGTTTGCACATAACAGTGTTTTGATCTGAGAAAATAAAGATTTAGGAAAAGACATGGGAAGAGCAAGACAGTCTGACTATTAATTTCTTTTGTGTTAGGAAATTGTTCCTTGTTCTCAAGATCTTCCAAACAAACAGAAAGTCAATCCCTTTTCTAAATGAGAAAGGAGATGTAATAAAATCCAGATCTCCCTTATATAAATGATACTATTTCCTACAGGAGAAAGCCGCCGTGATCTTAAATGGGGAAAAAGGACCCCCACTGCAGGAAATGCCTGTTTCTCTTGCTCAGTTCAGACTCTTTAACAGACAAAGATGCTCAAAGTCTGGACTGATGAGTTTCTTTGGCAGTGATTATCCCACAACAGCGTTTCATTAAGTGGTGTGGGGGATTTCCTCGTTACTTCCGCTCCAGGCTTACTCACAAATCCCACAGATGCAGATATCTCTGGCAGCCTCTTTTTTTTCCCTCTGAAACCTCCAAGATTTTAAAGATTCCTTTTAGAAAAATACATTTCCCTTTTATTGTAACTCAGACTTATTCAGTCCAATCCAGGCTATGCAAACACACATAGAGCTTTAAATTAGCATTTGTGAACAAGCTGGGTTTCTTTGGCTGTTTGCTGAGACTTGGCAGTTCAGTTCCTTGAGGAAAAAAAGAGAGATTCATATCTATTTATGGCTTGATTTTCAGACATGCTGAGTACCTCCTGTAGACTTTGAGAGCTGTTCCTCTGAAAATCAGGTCACCGATGTGATACTGGAAGGAGAGAACACAAGGAAAAAGAAGGTCTCTGATTTCCAAACATAAGTGTTTATGTGATTTGGGTAAGAAAATAAATTTAATAAAGAAACTAGTTATTAAAGGTCTTGTTTGGAGCTAAGACTGAACTCCCTCTTTCAGACCGAATTCGCAACGGAGAAACTGTGTGCAGAAAAGCACTGGTGGTCGCTTATTTTCTAGTATAAGCAGAATACATCTTGCTTCTCTCACCAGCTAAATTGCTAATAAATTACTAAAAGCTTTACTGTTAGCATATGTTCAGCGCTGGCTGGAGTGTTTGTTCTCTTTCTATATGCCTCAGCTGCTTGTCACTGTCTCCAGCCGGAGATTCCTCTTCTCTCTGCACATCACTGAGCTGCCACTCAATGGGAGCAATCACTAAGTTATTCAGTAAAAGTAGACCAGCTAATGCATGGTAAAAAGTAGGTCTTTAACAAAAATGCAGTAGGCAGTGCATATGTGACCTATTCTGCTGTGGGATCTGAGCAGGGTGGTGTTTTTTACCAGAGGTAATATCTTGCCTTACATGGTTTTGAAAGCTTATTTGTGACCCAGAATCTGTTCTCTGTGACACCTGACATTAAAGCACAGTGGCACAGAGAGTAGTTGTTACAAATCCAAACTACTAGAGACCTTAAAAGAAATACTTCTTTCCAAAACTTGTTTGGTTCCTAAACAAAGTTTACATTTAAGTTCCACCTATACTACATATAATCACATTACAACAATGGATTTGTCCATTTCTTATTAAGCATTAGAAAAATATTGCATATACACCGTAGACTATTAGTCCCTCATGAGCTGCTAAGGCAGAGTTAAAGGTGAGATTTCCAAAGCTACTTAAGCTCAGAAAGTGAGAATTTCTTGTCATTCAAGGATATTATTGTTTTAGGTAAGTTGCTTTGTATAACAGACTTCCATTAAAAGAGAAAACAAAACCATAACTACTTGTGGCTTGAAGCTATACAGCTTCTTTAGCTCTTAACAACTGGAAGATATTAATAAAAATGTGATGTTTTTCTAAATTTCCAATTTAATAAAGACATATTCCTGCAAAAGGAGCTCAGGGATTTTTGTTCTTCACTCTGAGATGCTCCTCAGTGTCAATGGGAATCGAATATTCAGAACTCTCCAGTAACTCTAAGAAGTTCAACAGTAAATATTTAACTTCTGGGACTAGTTTTGCAGGTCAAATTCCCTTAAATGGAACTGGAGCAATTGCTATCAAGGACAAATATTTAACAAAATAGAAGAGTGCAGTAAATTTGATAGTCTGGGTGTCCCTGCAGGACAGAATGAGGCTGGTTATTTCACTGCAAAGAGAATAAAATACCTTGTGATTTCTTATTTATTGATCAAAAAAAGTTCCTGCAGATCTACAAGCTTTGGGATTTGACATAAAAACTAAGTGGATAAAACTGGATAAAACTGTTTCTGAGTCTCTGTCCTGCACCCTAGTCCTTCCAAGTGGGTTTGAAAACACAAATTCCATTAAATAAGGGATGAGCGAAGCAGCAACCTTACATTTGTATAACCAACCCTATAGCATCTTCCATGGCATTTTTAAACTAGGCTATTAGAAAGCAGTGCAGAGATGTTTCTTGGAAGTTACTTGAAAAGCTGTTTAAATATTATAAGGACTAGAAAACCTGATCATGACAAAACAGGAGTGAGATAAAGTAAGATATTGTCACATGGAAAGGAAATTTATATTGGAAGATAAATTATCCACTTGAAATGTTCAAAAGCATCAAATTTTAAAGTACAAATTCCAACAACTGTAATCTGATCTAGATACATAGTCTATTGAAACAGCTTTAAAAATATTTTTAAAAAGAAAAGTTTCTATGGGTACAGGAAACTCTTTAAAGATTATTGTTCATTTTTTTTTAGAAGAGCATCCTCAGTATGATGGACTGGTCCCTGCCCAAAGAACTCCCTTATACCACACAGACGGCTGTACAGAGATCAGAGAAGGACAACAACAGAAGGGATTTACTATGCATGATACCTTACAGATGCAGCAGTCTAAATAAGAGGCCAAACAAAAGTAATTGGGGAAAAATGACTAGAGTTTATGCTTAGAAAATCAGCAGTATCTTGATCTTTAAGTAATAAATCAGGTCTCTAGCTACTGATGCATTTTAAACTAAAAGTTACTTATATCTATTTACTGTCTGAAATAGCTTTGAGACAAACTCTGCATTTCTTCTGGTGTTAGTCGTTTTTTTCTGGGAAGACTTTTGGCTGACTGAGCAACTGGTAAGAAAGAATACAAAACGCATATAATAACAGGCAATTTCAGTAAGTAAGTCCAATATGCTTAGGAGGCCTGGGTTCTCTTCCTGGTTTTACTCTGAGAGGCTATACGATTTTGGACAGCTCAGTGCAGCTCCTAGTGCTTTGTTTCCCTTGAAGATGGAATTCCAGATGTTTTTCTTGAAATATTTCCAGACATACAACACCTGGTAATATTGGACTTTCAAGCAAAATCCTCTTTGTTACCCAGTTTTAAGCAAAACTCCAGGCAAAGTCAAAACCAGTTCTCAGCCCAGTCAGTACCCTAAAACTGGAAAACTCTTTGTTTCCACTTTCTTTCTTAATATGAGGTAAATAATCATTCTTAGGAATGTTGTCCCCATATTGGATTTAGAAATATGGCCAAACTAAGACCCTAATTCACACATGAAGATGAAAAGTTGTCCTTAGAATATTGAAATACATGATCACATCTCAACGTTTAAAAGTCTTTTTCCAGGCAAGAAAATGGCTTCTAAAATTATTCTTTTTTTTTTTCAAAAGTCCTAATACTTTGTCACACTTCTTGCAATCTTTTCTGCTCGTGAAATCATTTATTAATGATATTTTTTATTAATCAGTTTTGAAAGGCCTCAAGAAAGGCCTTATGTCAGATGCAGAAGGCTGGAAGTAAACATACATAAGGGAGTATTTTCCTCTTTTTTGTATATATTTTTAATATCTTCCCACCTCCTAGGTCTTGTTTATGACCTACTTGAACCATTCATCTTCTTCCTTCAGCAGAGTTGGTGTCTTACATCTCAATATCCTATTCATCCTTGTGACTGTCATACAATCACCTATGTAGTCAGAGACAGTTTGCTCTGCTTATGATAACACTCAAAGTCAGACCTCTATACATCTGCTCTTGAAAATTCAGATCTACCAAAATGTGTGCAGGAAATCAATCAATCCAAACACGGTGTTACACTTGTTTTCCTTAGCTGAGTTCAAATTATATGCTGTTTCTTTCTCTTGTCCCTGCTCACTGCAGTGGGGGTTGGAATAGATGACCTTTAAAGGTCCCTTCCAACACAAATTATTCTATGATTCTTTAACACCTAGAGAGTTAAAACAAGCATCGTATTTTTCCATGCATAATACCCGTGGTTTGTAGGCAAACCTCCAGCAAACCAGCCTGACTCACCCTGAGCAAGTGAAAGGTGTCATACACCACAGTTTGGGAAGATGCTTGTAGTATGATGAAGCAGTTCCTTCTGGATGACCGCAGATGCCCCACTAAGCTTGCTTCTTCCTTGGTAGAGAACAGATACCAGTCACTGCAAAAAGTGCTAATCATTATAGATGTTTGTAATTTATCTTTACACACCCTGGTCAAGAGTGAAATAGTTAATCTTGTTGCTATATGCACTGAGATCACAAGACTTCATTGTTAATGCTCAATGAAAACCAAGGAGATGGTTCCCATTTAAGTTATATCATTCTCTGAATACTCATGTGCCAATTATAATCTTTTCAGATCCAAGTTTACTCTCAAAAGACGCTGTGTGAACATAGTACTGCTGTCCTAGCAAATCTAAATAATTAGAGAAGGTCTAGATATAGGCAAGAAAGTTGTGGGGTTCTCCTTTAAAAAACAAACAAACCTTTTAAATGTTACAAGACATTAAAATAAAAATGAGAGAAAGAAAGGAAATCTATTAATCCTAAAATTAGAGCAGGAAGTTTTGAGGTTGATTTTACTCTTTTTTCTAATTATAGATCCAAAATATGCGGTTTGATTTACTTTTCCACTAGAAGGTAACAAACACACCACTTACTTTGTTGTTTCTCAGTTTTTTTCAATGCAAACCCTTCCCCTGAATGGCTCCCACAGTTTGAAATGCTTATCTACAGGTGGTAAAATATTTGGTCCTTTAAGATAGAGTGATATTGTGCCCTATCTCCACTCACATGCCTATGGTGTCTGAAAACCAGTCAGTCAACAAGACAGGTCTGTTAGTATGTCTTCAATCTCCTCACCCCCACAGCTGTCTACCAAAAAGAGGATGAACTGTCGTTCTTTAAGTGAGCAGTGATGTAATGGTGCTTGTTAATAAAGTCTCAGTGGTATCGTGATTGCAGGACTTTCCATTAGAGTCCCTTTGCTGGGTCTTCTCCAAGAAACAAACTTAAATGCAGTCACCTTGTGTTGCAGTGGAAACAGCCCCAGAGTACCACTCTAGTGTTCCAAATCAGGCAAACCTAGAAAATGAGGAAAATTATTCTGTATGGTTTAATAGTGATTTCTATACTTTTCACTGTCTCGCAAGAGTTTCTCATGTATTTAAGAAAGTACTGAGTTGTTGGACAGGACAAGGAAAAAATGCACATAAAATTTTGAAAAATAAAAGGAGAAAAAAAGTAGAAATAACAGCTTCCACAGCACTGATCAGTTTGCTATTACTGCAGGCAATAAGAACTCATATAATCTCCTTCATAAACTGAACAAACTCCATCCTCAATCCGATTTGTACCTGTTTTGGAAAGCTGTTCAAGAACCTCATTACTGTGAATAGTGGAAACATTATTGTTCCTAACCTGCAACTGTCCAAGGCCAGATTAGTTTTTGTCTCTGTCATTCCCAGATGATTTTCTGTGTTGTACTAAAACAGTCCATTGCATTTCTTATAGACTCTCTGTTTTTTCTCTTCAACTTCTGAAATGTTCCCATTCTTCTCTGTTCTGGTGATGTTCCCTGACTTTGTCATCAGCAAGTTTTATTACTATCCTATTGTCAGATTTTTGCCAAAGTGTCTAATAAAAATACTAAGTAAAATGTAATTTAAAACCTTTTTTAGAGGAACTCACTTCTCGTTTAGCACAATCCATGCGTTTATTCCTTATGGTATTTATGATTAACTTATTAATTTACATTTTTTCCAGTTTAATCTATGCATTTTCATGTGACAGCATATCATGGTGAAAGCCAAAATAGGTTTAATTTACCACAGTTTCTTCATCTAAACTGACTTCAAATATTTATTCTACAACACTGCACGTAGTTAAGATCAAACCAACTTTAAAATTATCCTCTTACACATTTGACATTTTTCTCACAAAATTGCTCTCAAGAAGAGAGCTTTAAAGGAGAAAAGTGGTGTTTGTCAGTGATGTCTGCAGCTGGTAGTAGAAAGGATAGAGAGCCTCATCCATAGTAAATATAAGTCAGCTGGAATCTTTTCACAGGCTTAGCAATCTGCAGATCAGTCTTACATTAGTCTAGAAAATGACTGCTGCTTCTCAGATTTTATTATCAGCAATGATTTTCATGGCCCAGCTACTAAACCCAGTCAAGGAATGCATATGGCAGAGCTTTTTCATGTATTTTTTAGTGACTAATTTGCCCATCATTAGTTCTAGCTAAAATTTTCAATATTAAGAACTGTAATGTCAATTACAGGTTTTTTGTGCAATGAAGTGGGAAATGAAATGCAGAAAATAATTCTAAATTCCTAGATTTCTTCTGCTGTTCTCAGGTGTGACTACAAAGCCACAGGTGAAGAGCTAGCTTGGTACTTTTCATTACAACATCTTCAGTTCTTTATGTTGAGCTTCAGGTTTTTTATGTGGGGAAAGGGTCAAAAAAAGGGGCTAAAGAGCAGAGTCCTCTATCAAAATATGACATAGTCATAGGTTGTAACATTATTGATGGACATGTCAGTAATTATTTATCAAAGATGATTTGCACTTTGTATCTTGCAAAACCAGGAACAGGGGTAAATCCAAAGCAATAAGAGAAGGTGTTGTCGTGATTAAGCCAGGTGAAATATTGTAGTTTTGACTGAACAACATTCAACAGAAAACCTTTTTTCTGTTGGATTGTCAACATCCTCTAAAATCCTTTTTCTGTGTAACCGGGTGCTCCCATACCATAACGTATACATTGTTAGGTCATTTTTTCTAAAATATAGGAAAAAAATCCTTGGGAAAAAATCAGCAAAGGAGTTATGGAAGAGGGTTTTTGCCTTTATATTTTGGGAAAGTATTTCTAAACTGCACAGCCCCTGAGCTCATTTACAGAAATACAACTCAGTGAAATAAAAAGAAATACTGTGCATAGGAAGAAGTTTAGGAAAAGAATAATGGAAATGTCACATGTCTGAAATCACATTTTACATTTGTTTACAGCAGGCAAAGCATGAGGAATGTTTGGAGTTTTCTCTTTGTTCTACATGCTAGCTCTGCCTTCAGTTTTTTGCTGAATTGGTATATATATACCATACTGCTTATGAAAAGATGGAAATCATACATCTTATTTTCAGATTTCTTTGCCTGTAAGCCTAGTTAAAAAGGATTTTAAAAAAGTAAATAAAAGAAAAAAACCTTGAACTGTCAGATTCTTAATGCAAATCAGTCAAACCTCTACAGACTGACCACTTGAACTCAGATTTAAGAAACTCAGCCTGTTGCTGACTGGACTTGACAGATCTCTTTGATTGATTGACTTTACAGACTTGAAAAGCTGTATTGAAAACATACTGTAGTTCTGAATTCCACTGTGGAAGTAGCTGAAACCCTTGAAGCTGTGCTGAAACCATTTCATGTGATACTATTTCTTCATCGTTTGGATGTGAGCCTTACTGCGCACAAATCCCTGCTTACCTCTTAGTATATATGACTTCAGTATCTTGATTGTATTGATCTGGCTGTCACAGACACTGTTTGGCATTCAGTCTTGCTCCCAAATACATCAGGCCTACTGTGAGAACAGTAAGTCTTTTTTCAGTCCTACTGTTCTCATTGTTCCAGGAAACTCTCTCCTTTGACAATTACAAACTTGCAACCAGTTTCCAGCCTTGAGTCACGCATGGCCAATTTTCATTCATTCAGCCTTGTGCTGACATATTTCCATAGCTTTAATAATCGGTTTTCTTCATTAAATATACCCTGTTGCATTAAGAGGCAACAATAGCATCTCTTCTCAACATAAATTTTGGTATACTAAGTGAACCAAAACTTCAAGGCTCCTTGTACAAGTGAAACTCTCTCGTCTGCTGATTATTGGTTTCTGTGAACACATCTTGTATTTCATAAAAATCTGTGGGTTTATGCAGGCATCCAGGATTCCTGCCCCACTCAAACCCACTCTGTATTAATTCTAACCAGACTGGGTCAAAAAATATTAGGTCTTTCCTCAGGACATGTTGGGCTCAATATCTACTTGGTCCAGATCTACTTGGTCCAGCACTCCCCAGAACATGACCTCTGGACATTGTACACCTGGAGGTGTCAGACTTACTGCTCAGGTATTAATCACGTTCCGTGCACATAAGCAGCAAGCCTGAATAGCTGCAAAACATTGAATTTAGTGCATACATATCTTTTCACTGTATTTTCTGGAAAATTTTGGAAGAAATAGCGCAATTCTCCCTCTCTCAGTAGTATCCTTTACCTGTTTCCAGTAGCATCCTTTACCTGTTCCTAACCAGAGTGAGCAGAGCTGATGGAAACTGAACACATTAACTACATGCACTATACTTTTAGCTTCTTAGCTAATACAATTTTGGTTTGCCTTTTATTGGCCAAATCCCAGTGTTGTCTCCAGGTGCTCTGAAAGTGACTGGTGTGCTCAGATCCCTCCTTCTGTACCAGATTCAACAGAAGGACACACAGTTCTTAGCAAAAAATATTGTTATTAATAACTGGTGTCCAGATGAACTTCTGATATTCTCTTTTTTCACTACATCCTTGATTCAATTCCATATTCATGCCAGTAGCAAATTTCATTAACCCCAGTTTGATCCTTCTAAGTGTCTGGTATCATTAGGTCTTGTCAAAACATAAATGTACTACCTGAGCTGCTTTTGAGTTTATATTTTGAATTGCCACTTTGTTACAATGGGACAGAATTCTTGGAAGATGAAAATTCAAGCTGATATCATGGTATGTTAATAAAGAATGTACCAAACAAATTGAAGTGAGAAAAAAACACTTTTGAAGTGTTGAATTTGAGACTCAGTACATGAGAAAACAGGGTAGAGAGGTGGGTCACACAGGAAAAGACTCATGCTCAGAAGCTCTTGTTCTAATGTGCGTACCTTTTGGTGACTCAGTTGCAAAAGTTTTGGTTTATAAAGGGTACTACTACTATGATCTACAGCAAAAAGAGGTCTATTGGCTGTAGGCAAAGTGCACTACTTCAGTAATATCTCACTCCATCCAGCTAAACTGTACTTAAATTACTGTAGCCTTAAGCGCTCTTGAACCAGTTCAGTAAACGTGGTTTCAATATAAGCAAGGATTGGACAACACTAAATCAGAGCCAGAGCTTGGAAAATAACCCAGGACTACTGGCCCTTAAGTCTGTGGACTAATTAATGCAAACATTTCCTCTCCCATCTAGCAAGTGGGGACTGCAAGGGATACAAAATGAAAGTAGAGGGTTTGTGTGTGCTGTTTTGCTAACCTGCATCTTGTAAACATTAGTTGCACTTGGGCCTTTAGTATATATTCCAGATTGCAGAGATCACTGTTCTCAGTCAGATACTTTTCTAGTTCACTGGTGTTTTGCTTTTCCTGGCTTTGTATTAAAGGAATTATGCCTCACTGAATTGCGTAACAAAGACTGGGAGCTGCTCCTTGGCTAAAGAAACATTCACACAAAGATACCCAGCCCCAGTAAAGGTGCTTTAAGTTTTCCAATTAACCAACAGCACTTTTCTCCTGCCTTCTTTTTTCCTCTGTTGGCTATGAATGGTCATTTATTGGCTGCTGTTCAGTCTCCCTGGCAGGAAGGGTTTTCTTGAGGATAACAGAACATAACCAGGGTGTCTGAGCCTCTGTTGGGCTCTTTTGTAGCAGTCTAAATCAATGGTCTTCAAACTGTTTTCATTTTGTAACTTCCTCAATATTTTCAAGGGGAGGTGCAAGCCTCTGTGTAATAAATGTAAGGTTTCCAAGAAGATGCCCACCTCTGGAGTTGTAAGCTGAAAATAGTTGGCCAGGCCCAAAGTCTTACATGTGAACTCACATCAATCTAAAGCATTTTCAATACAAGGTTTGAGAGAAATATTTCCCGTGATAACTCTGACTTTTGCTTAAAAGCCTGTCCTCCACTAATGGCATTTCAACTACATTAAACCTTTTGCTTTGTCAACTGCTTTACTACTACAGTGGTGAGTTCAGAAATTTCCAGTGATACCAAGCCTTTCATTTATAAAAACACTCATCACCTGATATTTTTAATTTGTGGGAAGGAGAGTGGAAAGAGCAAGGTACAGTCTAAATCATGGTGGAAGCGGAAAAGCCTTTCTTTTCTAAGATTACGCACACAAACAAGGCAGCCCGCAGCATCAATTATTTACTACAAGCACATATTTTGTTTCTGGTAGAAGCACGCAATGGTATTTCACTGTACAGTATTTTACACACATAGCTCTGTCTTTTATGGGTGAGTCAATTAGCCCTGTGTGATTTTCTAACCTTTTCCCCCACCCAAATAGAAGATGAGTAACTTCTCTGTTCTTGGGGAAATAGGGTGGTGATGATATCTATCTCAGACAGGTCGCAGACTGGGAAAGGAGAAGACTTCATAGCCACAGGTGAGGAGGGAAGAGTTGTTTTCTTCTCAGGCTAAAGACTTTCTGGGACCTCACATGTTCTAAGGCGATAAAATAATTCCAAGAAATTTCAGGTGTTTTTGAAAGCTAGAAAAAAGTCCTACAATATTCGATATGAACTTAAGGTCCTTTCCACCCATTCTATGAAAACAAGACCCTGATGGTGGATTATTGTGCAGACTGAGTGATTTTCAAAAGATCACTGATTATTTTTGTTCTTGTGCTTACAGATCTCAAAAACTCATTTAAGTTACTGGGTTTTTTTGATATAGTAACCTGGAAGATTAATAATTGTCCTTTTGAAAAATAGCTGTGAGTCGCACTGCCATGTAAGATTGCTGGTACAAGAGGAAGTTAAATTTGTCTCACTTTATGCTGTTTTTCCTTTCTTTTCTCGTGAAGTCAGAGGTTTGGTTTCCTTTCTGTAGAAAGTGACCTGAAAAGGTGTGGGAACTTGTTTTCTGCTTTATACGCATGACTTCACAACCAAAGGAATGCATCTACACTGCATCAAATATACACATGATAGACAGAGCTAGTTCTGAGATGCAGGTGATGTACAGTTCTGAAAATCACTCATTAAAATATCAAAATAATCAATACTTCCAACAAAAGACATATACCAAAGCTCTCATATAGAGTTATATAATCACAGGATCTAACCATAAAATGTTTTGTGTTGGAAGCCACAGTTTCTTTGGTCAACCTGCTCCAGTGCTTCACCACCCTCATAGTCAAAAATTTCCTAATAGCAAATCTAAATCCAAAACTAAATATAGTCACCAAAAGCCAAGCTGGGGGCATTGCTTAAGTTTTTCCATCTCCACGATGTTTGCAATCTAATGAGTTTTTGAGATATCTATCTATTACATGAGTTCAGTCTGGTTTTGCTGTCAGAAGCAGCAATGATACTTTGTTTATCTGAGTACTGATGGTCACAGAGGGAAACTGCCCTAATCCCAGCACAAGATAAACCATTACTTGTTTCAACTAGTAATGGTTCAACTAGTAATCTAGTTTCAACTAGATTACTAACTAACCAGCTCAGTCTCACAGCTAATTTTTCATCTCCCACAGTTAAAATAAGCACAGATAGAATGACAGAATAGAATGCAGATAGAATGCCCTGGTAGAATGGTAGATCTGTGCTAAGGCTGCTTGTCCCCAGAAGACCATCTTGCTTTAAGCAGTGGGTATGTTCTTTACTATTGACTGGAGAGTGAAAGTGAAGTGCTATAAATGACTCAAGCTGATGAAGTATTAGAATTACTCAGTCAACCAAACCTGTGCTTCTCCACCTTAAAGTCCAAATAAGGACTCAGTTGTAAAGACATTTTGAAGTCTTTCTAATAATAATTTAGTGCTTCACAAAAAAATAGTTGGTCTTTTCTTAGTGCTTCTAGTCCCACAGCAGACGGATGTCAGTGGCTGTGGTGAAAAGTTCTCTTCCAGATCATGTAGATTGTTATTGTAAATAAAACCATATTCTTGTAAATTCCACTCAGCCTAGCCTTATTTATAACCTCACAAAACCAGTTTATCCTCACAATGCCATGCAGTAGTGTATTTGGTTATGCTTTGGTAAGCTAGGTACTGAAGTAGAACAATATTATGCTATTTAATGATAGTAGCATTTCACATGTAGTTTTCTGTTGAAAACTTAGAGGAAATTATCAGAAACTTTGGAGCATCCATTTCCTTTCTCTCACCCTTTTTCAAATGTAACATTTTTCCTTAAAGGACATTTTCCCCCACTAAGTCCTTATAAGCTTTTCCTTTCATCATCCAAACAACTGTTTCTCACAAAAGATTTTTTCTTCATTCTAAAATTAGAAAGGCTTATGAGGGAGAGAAAGGGAATTTTTATTTGTTAGAAATAATTTGCTTATATTTTCTCCTGTGAATGACAGTGAATTGTTGAGGTTTGGGGTTGGAATTCAGGAGACATTTCTTCCCAGCACCAGTTCCACTGTCAACATCACTTCACACTGAAGCTGATAGCAGAAGGGGATGGAATTTCTGATGCATTTTCAGCCTACTCCATCAACAAAATTTCAGCCAATTCTTTCCCCTAAGTTTCCATCCACCTGTAACACCTCTAGAAGGTGCATTTTGTTTTGGTTTTTGCTGAACTCTGTCATGGAGTCTAAATATGTAGATGAATTAGATGATCCTGAGCATGTATTCTGGTCTGTTGAGTTGTTCTTTTACTCTACTCATTCACTGTATTACAGTGCAAAAACTGTTAAGCATTGATAAATGTTAAATGGCTTTTTATGTTAATCACCCAGCTTTTTTTCAGTCCTTCAGCTTCTGTAAATTTGTGTTCTAACCATACTGAGTGGAGGAAACAGCTAACCTCTGAGTGTGTTAGGTTTTCCTGTTCTAAGCAGGTTTAAAACCGATTAGCTTGTAAAGCATGAGACCACAATAGTAGAAGCCAAAAACATGTTCAATTAGAAAGCAAGCACTATTTACGGATCAGTTCCAAGAATGTTTTCACTTTGTGTGACCTGACTGTTGCACAACAGCATGTCAATTATATTTCCAGAGAAGAACAGTTTTCTGCTTTCATCTATAACAAGTCTTAGTTTCAAAATAAAGAAAAAAAAACAGTACTAGCTCAAAAATTAAACACACGATGTCAAATAGTATCTAAGCATTCATTGATAAAGCACAGTGGCTATCATAACCATTTTTGTTCAATATTATCTATTTCACTCACTCTGATTAAAATTGTATTTGCAAAACCCTCCATTTTAAAGGAACTTTTATACATGATCCCTTTCTGTAATAATGGGTTTTAACACAATTCTGAAGCCAGAATCATGAATAATGTTGATACTGGAGGCTGATACCAGGAAATGGTCTTCTGATTTCTCTGTTATGATCAGCATATCTGATTCAGAGCAAACCTGATTAATGATTTGTCATGACAACAACTCTCAATGGAATCTCCTGTGTTTCATTGCATTTCAAAAGTCTCATGTTCAGATCTGAAATCAAAGAAAATGTTATCACAGAATCCAAGAAAATGTTTATCCTTGAAACATTCCTCTGTCATTAATTTCTGGTTCTGATGTGCCACCAGCAACATTTTTTTTCCCGCCCAATTTCTTCTACTGTTACACATGGAGAGCCAAATACAAACAGAACCATTGACATACTGAGCAATCCCATCAGTGATATCCACAGCTGAAAGTAAGAAGGTTCTTTAAAAAAAGTTGGACTTTTTATCTTCTTTGATTTCTTTAAATTAATATTAATTTCTAGGAAAATTAGGAAATTGTACAGTATTATGACTATGACAAGGATTTTTCATTTATTTTAGTGTGGTCTATCTACTTTTAGTTTTGCAAATGCACAAAGTGTTCTATAGACAAGGGTTATCAAACCCACTTAACAAGACCTTGTTTTGTGTGAATAAAATACATGTTGGGATTCAGGCTTGGAGGGATAAGAGGTTTGTAAGCTTTCAGTAAAAGACTGAAAGGAAAATTGAATACACTGTGACAAGATCTATACACATGACCAGTTGCTGCTAACAGATTAACACTTCCACTCCTGCAGATCTCACACACTCACACACAGAAGGATGTGCTAATGTGTCTAAATAATGATTTCAATTAACTGCTCACAACACTGTGCAGGCGTCTGGCAGGCTCCTAATATCTGCAGCACATGCAAGACCTTCTTAACAACAGGAATTGCATCTGGGGCCAAATTCTGGTGACCACAGCTTATATGTGCTGTGTAACCCTTGCAAGCACAGGACGCTTCCCACATGTAAATATGCTTGTGGAAAGGGAGGCCTTGCATATGCTACAAGCAAGAATGTATACAATATTGCTAATGGCTTGTATTTGGCTTTTAATCATTATGTGACCAGGAGAACTATTGCAAGAACTGAACAACTTCAGAGAAATTATTCTTTCTCTAAGGCATGCATACAGCAGAGTGAGACAGTGGAAGTCCTAATCTACTCCTTGTTTTTTGCCATTTGTGAGCCCATAGCAAGCCCATGCCCTTTAAGCGCCATATCTAGTGTAGGAATTGATCCTGTGCTATCATAGCTCTAAAGGAGGTGGAAAAGGCCTAATCAGTTCTTCATCACTCATGTAAGCAATGACAACACAGGTCATGAATTACCTCAACATGGCATCGCACATTGACTTCCGTGTATCCTGTAGCTTTCTGGCAAATTAAATTTTTCCTAGCACAAGAACCCTGACTTTTATATTTACTCCTGGTATAAGGTAGCTATGCTTGGTAAGGCAGCTCCATTTACCCTGTAGTTTGTAAAGAAAATATGTCAAGATTTTTCCCCATGCTGTGATTATTTCATGTGTTGTTTGTATTCTCTCAAGTACTTATAAGGTTGAAAGGACGGAGATTTTTTTCACTTTTTTCTTCCAGTGATTGTTGCCAAGGTAGCCAGAAGATTTAAGGACCTCAAACGGTTTTAGCAAAGAGAAGAAATGAGGGATATGGATGTAATCCCTGCTCCAGGAGAAAGTGGTTATTCTAATGGTGCTAATAGAAACTCTTGGCGCTCTCATATTTCAATTGTTATGGCACAAAAAAAAAAAAATAAAGAAAAAAAGTTTTGTTCAAACACAATGCTGGTAAAAAAAAAAATATCTGTGTTTCTGAGTCTTATTATAGCTTATTATGAGCTTATTATAGTCTTATTATGAGCTTATATAGGCACAATAAACTCCAGTGTTTTCTTTGCAGGTAGCTATTTTCAGTGTGCTCTTGGCATCACCCAAAACCGCTAAGCAGAGGTACAGAATGGGTGTGAGCAAAATACATCAAGGCACATTTCTGGCTTGTTTCAGTTCAGCTGGAGGAGATGCCATACGCAAGGTTCTATTACAGACTAGGAGGCTTTTGAAAATAGGGTACCATTATACAACATGCTTCCCAAACTCAGTTCTGTCCTTGACCTACTTCTTTCACTGTTATGTTCCAACTGTCTTTCTAGTTAACAAGTACAAGAGAGGCTGTGGTGCTGCAGTACAAGTGCATGAATTATAGGCCTATTTCTGGTGGGAACGGGAGGTAGGAGATATCTCAGTCTCTGCCTGTGAGACTTGACAACTGTTGCAGGCTGCCTGAAGTATGAAAGGGCAGAGGCAGTTACTTGGAAGGAGAAATGATCAAAAGAAGCACTGATTTTCCTTTGCTGCTTGACACAGTTAATGTTTCAGACTTTGTACAAAGGCTCCCATAGCAGCCAGAGCATATTCCTCTCTCTCTATGTCTATACTTATATATATATATATCTGTAAGTATGTATGTGGGGGTGTGTGTATAGGAAACAGTCTGCCTAAGACACCCTTTTTGTCTGTGAAAGGAAGTGTTTGAATTAGAATGAGATTCTTCCAAGGATAAAACATCAGGGACAAATTTATACATAGCAGTAGAAACTGCTCTCTGAACTTCATATAGGAAGGAGTCTGAGACACAGATTTTATAAACAAGTCCCTTTGGATCTCTGAAGAGAGGATTTGAAAAGTCAAACACATCCAGGCCATGCCTATAAAAGTAAAAATTACACTGCCCAGAACCTTTTAAGCAACAGACTTATTTCAAACAACAGAATACTATGGCTGTTACTCTTTTTCATTTTCTTTTTCTCCCTCCATACAGATCCATGTCAGCAAAACTAACTCCTGACTAAAGATCCTGTTAGTTTAAGGAGTTTATCCATTACAGCTCTAAAACCTGTGGCTGAAATCTTCAGTGGGAGGGTGACTCACTAATAATAGTTGTGCTGAGCCGTAAGACAGGCAAGTCAGATGTTCAAAGTCCCTTTCCCTTTGCTTAGCAAATAGAATTAACTGGATGGGCCAGCATCCTTTGCCTGTCACTTAAGGAACTGTTTGGGTTACTTGTCTTCTGTTAGTAGAATAAATGAAATTATTTCACCTGAATGCGAATAGTGAAAAGAATTATATCCAGGATACTGGAAATGGAAAGTTATTGCAACCTGAACTGAGTAAAGACTTTGGACAACAAAAGAAAAAGGGTGCTGGAAGCATCTTCCCAAGAAGAGGGCCCTTCTCTGAGGACTGTGTAGGATTCTGTATGCCAGGCACTGTTTGCAAAAGGACTGGAACATTAGTGGACCTGTTGATATGAGTGACAGCAACATGAAGCAGGGTGAGCAGGAAACAGTAGGGATGTCTGGCAGTAGCCAGTGAAATGACAAGATGGCAAATATGAACAGCAGGTGCCAGGAGAGCTGTCATAGAAACCAGGTTTACGGTCAGCATCACAGCAAGGAGTTTTGGTCTTATCTTTATTGCATAGGCCAGAGTTGTGAGTTTCACCTGCAATACAAAGAGTTTGACATAATCCTTTTGAGTTCGGTTTGGAAATGTTCATATATGAGTGCCCTGAGAATGTTTGAGTCTCTGGGCTTGTAGCTGGGCTCCCAGACAACTATTTTAAGTGTCTTAAGAAGTAGACATTGACTACATTTTTGTGCTTTGCTTCCAACTCACTTAAAACCAGATAAACTACTCATTGTGTAAGTGTCCGATTAAGGGTTTACAATAAAAGATGATACTTGTACAGGAAGAACTCTTGGTAGGACTGATGAGTAAGAGTAGTTTCTGTGAGCAAAAACGATGTGAGTTGTGTCTCTGCTGCCATTGCATATGTCTTGCATTAGTATCTCCCAGCTGTGGCACAACTAGTGAGATCACTGCTGTCATATTGACTTTTCTCTGATGCTGCCAGTGACTCTGAAGACTGGAACAGAAAGAGATTATTTGCAGAGTGGAAAAGCTGGTGCAAATTTGTTCTTTTGTTTCCAGGTATCTGGGCTGGGCACCACAAGTGACATATGTAAATTCAAAGTTGGTTGACAAAGATGCAGCCAATGTTTGTGCAGTCCCCATGTTTTATTGATCATGCCTACACTATGTGTCTTTGCTTATCCAAAGTCCTGGCCATACAATGGAGCAGGAGATGAGACATGAAATGCTACCTCTGATGAAACCTTAAGCTATTCCCAGTCACTTTCAGAAAGGCTTCCTTTCACAGTCCCTCCAACCCAAACCACTCTGCTTTCCCTAGCACAGTGGGAGCTAGAGATGTCTATAAGTAAACACAGCTAGAGTTGGAGTTGTTTCCCCCCAACTCCCAAATCAGATCCCTTTAACATATCACTAGTCAGCAGTGAAACTTCTAGTGCACATCACCTTTTTATTCTGTAGAGCACCTGGAGAATATATACATGATTTGACTGGTGCTGTGTCCTGACAGGTTCACCAGTTAGTCGGAAGAGTCATTATCAAACCAAAGAAAAAATTCACAGTTATTCAGGTGGAAAATAACCACTTTTTTTTGCCCTTTTTTTTTTTTTTTTTTTTTCCCTCAGTATTTCAAGGAAAAGAAAATTTTAGTGTGTTTCAACAACTTCAGTAACTGATGCCTCTCCTCCAAAAGACAGCAAGGGTTAAGGATGCATGGCCTTGGCCACTTGTCAGATTTGGCATACTACAGCCAGCAGCTGGTAGAGGCAGTTAATTAGTCCTGCACCCTGCTCAAAGTTCAGTCTTTATTGGCAGGGAAAAGCAGGCTGCACCAGCCTGCTTCCCTCTTTCAATTAACAAAGGCCTGTGCCATCAGATTACCTTGGCGACAGGCCATGGCATCCGTGTCATTTGCCTGCCTGAGCTTTGCCATGGCAACAGGAAAGCTAACCTTGCCAAAGCAGCATCTGGTCTATGGGTGGCAGATTACCTGCCAAACAGATTTACTAGCTGCAAAGTGCTGCTGACTGCCCTGAGAAAAGAGAGGAAGGGGGAAAATCTTGTGACAAAAAGATGGCTATCCATTTTAATTTTTCTTTCTAAGCAAAGGTTTCCAGAGGTCCAGCTGCTGATGTGTGGAGAGAGCATGTCTTTATTCTTTCAGGGTATGAAAGCCATTAAACAAATTAAGCTTTATCTTAGCCACAAGGTCCTCTGGGCATTACAGAAGCACAAGTCTTTGTCAAGGACTAATTTCTATTATGCAGTAACCAGGCTGGTCTTGACAGAGCACTGCTGGTTTTTCATTTCATTTTATCACATCCATTTTGTTGTGTTGACATGAGAGATATGTGTGATCCAAAAATCGTGGATCCAACTGTTCATAAATTGCAGGGAAAATCGGATCTAAATGTCATCATCACATCTAGTTCCAATGGCTTATAAAACTGAAGGACAGGCAGTAGTAGATTCAGTGGAAGTGTGGGACTTTTCCAATGGACTGTCTGTTCTCAGTAGAGAATGAAGATTCTGGATTCATAGAGGGCAGAGTAACAGTCTGTAGGCAATGCAGGGTTTCTATCAAATGACCCTTGAAAGCAAGCCATGTTTCCACAAAACCAGTGGCCAATACCCAGTGGTTCCTCTATTTTGGGAGACAATTCCTTTCTCATTCTAAGCCAATCAAATCCCCTAATGCCGAGAGCTGCTATGACAAAGACATACTAATCAGATTCTCAGGAAGTATTTGAATGCAAAAACAGTATGATTACCACTTTGCAAAAAGGAGCAAAGCTCTTTTTCAGTCCCTCCTGCATGGTTAGTACACTTCTTAAACACGACATTACTCTGAAGCAACAAATGTCATCAAGGGGAATAGCAATCATCTCCTTTTAGCTCTTCATACAAACCTAAGCATCTTCTCATAAACTTTAATTTCTCACTCCAGGATGCCCCTATCCCAGTTTCTGGCTCCATGGCCTTTATACACTGAAGGAGGTAGTGCAGTGAGTGCTAGTAGCTACAAATGGAACAAGCAGAAAGTGAGGTTGCTGCAGCAATGGAAAAGTTTGCTTCAGGTTGGAAAACAAGGTTGGTCACCAATGCTTTACACACTCAGCAAAAAGTGCCAAAAATTATAAAGGCAGTCAATGTTTTAGATGCTTTTTTTCCCTTAGGTTTAGGTTTCTAAGGGAAAAGGGGTACATTCAAAAGTGTGTATACCCATGTGTCTCTCAGTGTCCTGCAGAACTATGTTGTGCTGAGAGAGCAAAACCAACAGCTAAATTTGGACAAACAAATTGGATAACTAGCACATAACCTGAAAGACTCTTGGCAGAGGTATAGCCTCACAGATCAGAATATAAATAACTTGAGAGTTCATCTGTGGCATCTACGTTAACAATGATTGCAACAAAAAAGTCCGAATAAAGCAAACAAACAAACAAAATTCTTTGGTCCTTAAGCATTTTAAAACTCAGTATGTAGAAAGGCAATGAATGAGGAACCAACATCACTTCACCACATCACTTTGTTATCCAGATGCTCATGCTTGTACACCAACCTACAGGTCAGTGTTGGAATTTGGTGCACTGCATCCATCTCTAGCACTCACACAGTCGTTACTGAATATCACCTTATACCAGTCAGGGTCTTTGCCTGAAACTAATGGGCCAACCTCAAGGTAAAAGAGAGATGTCCTGGGTTCAGCAGTTGCAGTCAGTTTTTCTTCTCTTTAGTAGCTGGTGTTTTGACTTAACCCGGGAACAAGGCTGATAAGGCCGATGGTTTTGGTTGTTGCTGAGCGATGTTTGCCCTGACCAAGGACTTCGTGAGCCTCATGCTCTGCCAGGGAGGAGGGGGGGCCGGGAAGAAGGAGGGACAGGACTCAAACTGACCAAAGAGGTATTCCATACCATAGCACGTCATGCCCAGGAGGCAACTGGGAGTGATCCGGAAGGCCTAGCTCTCTCGGGGTGGTTGGAAGAGGTGGTCGGTCAGCACTCGCTTGGTGGGGTGTCGTGAGTTATCTGTCAGTGGTTGATGGGATGCTGTATTCTTTTCCTTTATTATTATTATTATTGGTGGTAGCAGCAGTGATTTGTGTTATACCTTAGTTACTGAACTGTTCTTATCTCAACCTGTTGCATTCTTTTGATTCTCCCCCCATCTCTCTGGAAGCAGGGGAGGGGAAGAAAGGGGGGTTGAATGAGTGAACGAGGTGCATGGTTGGTTGGGTTTAAACCACGACAAGGGATTAGTCCTTATTCATGGGGCACATGAAGCAACAGAGAACCAAGCCTCCCCAAAAACAGAAGTTTTGCCAGAGTGAGTACTGGGCCACGACCTCTATCAACTCTTCATCCTTACTGTTTATTGTATCTTCTGGCATCCTTTCTGGTTCTGCTAATAATGCACACATACTATTGCAGTAGAAATCAGTGACCTGAAGCCAAATCCTAAAGCTGACACACAGAGAAACTCCATATGCTGCTGCTTCACTGGATGAGAGAAACACAGGTGGGTGCAAGAGACCAGGCTGAGGTCAGGGAGGAGCAGCAAAGAGAGTCTTTAATATCCCTATGAGGGATCAGTTGCTGCAGACCCCAAGGGACCTGCAGTGCCCATCAGGAATGAGAAAATGCAGCTACCCTTGAGAGATCTTGGCCTGGCAGCCTCAAATCTTCCATAAGAAATCAGCCTGGTGCCCCAGACACTGTGAAGGGGTGAAGGTCTGGGGGTGCTGTAGGGTATATCTCACTGAGGAGCTGCTGGCGCAATGCATGTGTTTCTGAATGTTTTCTCTTTGGTCCTGTACATTTTTCCCCTTTAATTTGATCAGCTATTCCCAAGGAGAAGTAAATTGACTCTGGCTTGTATATGATTAGCTGCTCCATGAAGTGATGAGCTTGGCAGAGGCTTCATCCTACATTACCACGCAGATATATCCCTTGATCAGACATCTTGAGATTTCCTTGCCCTGCCAGAATGAAGGAAAAACAAAGTCCTCCCAAATAAAGACTCCTGTAATTTTATATCATTTGTACTCAAAAGTCAGGGATCAGCCACACTGATGAAAAACCTTCTGACTACAGCCTCTAGTATGTTCATGATTCCTTTCCAGATCCCAGACTTTTACAGTGTCAAGATTTCTGTATGAGAAAGGCATCTGAGCCTGGCTGAGCACATCTGGGTTTTGTCTTTCCTGTTTTCAGTAGACAAACTCAGTAGTAAAAAAAAAGAAAGTAATAATTACCCCCATCTTTTAGCTAATGGGCATTACATTACAAACCAAAGGCTGAAAAGTTACCAAAGCACCTTGAGGGTACTATACCTGTCCTAGTGAGTTATCCAACTTTTGCTCAAAGGTAAATTGATTCCAGGAGCTGTAGATGTCTCATGCAAGGTGTGATGCCTGGGAACCACGTTTGGAAGGCCCAACACCCAAATACAACATGCTGGTCCTTATTTTAGCATGAAGATATTAATGTTAGTGCCTAAAGCAGAGCTGTATTCTTTCTGGATCACTCAGCTTCAGTGTCTAGTTCAAAATCTGTTGTGCTCAGTAAGAAGAGAGCCTTGTTGACTTCTGTAGCACTTGGTTTTGCTCTGGTAGACAACCTCTATCTCTTACACATGAATCCTGTAAAATATTGATCAGTAGATTATCATTTGAACTCTTAAATCAATGTCAGGGTAAAAAATAGCAGACATCTTTGTGTCTTCCAGATAAGTGTGGTGCATGATGGAGAGCTGTATGATGGGGAGCTGTTCAATTTAGTCCTAAAGTGATAGATCTAGCACAACAGAGTAAAATAAATAGCACCTAGAATCTGCATCACTATAATTCATTTGCCTCTTTCTGTAAACATACAAATTTTGTAACAAAAAGAGAGAAGGAAGCACATAGACTTCTAGTTTAGTTAGCTCTGTGTGATCGGAAGTATGTGCATTGCATATGTGCTTCGGAGGAGTGGAATTGATCTGCAACTCTGTCACCTCAAATATACTACTGGGCCATCCTAAGAAAATCCTAATAAATCCTTCTGACTTGATTGCTAAGCTCTCCAAGGCATGCAGACATGGACAAAAGCAGCATGCTAAATGGCTTTCAAGATATCAGGAAGTCTAAGAATCTGAAACCAAGTAATAATTATTGCTGAAGCATTTTTGTTAGAGGCTTACCTGCGTTATACTTTTTAAGAAGGGCTTTAGTCTGATGCAGAAATTGTTTCATTATTTACAGGGTTGGAAATCACTACACTGTAGTCAGTAGGAAGTCACAAGGGACTAATATGGGCAGTGTTCTCACATGTGGGATTGACTCTCACACAGTCTGAGAATGCTACTTTACTTTAAATTATTGTTTTCCCTCTTATGTGGTACTTGATTTGAAGCAATTTTTATGCTCCTGTTATTTCCAAATTCTGAGAACTGATTCAGCAACCCAATGAGTTGTTGCACGTTAGGATCTCAGATTAGTAGTCCTCCTCTATTGCAGGTTATTCTTTTCTGCCAAGAGCATGTCCTAGACACCATCCCCACCACTGTCAATGTTTTAACCCAGAAGTAGGTCAAATTCAGATGGTATGTCAGTAAATGCTAATGTGTTTTAATTATCAGGTTATTTTTAGAAGGTTCAGGATGTTCTAGTGCCAGGAAGTGAAATGGAGCAGAAAGTAAAATCCAATTGAGATGATTCACTCTTCTTGAGAAAGGGAGATGAGTTATGCATCATTAACATTATTAATGAAAAACAAATCATATCAGTTCTAGGTTTAAAAGCTGAAGGTCAACACAGAGAATCTGCCTTAGAAACCAGCACTTTTGGTTTACTTATGTCATGTTTTCTCAGTCCCAACATCATTGTCAAGTAACAGAAGTTTTCAGTCAGTCCTTTACTGCTGTTGGTTCTATGTCCTCCTTCATCCCATTAACACGACAATGAAAATCCTGGTTCCTTTGACCTTCAAGAAGTTCTCAAGAGTGTTTTGTTTGTGACTGAGCTTGTATGAGTAGAACAGCTTGAATTTTCAAGGACAAGTACTCATTCCGGGTAATAGTTAAAGTGATGTAAATGAGTATCAGCTCCCACAACCCATACCTCAGATTTCTGTTATGTATTACAAGATCTAAACAAGATCATCTGGAGACTGAGTAGGCAACAACTACTTATGTGATTGATACCAACATATTTGACACAACAACATGTAGATATCTTTGAAAGTCAGAAGCTATAGACCTAGATTTATTGGTTATCAGCTGCAACTGCTAGCTATGGTTTATTTCTATGTAATGTATGTGGGTCTGGTTCTAGGCTCTACTACATATTTCCTGTTTGTGATCTTGAGCAAATCTTCTGCATTCTCTATCCTCTGTGTGTAGCATAAGAAAATATCTCGCTTTTAATTTGATTTTAGGTGCATTATTTGGTTATAGATTTTTTTTCCTGTTTGACCCTCCTCACTATAGTTACAAAAAACCCCTGACTTCTCTTCTGTAAAGGGAAAAAAAGAAAAGGATTCTTTGCCCTTTTCTCATTGTACTACCTGTGAATGTAAACAAAGCACAGACATTGCTGATTTTTTCCACGTAAATAGCAACCTCCATTCAAATGAATTCTTCATGCAGTTATTAAGCAAGAAGTGAAATGGGGTCAAAATAAACCAAATACAATACAAACAGGAGAACAGACTGCAATGAATAATCCAGCCATCCCAAGTTTCCTGCCCTCTGCATCCATCCAGTCGCTGGGATAGTTTTAGAGTTTTGCTTAGGCTGGAAAAATGCTCGCCTTGCAGTTGCAAGCATATTGTGTTGGATTTCAGTTTTATTTTTAGTCAAGTGGATTTGCTGTCTCTTGTCAGCTTATTGTGTTGTGTTAGCAGGGACATCTGAACAGAGCAGAGTTTTGTTGGAGCTCCCGTGGGCTGTTGCATATAAAATCAAAGTTCCCTTGCTTACTTCATGTTCTCATTCATTCATTCAGTGTCTCAGAGCCTGCCAGCTCTGTGGGCGTGCAGCCAGTTTTTCATTTACTATTGGGTTTTGTGCTGGCTGCCAGTCATAAAGGATGGTGATAAATGGATTCAGCAGCACCTATTAGGATTAACTGAAGGCTTAAATTCACTTTGAACCCTCTTACTGCCAAAATTAATTATACTAAAATTAATTATGCTATGTTATCCACTGAAAAAACAGGCCAAGGTGAAGAAAATATCCACCTTAATTTTTACTGTAACCTGGAGCTGAAATAACCAGTGGAATCTGTAGAACACAGAACCCATCATGCTTACTAGACTCCTAAGCATAAAAGCCAAGTCTTTGCACTGCCTGCTTTCAGTTGTCTTGGAGATGTCCTACACACTGGCTTGTGGAATTCAGGTCAATCAGAACATCAGCTGTATGATGATCTGTTAATAAGAAATTCGGTGATTTGATTGTTTTTCAAACCAAAGAGATCCTGTTCATCTGACCTATTGATTGCAATAATTCAATTCAGCCTTTTGTTGAAGTACAGCTGCTGTAAAACAGCGTAATACCATACGGAAGCCTTGAAACTCTCTACTATTAAAGTAGAGGTTGTCAGATAACTGACACAGTAGAACCCACCATAGTGGCACAGAGATGACGAATAACCTCAGTTAAATCCTGCTAGATCCATACAAAAGCATACCATGCACTTAAAAACACTACTCTCTTGAGTAACACTTGCAGAATCCAGTCTAGGCTAGACAATGGAATGCGGGTTTAACACTTATGAAATGACAACAAAACCATGAAAGTCACAATGTTCCTGTAAATGACCTGACTCCTTCCTTTCATGCCCTCTTCTGTATTCTGATAGGGTGTGAGGCCCATTGACAACATATAAGCAATCAAATTACCTTGATCAGAAAGCTTATATCTGAAGAGAAGAGCATCAGTTAACAGATGGAGGAAAGAGAGGAATAAAGGTAGAAACAAAGCAGGTTCTTAGAAATGTCACTTAAAAATGAATGAAACATCACTCTTCTCTGCTTCTCCCCTATCTAATCCCGGCAAGGAAATAATGTGTTTTGACTACTTCAGTGAAGAACCTGATTATCCTTTCCACAGCCTCATCTCTAGTGCATGCTGTAATAGAAAATCAGTTCCTAAGACTCCACTGTATTTCTGAGCTATCTCACTTCATTCATGTCAGATTAAAGGCTGCTCTCTTCATTCCTGTTCAATTTACAAACTATTCCATGTCTTCTTGCTCGTGTCTGCTTGCCCTTAGGTTGCAGACAAATTTTCGCTTATTGCTCCTGCAGAAAAACATGGTGATTGGTGAACAATTAGACTTACCCCTCATTTGAAAAGTAAATTATACTGCTTTGCCTACTAGTTGCATATTGTTCAGAAAGTTGTTACAGAGCTTTAGAATTACCCATAAAATCATTTTTATTCCGTTTTTTTTTTTTTTTTTCCCTGAAAACCAGCACATTTGAGAGATTCTGTGTGCAAAGTTTGTATTGCAAAACACAGCTCTCAGATCTGGATCAGTCAACTGCTGTGTAAGAGCTGCATTTTAGGATAAGATTCAACTGATTTCCCCTTTGTTCCCCAATGTTCCCTCATTATTAATTCACTATTTGTTTCAGTTGTTATACATGAATATGTAGCACACTGTAGTTTCGTTCTTAGAATCCCATAGTTTTGAATGCAATTCTTGGAGGTCTAATTTCTGCAAAACCCCAAGTTTCAAGCAAGGAAAAAGGGGTCAACCCATAAATCTGCTGCAAATTGACACAATTCAGAACAAAGAAACACTCTGTAATATTCAGCAGGGTATAATGGAACCTATTGGCTGAAAGCAGAGATTAACGATGTAAGAAGCAATTATGCCTGATGCTCAGTTAACAACAAAATAAACACTGTAAAATATGACCACCACATTTTGAGTCAAAACCTCATAGAGAGTTACCATTTGCTGTTACATCTTCCTCTACGCAGATAGCGTATTGTTAGCAAAGTATTATCCATGTGTTTTCCACCACTGTTTAATTGCATGGAAGGCAGTTAAGCAGATCAAAGAGCTCTATTAACAACAGATAACTGCAGAGCAAATATGATTAAAAGTAATTACAGAAGGAAGTAATCTGTTAATTCTTAATGGCTCTGAGGACTCAGAGAAGAGTTCTTAAAATGATTCTCATCACTGGAGATCACGGTGTTACTGCAGTGAGCTGATAGGATATTTTGGATTTCAAAGTGTGATCTATTTTGCTATGCATGTTTCCTCCTATGCCTTTTCCTAGACTTCATACTCACTCGTGACATGATTCAGATTTGGGAAAATCTTTATCACAACAGTTACAAAACGTTTTGTCTTCTTTTGGCACCTGGCAAAATTTCCCAGATTTTGTTCATTTCTAACTAGGGCTTCATCTTCCAAACAGCCTCTGGAAATAAACTTCTGTCATTTTCCTCACCTTTCCTTTCCCCATGCATGCTTTCTATTTTATCAGGTACACCTAGAGATGATTTTTCACTCGTTTCACTCTTCCCTCTTCTCACTTCAGCCTAAAATCTTCTCCTTTTCCCACCTTTTCATTTCAGACATCCTACTTACGCTGTCCCTAATAAGCCTTCACTTTCTGTCTTTAGACAACTGAGCAGCCAATTTAGAATTAAAAGGAGGTGGGAATATGTTTATCTAGGGGATAAAACTGAGGGAGTTTGGAAGTCTTCCACAGGACAGAACCTTCTAAATGTACATCTTCTGTGTCTCTCCTCTCCCTTCCCAAACTTTTCTCCTTTTTTGCTGTTCCCTGACTTCAATGGCACCAAAATGAACATGGCCCTAATGTCTTCAAGTACTTAAATACAAGCACTTTTACAAATTGTTGCTTGAAATCGCACAACTTTTAATAGTGGCTGAAGCTTCACTGTATCACATTGCTGCTGACACTAAGGATCACAACTGGAACTAAACCAAAATCTCACTGAGCCTCCTATGGTCAGAAACCAGCACGTTTTGCCCAGCTGCAATTGTCATACTTATTCAAAACTTATGCCTTACTGTTAGAGATGCACCGTATGCACAAAAAGACCCTACCTTTTTCCTCTGAATTTACCTAATCCTTGCTACCCAACCTCTCCTGCTTTTTTTTCTCTATTCTTCAGATGCTGATCAAAAAGTTCATTTCCAGCTGTTCTTGAATCACCAAAGTCTTTCTGCTCCAGGCTTGACATCTTGTCTCTGCTAAAGCCAACACACCATTATCCCAGCTCTAGCACTGTCTTTATCAAGCCTAGTGTCAGAAGGCTAAAAATAACAGAAAGTGGCCCAATTCTTAAATTTGCACTAGGACTCTGTAAATTACCTATTTTTTTTCCAAAATCATTTACATGATCAACAAGTCCAGCTCCGTATATGTAACCAATACCTCTGGAAAAAAAAAACCATGGCTAGTTATGATGCCTACCTAGAAACAAATGATTAGAAATATGCTTTGTTGAAAAGACAGTATAAAATCAGAACAATCCATGTTATGCTTAGGCACATTCATCTAAGTAGGAACATAAATAATGAGGGAGGGATTAACTGGTCCAGCATGAATTACCATCTTCTCATGACATATTGTTGAATGCTGTGCATCTAGTAGTTATGTCCATGTTAATGAAGAAACCCCTGACCTTGCTCTTCCTTAAGGAAAATTTAAAATACCACTCTTTCTTTGATTAACTTCTCAAATTTGTTGCAAGATTTTCCTTGAAAGGGATTCACTGGCTTTAAAAAAAATCACATATTTGAATATGACAGAGATCAATGTTCTGTCTTTGTTCTTATTTTCTGAGGTGTCCAGCTTTGTTACATTATCTGATCTTCCCAGTCAGAGCTTCTTCCCTCTCATAGTAACACTAAGCTGGTATTGCCCTCTCCATTTCAAAGATGGACAACAAGGTAACATATATATATACTTTTCTCATAGTCACAAATAAACAAGACATACTGCTGAGACAATACTATCTCTGATGCTCACCTCAGTCTACTGGTAGCCTTTTAACTGTACTAGTGCTATCACAGCACCAGCTTAAAGACCCAAGACTGCAGGATGTAATTTCTTATACTGTGTGGGGATAACAAGTTTCCAGGTCAAGACAATTATCAGGATACTCTCTAATTAATTAGCTGATCTGTAATTTTGTCAAGTGCACTCTGTGCCTTCAGAGCTCTTAAACTACAGAGTGCTCTGGGAGGAAGTTTCTCTCTCATCAGAAAGTCACCAGCTTTCCTTAAGGTAGGCTGGGCTGTGCATAGAAGATGTGCTTTACAGTGGTAGGTGAAGTACTTTATTAGGAGCTAATGAACTTATACAAACAAAATTACCTGTGTAGCTGGGTGAGGAAAGGCTGAGCATTGCTCATTTGGGACATGTTTACCAGGCTGTTTCAGGCTCTGAATCAGGCCATTAACTTGATCGATTGTGTCTCAGAATACCTAAAGTCAAAGCCTTTTTCCCCATGTAACCAAATGAAAAGAGAGAGATGTTTCCAGAGGGCAGTTCTAAGCACTTGCTTTGGTTACTTGTAGCTAAGCAGACTGAACCTTTCTTCCCCCAGTCGTACTGATTTTACAAAGTTTTGTGAAAGTCTCTGTAGATCCTGCTGAAAATGGGCAGAAAGAATTTCAGCCACCTGATAAGAGGTTAGACATGCTTGCCTGCAGAGGAGTGTCCCTCTGCACTGTGGTGTGCATAGTACCTAAGTGGTTCCCATTACCAGAGAGCATAATTGCAGAATCATAGAGTTGGAAGGGATCTCTTGAGGTCATCCACTAAAAGTCCTGTGCTCAAGCAGGATCGGCTCACTCTTACTTCCATTTTCTGATTGATTACCAAGTTAGTACTAGTGTCTTTTGACTAGATCTAGTAGCACTAAACATACAATCATACACTTGCAAGGTCAGGTTCTTTAAAGACTCTGTGATGTGTCCCAGGAAGTTTGTGGTCATGTTTAGGAAAGGGGGTGAAGCTGGGGAAGTGGAGGGAGAGGAGCAGGAAGGAGAGGAAAGGGAAATTGAGAAGTCTAGCTACACATTTCACTCCTATTTTGTATTTAAATTAACAAGCAGGTAAGCTTTTGCACTAAAGTTACTACAGATACGCTGTCACTGCTTAACTCCCTATTTCAGCCTTCCACTAAGAGGCTGAAATTCCTTTCCAGGATGCTTTTAAAGTAGTTACTCTTTTAAGTTCAGGAAAGGTAGATTGCTGCATCTGTGCTGGTTAGTCCATGGCTTTCTTTCCTACTTTTACTCCAAAAAAGTAAATATTGTTGGCTTTGCTTATATTTTTAATATTTAATCCAGAATACAACGTGGTCTCACACTCACTATGCCATGCAGCTTGAGAAAGAAAAATGAAGCATTCTTTTATTTGATCCATATAGCCTGTACTTGTGTGAAAAACTGTGAAGTGTGGGTGGTGAGAGACAGGAGACCTTTTTTACTAAGATATTTTCATATATTTTTATATAAAAGCTTTTATCCTTGCTTAATTTGAACTAAGTGGAAGTTAATAGATCAACCAAGCCTAAAGGATGCTATTGTTAAATAAAGTACATAAAGCTAAAAGTTAATAACTCTTTTTATAGCACATGTTACTACTGAAAGAAACAATGGGTCATTTCAACTAATTCTATAACCTTTATTTTAGGTAACATGAATAAGATTCTTGATTAAAAAATAATGTTTAGCTTCCAACAAATTTCTTTCATGCCACTGGGAACTGATAGGTGCTTAGAATGTAGAATGAACAGGTGATTTATTCAGGTCCCTGAAACCATAATCCTGCCAAGATTTATGTTTTTAAAATCAGGTTTAACACTTCATTGTGTATTGCAGACCCAGTTTTTAAGTTCATGTTTTCAGCATGTTGGCGTTCTGATTATCCAATTGGCTTAACTTTCCTTTACTTCATCTGATGCATGTAAGATAGTCCACGATAAATAACTGCAATTTTATTAGCTGAATAGTTGAGAGGACATGACTGATAAGTAAGATGCCACATATATCAGTGGCATAAATGACTGACTTTGAAGGCCAAACATAGCAAAGCCTTAAATCTCTCCATCTTCTATGGATTTATTTATAAATCAATACACAAATCAAAACTGGGAAGTTAAATTCAAGAGTAATTAGCTTTAGATCAAACTGTCTTGATACACTGTAAAATAGACAGAACTTTGCAAACATAATTAACCTGTATATTCTTTTGTATTCTACCACAGTGTGGACTAGTTTAAAAGCAGGTCTGTTTGTGTAAAAAGCAGATGTGTTGCTATCATCTATATCAGAGTGGTGAAGTAACTCAGCAATCCAGTAACTGTATAATGAACGTAGACACATCAATGTGTTTCCAAAATTTTGAAGAGGAATCTTGTCTATTTTTCTACTTGAAAACTTTCCTGTAATTCGATATGTTTGTTTTTCTGAATGTCACTAACAAGGCAGGATTCTTGGTACAGAGATGGTCCCTTCCGAGGCTGTTTTCTTGCTTGTTGTTCATCTCTTTCCTTCACGATCCCCACTTTAAAAAAAAAAAAACAAAAAATCAGTATCTAGCTGAATGCCTAAACTATGCATTTGAAAGCTATTTTCCATCCTCTGTAAAGCAGGGTGGTTTTCCTTAAGTGGGGTATAATAGCAAAATGGGTTAAATCAAATCTCATCAGATATAATTAATGTCCTTAAAAGGTAAGAAAGTACTGTTGTCAGTCAGTAGATAAAGCATGCTCAAAGCTAACTTTCCAGGTATTGTGAGTACCCAGAATTTCAAAAGAAGTAAAAGTGTGATGAGTATCTTTGAAAGGCAGCCCATTTGCACCTTTTCTAACATCACACACAAAAGCTTGGGCAAAGGCAGAGCTCCTGAATGCTGTGCCTACATTTCAACTTTTGGATTTTTTCTGCTGTTGTTAAGCCATATTCCATCTCCAGGGTTGCAGATGAAAAGTCTTAATTTCATGTTCTACTGGTGCTTCAAAATTAATTTTGAGCATTTGGGCTCAGCAGCTCTTTCTGACAAATAAAACGCTTCCTGCTGATCGTTCAATGCTGTTTTCTTAAAAAAACAAAACCAACACAAACCCCAACAGAACCCAACTCCAACATTTTAAATTATAGGATGCTTACTATCAAAGGTCTTAACCTGCTTAGGAAGGAAATACACAAGGAGCAGTTCTATGCTTACAATACTCAATAGAAACGAGTTACTGTGAGTATCCCTCAGCCCTTTCTTACGTAAATGGAAAATATGAAAAATGAAAATATGCTAAATTTGTATTCTCTACAATTTGTTTATTACCATTTTCTTTGTACATGTAGGAGAACACAACTTTGTCTTTCTTCTCTTGTTGCTGTTTCCGCTTGCCAAGCCCTAAGAGATGTCTTATGTTAACTCTAGAGTTAAAAGAGAAAAGCAGACTAGGGGTAGAAGTTGCAAATGTAAATCACTCAACAGTGCATAGGTACTCCAAGAGAGAAGCCATCAAATGCAGCAGACAGAGAGATACAATAGCTTGGACTGGTGTTTCTGCCAAGTTCCAAAGAATTAACTCTGCATAAAGAGATGATTGAGAATGGGACTCGTGGCAAAAAACATGCTTTTTGGCTAATCACACAATTTCCTTTCTAGGGATCAGAGGTTTTGTTCTGAGGCATATTTAATGAAACTTAGGAAGTCAGGGTATCTCCTCAAAGCTGAACATTTGTTCACACACTAGAGCTTCAAAGAACAATAGTGAAGCCTGCCATAATGCACATATGGATTTGGGATAGGCATTCTGGATAGTAAATTTGTAATTCATTCTACCACTAACAAATTTTTATTATTCAAGTGAAAGATGAAGTAGATGGAAAGGCTGCTTAATAGCAGTTTTGTGACATCTGTATTTGCTGTGTTTCCTCATTTGTACTTTCTGAGATATTTGCAATATTAGCAGTTAACAGGCAGTCTGGATAAATTCCAATGAACAGTGGGAATTTCTGAGAGGACTGGGAATTTCAAGTTTAAAAAGTCATGGTTATTCTTCAATAACATCCCATTTTCCAAAGATGTAAATGAATTTAAAAAGGTTCACAAACATCTCTGAGTCATAAAGAACTTTTTTTTCCCGATGCATCCTTTCAGTACTTGGATATAAGAACTTGCATTCTCAGGGAGGAAATGAGTACATTTTATGTATCAGAAACATAGCATGGTTCTTTATCAAAGTTGGAGACCTGTTTGCTCTATGCTGAAGAAAAGGGAGGAAGACTGTAATAGTTCCCAAACTTAAAATTAATTGCCCTGGAGGAAATGCCTCTGGGTCAACAAAGTGGTAGGATAAAATGCAGGACAAAAGTGGATTGATGGCATTACACAATAGATGGAGGATAAAACCAAGAAACATTTTATTATTCAATAGAGAAGCCACAGTCAGAGCATGCTTTCTCTATGAGTTAACCCAGCTTCTGAATGAAGTGGCCAGTTAAATCAGAACATCCTGAAATTGTCTGGCAAAACATGCTATTGATGGGGTGGATGGAATTGGTCTCATGGGACTGAGTTCACATCCTGGTAGTATAGGGCTGACCTCACTAGAGTGAAAAATAAATATATTCACCACATGTTTTTCAATGACTGAGGATATAACATAGTTTTGTGACAATTATTATCCAGGCTTTACTACAGCATTGCAAATGGTAATCTACATATACATGAAATGTAATGAGTATTAGCCTCTTGGAGCACTATTCAATAATTCTTTCTTGGGTTCATTGATGTTACAGCATGATAATTACATCTTCTAGCTTTGCATGATAAACCTTAGCCTCAAATATCTACTGAAGGCCATATTTCAAAAATCTTCAAAAAGTATTAGGTATCTTTACTGCTAAGGGAAAACAATTATAAGGTGAGCATTGAGACATAAAAGAACTTGGGTCCAATGAATGCAAATAGATTCTTCAATAATCCACTGTATGAACAATTACTTTCTTCTTTGGAAAAAAAATATTAGTTACACTAAATTTTGGTCATTTGGGGCGAAAATATTTATTTCAAGACATATAGTTCAATGTTCAATTAATCTTTCCATATTTTCTATATTTTGTTTTAAGCTATTGAGGTTAAATAATGACTCAATTTTCTTTGCAAAACAGCAGGTCAGCTCCAAAATCTGTTTAAAAATGGAAGTCTACAAATCACATCCTTAGCCTGTATGCTGCTTATTTCTCTACATGTTAAACCGCACAATGAGCATGTCATATCATCCAAAATGAAACACCAAATTTGCCTTTGACCTGAATTTGCTACTAGTTTTGGTTGCTTTCAAACTCTGTTTTTCAGCAAATAGATTATTCATTAAAAAAAAAGAAAAGGCACTGTGTAGTCTATTACTCTAATGTAATAGGATGTGAAGTTCAGCCTGAGTGAAACAATGCATTTCCTTTTTCCTTGTCCTTTTTCTGCTAAGTCTTGCTCTGGAGTATCCCAGGAATGTTGCTGTGGGACATCTTTAGCTTTTTGTCAGCTGAATGATAATTGTTCCCTATCTCTCTGAGCCTTGAGTTCCATGCATCCCTCCTCCTCCCCCGTGCCTTGGATTGAAGTTCTGAGCTTCCTGTGAGGTCTCTGCAACGACCCCAAGGGCCTCTTCTGCTACCATATGTATGTAATCACAAACTGAAAACTTTTCTGCTTCTTGAAACACTTTCTGCTATGCAAGATAACTATGTACAGCTATGAGCCTTGCAATGAAAGGTGTTCAGATGCATCCTTCTGCTCTTTTTAAATTGGGTTTTTACAACTTTTTTTTTGTTTGTTTTCACACTTTTGGTATTAATGCAATGAAAAAACATTAAGAATATCAGGCAAATATTCCACTTCAGGAACCTAACATGCCAGAACTTCTCCATATTAAGAAATATGCACAATGTGCAACCAAAATCAATTTCATTTCCCAAATGTAAACCAGGGGAAAATATCTAAGCTACACTGGTGGGCAGAATTTAAATTATTTTAAGTCTTATCTTATTCATAAGCATCTAAAATTGTATGAACATATTTGCAGTGCAAGGGCCTAAGAGCTGTAAGAGCTCTGAATCACAAGCAGCACTGTCTTACTTGGACCAACCCAGGGATCCATGGTTATCTTCAAGGGCTTTCTGAAGCCTGACATCCTATTGCAAGGATGCTTTTGTTGCTCATGAAGCAGTTGCAGATCCACTGTAGTTAACAGTCTGTTATTGAAAGGAGATAGAAAAAGTGAAATTCAACTGGTAGTAATATAAAATACAAAAAAGAACCCCAACCTGAAATAAAAACTGCGATGGTTTATTCACTTCAGGAAAAGCTGAAACATACTGTATTGAGGAGCGTCATCTCTGCCTGGGATAGGAACCCCACTGGGTACCTCTGTGAGTGAACCATTCCAAAATAAACGCTATTTTCATGGGAAACAAAAGCAATTTTGTTTTCATACAGTAGTTAACTATCACAAATGAACTGAGAGGGCAAAACCCATTTAGTTTGTCCAAAGAAATACTCATTTTTAAATTACCAAAGGACCTGGGTTTTATTCTACAATTTCTTTTCTTTGTTAAGTAATGTCTCAAGAGACTATTATTAACGATAGTAAGAATTATAGAATCATTTAGGTTGGAAAAGACCTTCAAGATCATTGAGTCCAATTGTTAACCTAATGTTGCCAAATCCACTGCTAAACCATGTTCCTAAGTGCCACATCTACACTTCTTTTAAATACCTCCAGGGATGGTGACTCTACCACTTCCCCAGGCAGCCTGTTCTAATACTTGATAACCCCTTTGGGAAAGACATTTCTATTAATATCAAACTTAAGCCTCCCCCAGGCACAAGTTGAGGCAGTTTCCTTACATGTCTTAACACAAGCTATTTGGGAGAAGAGACTGAAACCCACCTTACTACAGCCTGCTTTTAGGTAGTTGTAAGAGAACTATAAGGTCCCCCTGAGCTTTCTCTTCCTCTGACTAAACAACTCCAGTTCTCTCAGCCATTCCTCATCAGACTTGTTCTCTAGACCCTTCATCAGCTTCATTGCCCTTCTCTGGACATACTCCAGTCCATAACAATAACAATAATAGTAATATACACTTAATAATATAATAACAAACAATATAATTAATATGCTAGAGAGTATTAGCATAATCGATATACTTAACATATAGGCTTTTATTTATTCTATAATTAATAATATTATTAATAATCTTTACCATGATTTTTTCTGTTGAATGAAGTAACAATAGTATGCTTCTATTTTTTTAATATAACTCAATGTAATGCAGTCAATCTAACTAAAGCTATGACCTGTTCATTTAAATAAGCCCAAAATAAATCACTTAAAAAAAAAAAGTCAAATCTACAAAATATGAACTCCTGATTGAAACTCATGCTATGAATGTATCCCCCAAATTTAGGAACATTTCAGGATTTCTTTTTGGAAAAAAAAAAAATAGAATGCATTTGTGAGGACAATATTGTCCCCAGAAAATTGAAATTACAGAGTTAAATCCTGATCCAGAGCATGCTGCCTTTGTGAGAGACCTCTGACCAGTCCAGCTATGCCAGCTTTCAGATTATTTCAGCTTCCATTTCTTCTTTACTGAAATTCTTGTAACCTGGAGTAAAAGTGTGGTGGGGGGTTTCTGCTTGGTTTTGTTTGTTTGTTTGTTCTGATGTGCACATCTCAATTTGGGTCTTTTATAAGGGTTGCATTTTATAACATGCTCAACACTCCCAATGTGAGTCTTAGCAAGTAAAATATTCACTCAAAGTGGGCAAAATGATAACTTCCCCACCAACTGCAACGTAATTTGTGTTGCAAATGTAACCTTAAGTATATTTACACTTTCATCCTTTTCACAACATGATTTCATTAGGTGTTAGGGTGTTTCTTTTTATTGTGTAAAATACTAGACATGGATTTTTTGTGGTTTAGCCTCCTCCCTAATCCAAGGGAAAAGCAACCTAGCACATGTTTGTCTTCTTCTTCATATTTATGTCAACATTTTCCTTTAACAACTCTGAAAACATATGCTCTTTTTGGAGTTATTTCCATCAGTGTAGCTGAGTGATGAAATGATTCATGGGCACTGATAACTAACAAGATTCATGTGTGCAGACATTGCTTCCTATTGATAACAGTTTTTTAGTAATGGAATTATGCAGTGAAGGCAAATGAGATCCAAGGGTAAGGTTTGATTTTGAATAAGTTTACTTATTTATATACCAGATGACAAGTTTTTTGCTGTAATTTGTCATTTGGTTTACAAATAGAACTGGATTTTCTTCAGGAAGGGTTGTTTGATTACCAGATGTTGCTTCCAGCCATGTGACAGGAACTTCAGCTTCCCATAAGTTTCCCTGTAAATTAACTGAGGGAAAAGGCTAAATTTTTGCCAAGCCAGACAGAGCATTCAGTGTCCTCTATGATATACAAAGTGTAGGGACTTCATCATTCTCCTCTGGATTTGCTGTACTGACATAAAATTATTAATAGTGTTGGTAATAGTACTGCTAATTCAAACTATTGTGGGGAAAACGTAGCTCCTGTTAAAAAGACATTCCCAGTCGAAAAGGAAATTAATTAATATGAACTGCTAATATTTTAAAAGGAATTCCTTTTTAATACAATCTGATTCAGTCCTCTGAAGGATAAGTCACTGAAGGAGCACATTCCCCCTTCAAGAGCATTAACTCCAAATTTGTTGTCACTAAACTAATCTTGCCTTATCTTCTATTTAGCAGAAGGAATTCTTCTCCCAGTTGGAACTTCCAGGTTTTTCTTAGAAATCCTCCTTGCAGAGGAGATTCTGAAAACCTTCATTCCACAGAGTGTTTTGTCTTGCTAATGACTTCAGAGCACAATTGGATGCCCAGCTGTGAATCTTTGTGTTTCGGCTGGTTTGGGACTGATTTGTCCACAGGGGGAAAGTAGACAGCTACAATTATGTCTGGGGGAATCCTCCCTCAGAACATGTGGGGGACATGAGTGCTGCTGCTCTAGCAGACTGTGTTTTCTCTGCAAAAGGCAATAGCTAAAGAAGGGGGTTAACAATGGGATGAAAGGTTTTCTCTGAAGTCATTAAACTGCGAGGAAATGGCGAGGGTCATGAATTGTTACATAAAAGGAATTAATGAGCATGAGGTGGGAGGTAAAACTATTAATGTGTTGCTGACACCTAAGTTATAAAGCAGTCAAGCTCCTGGACTGGTGAAGTGTCTGCATTTTCATAGCAGACTTATGTTTTGATCATCAGGTATTTGCATTTCAGAGTTTTCAAGTATTTCATATTAGCTTCAACCAAGCATGCAGTAGAAACTGCTCATACCTGTTAAGCCTGTGAAGCATAAACCGATTTAGTCACACTATGCAGTGTTCATATATATTTATCTGTAAATGTCTGTTCCTCTTGATTTCCTCAGGAAAAAAAAAGGTCATAGGAGCACCCTGAACCAGAAAGGCCCTTGTATGGGGATTAGGGGTACAAAGCAGAAACTTAAGTGAATTCAGTGAGACAGCTAGTGAGGGAAGAGAAGGAGCACAAGTAAATAGAGGTGATACTATAGACTAAAAATTCAGAACTAGAAAATAATGTGTATCAGTTGCACCTAAGACACCCTGGGTCATCCAAGAAACTTGTAGTTTAACTTCATGGGTACAGGGAAGAAGCTGGCTCCACAGCTGCTGCGAGTCCTGCTACAACTTCATGTCCAGGTGATAAACCTCAAAACTGTTGAAATCTCCTGAAACGTGTTATTTTGAATGGCAAGTACTAGTCAGTGTAAGAGACACGACCCTGCCCTAGATTCATTATTTTTGGGCATTATGTGTATACAATCTCACACTATGCAGATGCGGAATTTTTGGGCATTATGTGTATACAATCTCACACTATGCAGATGCAGAAATATCTACATTTTGATAGTACCAGTTGGGATGCATCACAGGCATTGGTGATTCTACTAGTGCTTGCTCATTTGTTACTGTCAAGTGTCAGTGCTGGAATACATTCATTTTCATAGAAGACTCCACTTAGCTGTAGGCTAACAAAGCTGTTGAATAAAGAACATATTTATTATTGTGACTTGAAATAAGATTAGTGGGGCAGGACATTTATTTTAATTCCTTCCAGGTGGCACAAAGCCTTGTTTTCTGTTTTGGGGGTTGTTTTCTTTTCTCTCCTCTAATTTAAGAAGAGTTTGTGGTTTAGGAATTAAAGACCTAATTAAGCTGCACGTCAAAAACAACAAAATACAAACACGAGTGATCCCTTTTGACAAAACGGCCTTTCAGATTGGGCTTCAGCCTTGTCTAAGCATCAAATGAACAGGACTTCTGAGGAGCAGCTTGTCTTGAAAACAGTCCAGCACTGACAACTCTAACCCTTCAGCTGGTGTATTTTCTTCACACACTATTAATACTAGCATATAGAGGTAATAAAAAGCATGGCAAGAAACCCACAGCCATTTTCACTGGTGGGTATGCTGTAACACATTGTGTGCAAGAGATGCAGGAGTCAGGAGCTTCAAAATTACAGCGTGCAACGTCTGAATAATAGCTGTGGCAGCTGCTTGCGTAGAAGAGGATGATTAAGAAGCTTCATGCAGCACTTTTTAACTGTCTTGAAAAGACTTGTCAGTTTGAAATGGGGAGAAAAAGATGTTTTTCTACCTTAGGTCTCCAAAACTCTTTACATGTTAGTCATCTTCCTAAATGACTGCAGTGAACCCCTGGTATACCATGTGGTACACGATCAGAACAGCCATGTGCTAAGTGACAGAGACAGGTATGATTAGCCAAGACACTTACAATGAAGCATTGAAAAGGAAACATTGTCCTAGAATTCTACAAAATGTCTCACAAAACAATGACTATATTGGAAGCACACAAAAAGGATTATATAAAAGTGGAATTGGAAGCAGTACAAAATAAATTAATAATGTATGATTAGGCCTGGGAATGCGTTCTGTCAAACTTGTGTGTGACAGCACAGTGAACAAGGGAATGAAGGAAGTGCAGTCTACAGCACTTCTCCAGGGACATATAGCTGGAGTTATGGGATGGCTGTATGGATATGCTGTAGACAGCACTGGGTGTGAGATCCCATTCCACCACTTCACACAAGTCAAGTGGAGGATCATAGTGGGCAAGTGCTGCAATAAATTCTTAGCCTCAAGTTTTACAACTACAATAATTCACTTCCTTCATTCGAACCGGACTATAAACACATCTCTTCAAACCATACAAAAATACTCCTTTCTCAGTACGTGGAATAAGTAAAATCTTTAATTGATAGGCTGAACGAGTTGGGTTTTTTCAGTCTAGAGAAGAGAAGGCTTTGGGGATACCTTAGAGCAGCTTCCAGTGCCTTGAGGGGGCTTATAAGGAAGCTGGAGGAGACTTTTTAGAAGGGCATGTAGTGATAAGACAAGGGGGAATGGCTTTAAACTCAAAGAGGTTAAATTTAGATTAGATATTGGGAAGAAGTTCTTTACTGTGATGCTGGTGATACTGTGAAACAGGTTGCCCAGAGAAGTTGTGGCTGCCCCATTCCTGGAAGTGTTGAATGCCAGATTGGACTGGCCTTTAAGCTTCCTGATCTAGTGGAAGGTGTCCCTGCCCACAGCAGGGGTTTGGAACTGGATGATATTTAAGGTCCCCTCCAGCCCAAAGCATTCTCTGGTTCTATGATTTTATGATGATTATCTTGCATATTCTGACTCTCAGTGGGCTGTGGAGATAAAACCATATGATGGATTTTATAGATTTTGAAAGTTTTTGTTTCCATTTTCTAAAAATTAATATAACATATTAATAAGATTTTCTGTTTCTTTAATATAGATGTATTTGAATATCTGTACTCATTATTTGAATGTTCTAAAATAAATTTTCTAAGGTACCAGTGTATATAGTAAAAGTCTTTTTGTCTCTTCCTTATTGACAAATATCAATTGCTCTGTTTCTTGAGAGAAATTAGCATCCATTATTTACCTTCCTAAAAGAGCACCATGATCAGATTTAAAAATGCTATTTTTCATTTACCAAAGTACTGCACAAAATATTTATAAACTTTAAGTTTACTTGCTGTGAGGAAGGGCTGGGTGCAAAGAAAAAAGTTAGAAATTGGAGCAAATATCCTAAAAAGCATTAAATGAAACACTGTTAACACTAAAGAATATTAGTCTTAGGAAAATACTAGACATTCGCTTTGATGGAATACAGATTTTTTGCTGTATAAAACTTTTATACAGAAGTGAGAAGTTTACTTAAGAATAACCTCTCAGATACGATTTGCATAACAGACATTAACCAACAATTAGGGGTACCAAAATATGGTTAAATGATAACTCCTCTACTGGTATGTAATGTATAGGAAGGGTGAAATTGAACTTATAATTGCTACAAAATTTGGATTACAATTAATGCTGGACTACATTTTCTTATGAAAAAGGACCATAGGATGCAGTAAATCTGGATATGAATTCCAAACAGTAAAAGGTTTGCTGTAACACTCCACAGCAAATTTATTAAATGCTTGAGGTTGAAGGGCATCGCAGCAATAATTATATCTAATCAAATAACCTTCATGGTGACTTGTGTAGCAGGATATAAAAATAGTCTATCAAAATAAGGCTTATAAAAACATTCTCTTCACACCTCAAGAAATTGTTGATTCCAGAAGGCAAAATGTGCTGGTTTTGATTTCACTATTAGCAATACACAAAAGTTGGTTCAAATGCCAAGTAACTTACTACACATTAAGAAAACAGAATATAAGTTAATTTGAAATCTTTTAAAGAATGGTGTTATTAAAAGGGGGCAGGTATTAATCGGTTTTATTCCATCTAATTTAAGGTCAACTGCATCATCTGAAATACTGAACAGTGTAAGAATTTACCTCCATTTGAGTCCCTAAGAGTAACAAAAAACTCCTCTTATGCAGTAGCTAGCCAGCATTCAGCCCTGAGCATGCCAATGGGGCTTCCAATTCTGTGGATTTGTACTCTCCTTACAACCTGGAAGTACTCTGTGGGAGTGGTTACTTTTACTTGTGGTTACTTGTGGTTACTTTTTAATTCAATACTATTCATAGAAGAATTAATTTATCACAGTATCAGATTTTTGTTCCTTTTTTTTGTATTACATTCTAATGATTCTCCTTGGTTAAGATATTTTTCTCTTGCTGCCTTACCCCTTGAGCATTTCCCTTCTTGTTCATCAAGAAGTAATGACTGTTTAAGACCAGTGATTATTTTTTATTGTGTTACCAGTTTCAGTGCACTGATCTCCTCTGAGTTGGTTTGGGTTGGGTATTTTTTGATAAATTCTCTCTGTCATTTTAGTCTTTTGCCTTCATTTTCTCAAGCCTTCCCTATTCTAGCCTGTTTGTCCAGGAAAAATGGTCGTTTGTTCACTCACTTTCTCTTTCCCCTCTTTCTACATGTTGATCTCCATCATTAGTTGTTTTGGGGTGGAAAAGAAAGCACTTTCACTTGTGTATTGGAGAAGATGTGGGCACACTCAGACTACACATAAGAAAGGGACAACGCTGCAATATGGAGAATTCATTTTTGTGCTGCTTGTATCCACACATCTGTGTATACTTCCATATGGACGCCTGGAATTTCCCAGAGGCATGAAAGCAGAATCAAATCTTCTTTACAAAGTAACCCGAAGTGACGAGTGAAGAGTCACTTATGGAGGAAGGCGTGTCTTTAAAAAATGTATTCTGGACTGGGTTTTTGGTAAAAGCAAGTATTCAGGTAGACCCCAACAGAATTGTATTGAGTCTTCTGTCTTTGGTTTTGAACTGAGATGAGTTAAACGTATTTTGATTAAGATAACAGAAATGTCTGCGTTGTTGTACGTACATTGTTACCTTATCTGACAGGAAACTAAATACCAAAATCCCGTCTCTCACACGGGATATGACAGCCTATTGTGGATTATTCTCACTAGATTGATGAGCTGTGTAATATCATTTATTGTTATAGATTAAGCATGCTATAAATAACTCTCTCAATGGAGTATATCAGTGGAGCAGGTGCTGTTTGTATTTAGTCACACCAGTTACTGTGGAACTCTGGCATGTGTCGCCTTCTCTGGAAGCTTGCTTTGTGTCCTTGCATCAACAAATCCTTATGGCTAATGTCACAGAAGTTGGCCTTAAGGTTGCAGGTCTTCATTCACAGCACAGAAAGTCTCCTCTGGGGACAAGCAGAAATTTCACATTGCAACACAGTTCACATGCTCAAGCACTAGAAGTGGCACTTTGATGTTCAGCTCTTTAAAAGCTTTCAGAAGTATTTTTCCTTATTATCACTTCAGCTGGGTGAACTTTCTACTTGCCTTTCAGAAAATTGTTCAAGCACATGAAGACAAGGTTCCCTCCTACTGTTATTTAAAACGTAACAGACTATTTTCTGCGACTATTTTTATTTACAGTACTTGTCTGGTTAGGCATTTTTGGTACATATAATTCAAGAGAGAGCAAACCAAGTTTCAAGCTAATTTCTGCAATTCCACCACACATTTTTGCCCTTGTTGTATATCTTTATGTCTATGTTTGAGCACGGTGGCAAGAAATAATGTGTTTCATGCAAGTGTCTGGTGTTACTCATTTTGATGTGCAGGAAGCCTCATCCGGGAAGAGGTAGAAATTCCAAATAGCAATGAAGGCCCTCATATTCTCAGCCACACTCTGATCAGCTGGGGGTGAGAACAGACAGTTTCTCACTGAGAATGTGCATCCTTCAGATTATCTCATACATGATTTCATTCAGGGAAATGGACAGGGAAGAGTTGAGATGAAACAAGAGTGTCATTGTATGCCTTGCCATTAGTTTTAGATCAGAAACAATTTATAAAGAAGCAGTAATCCTGGAGGATGTTTCAAATTGATTCCCTCTCTTTACATCTTGCTTCAGAACCCAGACGGAATATTTGTGCAGAGTTCAAAATGACATCTACTTACATCTACCAGATGTAAGTTCCTAATAAGAAGAGGCAGCTTTGTTGTGTTGTGCAGAATGGGGTGCCTAATGTTGCAATCGGTGCTGGAAAAGCGATAATTATGGCCCATCCATTAAGATGCGCTAAGGTGATTACTAAGGTCAGATGTTGTTTTTTTCAGGACTCACAAATGGACTTTTCTGGAAATATCAAAGCAAATGTTTCCATGGGTTCACACAGATAATGAAAATCTGTCCCTAGTTAATTTTAAAATCCTCTTCCCAGATGACAGAGCACTGTTTTGTAATTTTGACTTTCACACTTTTTAGTGTCCTTTGAAACACACTGCTGTGATCCCAAAGGGTCTCAAAGTGCTTTACAGTCATGGACAGAGAAGCCTATCTGCCTTTTGAAGAACTTCACTGATGCAGTCTGCAGACTAAAGGCCTACTACTCTTTGATCCTCCAGATGGTAGGAAACTTTGCTTACTTTGATAAGTGATCATAGATTTTTCTGATGAGCTTCATGGAGATATAGTTTAAAATGAGAACAAAGTGCATTGGCAATTAAAGTACATTGATCTGTTTTGGACTCAGGTGCTGTTTCCTTAATTGAATACTCTTGCTTCATTTTTAATGAATATATTTGGTATACTTCAAATTAGGAAGTCCCAGGTCTATCCTAGTATTCAAGCGCACCATCAAGCCAAAATGGCAATAAAGACAGCAGACGTGTTTACATGGAAAGTCTCTATTTCTTGTTCTGGTTTTCTGTAGGAAATTGGAAACAAGATGACAATCATTTGAATCAAGACTTTATTTCTCCTTTACAGTTTGTTTTGTCAAATGTTTTAAAC
>NDXB01011706.1:25830-61202 GCA_002631895.1 Agapornis roseicollis | reverse complement strand
GGGGGGGGGGGGGGGTGAGCATATCAGCGGCGGCACCGGTGGGGACCCTCCCCAGGGCCAGGGCACCCCCCTCCCCGCAGGCCGGTGCCTCACCAGGTCCACCCGGTTGGACTTCCAGAGCATGCCAATGTCTTTGAACTGCTTGAACATGCCGTGGAGATTGATGATGATGATGGCAGACAAGATGGCCTAGGAGAGAAGTTCCTGCAGCTGTGAGGGTGCTGAGGGCATGTCTAGGGAGGGTTCTTGCCTGTTCCCCTGCCATGAGACGGGCACAGGGGTGGGACAAGGTGCAGAGGCCGTGGGACCAAAGGTACCTTGGGCAGGTCCCGGAAGAGCTCTCCGATCTTCAGGATGGTCACCAGGATGACCAGGGATGCGATGACACCAGCGACCTGCACGGGATGGAGGGCAGGAAGTGACAGGCACATCCCCACCGCCCGCTGTGCCCCTTGCCCCATCCAACCCCACAGAAGGAGATGGAGCTGCCCAGACCCACCTGGCTGTTGCCCCCCGTACTCTCCTGTACCAGGCTCCGTGACATGGAGCAGCTGATGGCGAAGCACTGGAAGAAGCCCCCCAGGAAGTTGCAGAAGCCCAGCGCGATCAGCTCCTGCAGGGACAGAGGGGCAGCGGGAGCGCCGTGCACTGTGCTGTGCGCACAGCATCGGTGTCACTGGGGTCAGCGGCCCTGTGCGCCCGAGCATCACCTGGTTGCTGTCCACTTTGTAGCCGTGCTTCAGGGCAAAGATCTTGCCCAGGGAGATGCAGATGGCATAGCCCACCACGGCGATGGCAAAGGCATTGCCCACCACCTGCCCAAAGTAGCTGACATTAGGGACCACGGGCGGCTTCAACCTATGGCCAAGACAGGGAGACGGGGCTCAAATGGGGGTGTCATGGGCATGTGGAGACCCTGTAGCACCCACAGGGCCAGCCCCTCACCCGCTGGGGATGTTGCCCACGACAGAGACACCAAACTTGGCGTTCAGGTTGACACCATAGGAGATGCCAGTGGAGACGATTATCTGGGGAGGATGGATGGAGTGAGGCAGGGCCTGGAGCAGGACCAGGGGAGGAGGAGGGGACGGGTGCCCTGGGGCTGCACTTTGTGAGGCACCCATCCCACCCTGGAGGGCACAGGGCCACCCATGGCTGTGTCCCCACAGGAGCTGGGGCTGCTCTCAGTACCGTGATGAGCTCAATGGGGATGGGCATGGGCAGCTTGGCAGCGAACTTGTGGTTGAGCTCTTTCACGATGTAGATGACCACCATGGCAATGATGGCGGTCACCAGGGTGCCCACGTTGGTCTCTGGCAGCTTCCGGCAGATCTCAATGGTGGTCTAGAGGACATGGCAGAGAACGGGCTCAGGGCAGCCCCAGGGCAGGTCTGGGGGCTCTGTGAGCCCTAGGGGTGAGCAGCCCCTCACCACGAACAGGGAGAGCGGCCCCGAATGCTCGCCCAAGGACACCCCGAAGACGTTCTTGAGCTGGGAGATGAGGACATGCACGGAGGCAGCCGTGGTGTAGCCGCGCACCAGTGGGTCCGAGAGGTAGGTTACCACGAAGCCGAACTGCAGGAGGCCCAAGGCCACCTGAAGGGGAGGAGGAGGCAGAAGTGACCCACAGCTCATGGCCCTGGGCCACCACAGGCCTCATTCCCAGCCAGGCTGGGGCCCCTGACCTGGAAGATGCCCGTCAGGACGGTGATGGTGGCCACCAGCTCCACGCGCGCAGCATCGCGCCGCTCCTCATTGACGGTCATGTTGCTGCCGTTGATGGACTCCAGGAAGTTCTCACTGGGCAGCAGGGAATCCGTCAAGCTCCCAATCATGACAGAGATGACGGCGAAGGGGCCTGGGGACAAGCACGGAGCACAGGCTCAGCTGGCTGAGCTCCACAGGTACCTGTGCCCATGAGCTGGGCTCACAGCGCACCCACTGTGCTTTGGCTCTGCTTTACCCAACCACGTTTTTGGAGGGGCAAAACAAAGGTGAGAAAGTTCCTCTCCAATCACTGATGTGGCCATGCTGTGCCATGGATGAAGGCTCATCCCTCTCATCCTCACTCCATCCCCACCATCCCTGTGGGAGCGCATGGTCCCTCAGCTTACCCACGGAGTTGTGCCTTGACGTCCCAAAGAAGAAGTAGAGGAAGACGGGGTAGAAGGAGGAATAGAGGCCGGTGACGGGGGGCAGCCCAGCCAGCAGCGCATACGCGAGCCCTGCACACGGAGCAGGGATCCACATGAGGGAGGGCTCAGCCTGGCCCTGCCACAGGACCCCGGCAGCGCGCCCAGCGCTCACCCTGGGGCAGGTGCATGATGCCCACGCTGAAGCCCGAGGTGATGTCCCCCAGCAGCCAGTCCTTGAGCGGGTACCGCGGCAGCCAGCGCAGCACGGGCAGGAAGCGGAACAGCAGGGACTTGGCGGCAGAGGCCGAGCATCTGTGGGGACAGGACCGGAGCGGGACTGAGCACAAGGGCTCAGGATATCGGGGTGGGAGGGGGAAGCAATGGGTCCTATGGGACCGCAGCTCCATCCACTGGAGCTGCTGTGTCCAGCCAGGCAGGACGACGAGTGTGGACACGGGTGTGTGGGCTGGGGGGGGACCAACCTCTGGGTCCTCACCGTGCCCACCACTGGGATAGGGCATCCGGCGCCAGGCTCCCGGTGGCTGTGGGGCTGCAGTCCCATCACATCCCCCCGGTCCTACCTGTTCTTGTGGAGGCAGCGGCGCACCGAGTGCTTGGCAGGGGGGTTCCGCGGTGCCACCTCCTCCAGGTCAGCCTCGCTCAGCGCCCCGCGGGGTGCCCGGTGGCTCAGCACCATCTCTGCCTCCATGGCCACCCGGCCCTGCACGCTCCAGCCCTGCGGGACAGCAGGGGCAGCTCAGCCCTGCCCGGCCCCAGCACACCCAAAGCCCCTCCTCAGCCCCGTCACCCTATGGAGCCGTCAGCCAGGATAGGCCCTGAGGCCAGGGGTGCCGGGATTTGGGAATGGGGCAGCAGCCAGTGAGCACGCAGGGGGCAGCCGGGACCCCACGGTGAGCACTGCCCATCCTGCCCTGCGCCAGCCCCACTGACCCACACCGGCCCCGCTGGGCTGCAGGGGGGGATTCCCCTCCACCTCCCCATGCGGGACCCACCTCGGTGCCAGCCACCCTTCCCCTCCGCGTTCCGCAGCGCAGGCCCCAGCCACCCCGTCCGCAGACTTTGTCCCTTTACACATGAGGGGAGCAGGAATGTCAGCCCCAGCCGCTGCCACGGACCTGCCGTCTCCCACCGGTGCCCTCCCAGCCCCTGCACTCACCGGGGTGAGCTGAGGGCACGGAGCAGCGGGGCTGGGGTGGGATGGGGGGACCGAGGTGTCCCTGCCCGGATCCACAGCCCCAGAGCTGCCCCCACGCTGACCCCACGCATGGGTCCTGAGATGTTCACCCACAGCAAACGGCCTCACGAGCCACTCGTGGGGGGCACAGACCCCAGTCCCCTGCTCCCTGCCCTGGGGGTCCCCACTTGCTGCCAGCCCGGCTCTGCTGCCTCATGGATTCACACCAGCTTGAGCCCTGGGACCCGGCTCAGCCCCTGCTGCTTCGCTGGCTCCCCCGGCTGTCCCCATGGACACCCCATCCCTGGGACTGCCCTGGCCTCTCTTGGCTCTCAGCTGCAGCCATGGCCGGTGCCACCATGCCCCAGTGCTGGGCACAGGGATGGAGATGTTGCTGCTGCTGGGTACCCAGTGCCAAGCACTCACCTCCCCGGGGCACTGCTCAGGGAGCAGCCATCACCCTCCTGTGCCCTCCAAGGGTGCCCCCTGCCCACCCCATGGAGCAGGGGCTGTGCCCGGGGCAGGGATGGGCACCGCAGCCTCCAGCCGTGGCATCGGGGTGTTCTCCATGGGCCCCAACCCCTGCTTACCTGCAGGAACGGGTGTGCTGCGCCCTGTGGACTGCCCCGCTCTCCACGGCACAAGCAGACCCGGCCGTTATCTTGTTCCAAAGGTCCCCAGCGGGCACCGGCGTCCTGCTGAACCCATCACACCTTCCTGGGCTCCACCGTGACCCGGTACTGCCGCTGGTTTTGGAGGATTTGAGTCACGCTTGACCCATGCCCATGGGGAAACAGCACTGGAAAAATGGGCACCAGAGCAGGGCTGAGTGGGGCCAAGGTATGGGGTGAAGTCAGGGGGCAGGATGGGAGCTGGGGAGTCCCAGGTGCCCTGAGCAGTGGGACGGGGCTAGGACAGTCACAGAGAGTGACACCGGGACCGTGCTCTTCCCATCCCTGCCAGAGGGGGACACCCCGTGGCCACCCCGTCCCTCCCCATGGTCACAGCACGGGGGGGTCCCGCAGCAGCCGCACGCAGACCCCTCGGTCTGTCAGCAGCGGGGCCAATCCTGCACCCTCCCCCCCTTCCTTCCCGTATCCTGCTCTCCCGTCCCACCCTGGTGCCCACGGTCCCACCAGCGGCACGTGCCTGCTGCCTGCCCATCGCTTCCCCTTCAACCCGGCACCACGGGGAGGCCGCCACAGGCTCTGCCCGATAGCGCCCGATAGCGCCGGGCGCTCTTTACTGCCTCCTTATCGCCACTCCCGTCCCCACCCTGCCCCGCTGCTCCCTGCCCCGCAGCCCCTCGCCCCCTGCCTCGGGCTCCCGCAGCTCCCGGAACCGCCAGCCCCGAGCCTGGGGTTGCCCCTGGGCTGGGTCGGGCTCAGACCGGTGCCGAGGATGAAGCCGAGGGCCGGGGGGGTGAGGGCCGGTGGCGACCCTTGCCCAGGCGCCGCGGATCAATCCTGCCCTTTGCTCACCTGCTCCTTCCCCTCCAGCAGCAGCGCGGGGCAGGGACGCAGGCACCAGGCTCCCGCTGTTCTCCCTCCTCGCCCACAGGCGCAGTCAGGGCCGCGCTGCCTGGACAGTGGATTCGTGCCCACGGCCTCACCCTGCTGCTGGCCAGGGGTGCTGGCAGCTCCCGCCTGGGCCCCACGGCAAACCACAGCCCTGCTGCCTCGCAGAGCTGCCAGCCAGCACCGGCACCAGCGCAGCCACTGCCAGGTTCAAGCTGCACGTGAAGCCCTGGCCCCCAGCATCACCTCGAGCCCCAGACCTGGGTGTGGGTGCAGGACAGATGGCAGCGAGCCCAGCACCACTTTATAGACCTTTATTTCCAAATCTGGCGCTTCCATGATACACTTTTACACAGCCAGGGCGAGGGAGGGCACAGGCATCTCCCTGCCCACAGCACTGGGAGATGCACAAAGGAAAGAAACCAAAACCAACCAAAGCCCCCAAGGAATCAAACCCAAACCAAGCAGGATGCTCCCCAAGCCCAGGCCACAGCACTACAATCAGGGAGGAAGCCATAGACCAACTCCTGCTCCTCACCCAGCCCAGCTCTGTGGGGGCAGCCGCCAGCTCCACCGCTCCCTTCTTTTTGGCACTTGTCACTTGCTCCCTGTTTGGCACCAGCACAAATTGCCCTGGACCCAGGGTGGCGGCAGCACGGGCCCAGGACGGCGGCACGTGGTAGAGGGAGCTGGCTCCCGAAGGCAAAGCTGGGTGGCATGGAGGGGCCGGAGTCTGGCCCTGCGCACGCCGGTCCCAGCAGCATGTAAACATGGCAGCGCAGCGAGCACCCAGCCCTCGTGTGCCCACCACGTGAGGGGGGCCGTAGCCAAGGGTGGTGGCACGGCAGCAGGGGCTGTGCGGGGCTGTAAGGCAGTGAGGAGCAGGGAGCAGGGCACCGCTGGGCTGGGGCAGGCACAGGAGTGCCCATGGCACCTGGGAGCCACCAGTCAGCACAGCCCCAGATCCCAGAGAGCACCAAGTGCTGCTTATCGCCATCCCCCAAAACCCGGATGCTCTGAGCTGGGGTCCTCTGCAGCCACAGGGATGCAGATACGGATGCAGAGCACAGCTGCTGTGGGCAATGCCAGAGCCCAGGGCTCTTGTTCCCATGGCTACCAATGCTCCACAGGGCAAGTGCCAGCTCTGGGACCAGCCCAGCCCGCTGCTGAGCAGGGCTGGGGCCACCCAGCTCCTTGCCAGGACTCACAACTGAGAGAGGTTTGCTCTACAACCCAGGCTGAAGAGCAGAGCACACAGTGAGTAAAACCCATGTGCTCACTGCTGAGCAGAGATCAGCGCTCATGGGAGTGGGACCATCCTGGTACAGGATGGGATCGAACAGCAGAGAACACAGGTCCCTAACGTGGAATCTCCTGCTGCCTCACTTGCTTGTGCTCTCACTGACCCACAGCCCCGCTCACAGCCCTGGAGGGGTCCCATGGGAGGGCAGGGGGGGCCTGGCTGTGGGGCTGAGGGACCCCAGCAGGGAGGATGGCACCAAGACACGTGTGGAGGTGCAGGGCAGGAAGGCAGCTGCCCTGCCATGGGGCCGGGACAAGGCAGTGCTGCACGGAGTGGGAGGGCTGCCCCAAACGGCCCTCCCGGTGCTCTGGGATCACAGTCCCTGGTACCCCAGGGAGGCTGGCAAAGGGCTCTTGGTGAAACAAACACTCCAGGTCCTGGGAACAGACCATCCGTAAAAATAACCATAGAAATTTCTCTTCTCTCTGATTACAAAGATACAAAAAGGTAGAAAACCCTCCCCCAACCCACGGCCTGGGCTGCCCCTGCCCCTGCCCCCCCCGCATACGGAGAGCTGGGTCCGGGGAGGGCTGGAGATGCCACCCTCACCCAGCACCCTCCTGCTGTACCCATCACCCCAGGCAGCCAAGGGTGGGGGGCTCCCGGCCCCCTCGGGCAGGGGCAGGCAGGGCTGGGCTGGGGCCTCCGACCAGCACCAGTTCTGGCCCCTGCCCGTTGGACACCAAACCTCAGCTGGCGGCGCCAGGCGAAGGGCCCTGCGGCTTCCGACTCTCCCATGCTCAGCTCCGGCCCTCAGGAATGCCCCTCGTTCCTCGTGATCCTACTTGGAGCAAAGAAAAGCAGCGTTAGGCCATGGCATCAGCCCCAGGCTCCAGCTGCCTCCCAGCCATGCCAATGGGGACAGGGCAGAACCCACTCCTGCATCAGGGCAGCAACAACTGTCTCCAAGTCCCTGAGCTTAAGGAAGAGGTGTCAGAATCCCAGACTGGTTTGTGTTGGAAAGGACCTTAAAGCTCCTCCAGCTCCAACCCCTGCCATGGGCAGGGACATCTTCCACTGGAGCAGCTTGCTCCAAGGGGGGATAGGATGGAATGGGATGGGAGCGATGCCAGCAGGAAGCAGAGCTGGAGGGGAAGAAATGAGAGTGGGACAGGATTCCTGGGGAGAAACAGGGCTGGGGCAGGTAGGGCTCCTGCAGGACTCGGGCTCCCTCCTCCTCTCCAGCCTGGCCCTTGCACACGTTCCCTCACTGTGACTTGAGCAGCCACAAGCAAGGGCCATCCCCTCCGGCAGCCCCAGCCCCACTGATGTCTGCTCGTGCTGCAATGCGAGTGCCGGGAGCAGCAGCTCCTGAGGGTTCTGCCAGGTCACTGCTCTGGGCCAGGAGACCACTGACCACAGGGGCCCCCTCCCACCACCCGTTTCCCCCCAGCCAGCCGCTCTGGGAAGAGGCTGGGCAGGCAGGTGATGCCCGGCTGAGGAAGGGACAGACTTACTCTGAGTCTGGCGACAGCTCGGAAATGCTGTGGGAGGTGGTGGAGCGAGGCGTGGAGGGGCACATTGCGGAGGGCGTCGAGGTCTGCATGGCAGAGGCGGTGGCGGTGGTCTGCGGGCACGAAGGCGTGCTGGAAGATTGCACCGAGGACAGGACGGAGGAGTTAAAGGAAGCAAGGATGGAGGAAAGGATATCTAACTGTTCCGTGGAAGGGTGGCGGCTGGGTACGGCCTCCAGGGTCTCTCGAGAAGGCTGCCTCCTTGCCAGCGGCTCTAGGCTTTCCCTAGAGAGCTGCCTCCGAGCCAGACTCCCCAGGTTGTCCTGCGAGGGATGCCTGCTAGGCACTGTGTCCAGAGGCTCTCTGGAATTACATCTTCTGGACAGAAGGTCCAGCTGCTCCCTTGAAGTTTGTCTAGCCGACGCTAGCTGGTCCCTTGAAAGCTGTCTTCTAGAAAGCAAATCCAATTGCTCTCGAGAAGGATCTCGACTTGGCAACGTGTCTATTCGGTCTCTGGACACCTGCCTGCTTGGCAATGTGTTCAGCCACTCTCTAGCCACCTCTCTGACTGGCCCACAGTCTAGCTGCTCCCGTGACCCAAATCTGCAGGGTAAGGTGTCCAGGTGCTCTCTGGAGCCCTGCCTCCGGGGCAGCGTGCTCCCGTGGTCACGCTGGCTGGGCCTAGCAGTGAGCAGATCCAAGGTCTCTCTGGACCCGTGTCTGCTCAGGACGCTCTCCAGGTGCTCAGAAGAGCCGTGCCTGCTGGGGATGGTGTCCAGCTCCTCCCTGGAGCCACGGCGGCTGGGCACGGCTTCCAGGCACTCTCTGGAGTTGTGCCTGCTCAGCTGCTCCCGGGACATCTGTCTCCTCATGAGCATGTCAAGCTGCTCCCGGGATGAGTAGCGGCTGGCTGGCTGTGACAGGCTGCCCGCCCCCGAGTAGATCCTGCCATAGGAGGCGGCGGGGACAGCCCTGTGGCCCAGCGTGGAGGTCTTGTACCACGTCAGCTCGTTGCTCATCCTGCCGACGGAGGGCAGCCCTTGCAGAGGAGGAGGGTACTGGAGCCGGTTCTTCAAAATCCCTGCATGGGACAGAAAGAGAAGTCAAACTTTGTCCAGCAGTGCGAAGAGCATGAAAGCCAGGGGAGATAAGCCATACCTCCCCAAGGACATCATAGAATCACAGTGAGGGTTGTGTTGGAAGGGACCTTAAAGCTCATTCAGTTCCAACTGCCTGTCACAGGCAGGGACCCCTTCCACTGGAGCAGCTTGCTCCAAGCCCCTGTGTCCAACCTGGCCTTGAGCACTGCCAGGGATGGGGCAGCCACAGCTTCTCTGGGTACCCTGTTCCATGACAAGATGGATCTGATGCTGAGCCTTCAGGACCACAACAACCTGATACAGGCAAGGCCACCCTTGTCTACTTGCTCTAGGCTGTTACCTTTCCTTTGCCGCTGGGTCTGGGTGAGGGAGTTTTCATCCCCGCTGGTCAAGGCCAGGTCTGGCTGATTATTGTTGGCTGCATCCTTGTTGATGTCGAATCCCAGCTTCCGCTCAGAGCCCCACTTCTGCAGGGAGCAGGGGTGCACCTCGCACTCGCCCAGAGCTGGCCAGTATGACATGAGCTCGTTGCCATCCACGTCTGGGAAGGGCACAGCAGAAGGGGAAGAGGGAGGGAACGTGTGAGCAGCACTTGAAGGCACCACAGGACAGAGCCCAGCCCCAAGGCCTGAGCTCAGCCCTCCCACCGCAGCCCCGGGACCTGCCTTTGGGCGCGGTGTTGGCGGGGTGAGCAAGGAGCCGCTCGCTGGGTGCTGTGCACTTCGCCCCGCGCTGGAAGCGGCCCCGCAGGCGCACGTTCTCCTCGCTCTCCGAGGACGGGATGGAGATGCTGCGCTCCTCGTCCAGGGACAGGTCACTGTCCGAGTCCGAGTCCTGGTCTGCAGGGACACCACGGTGGGGGGACATTCAGGACGACAGTGGGAGAGGGTTCCAGTGGTGGAGCCAGGAAGGCAGAGGACTCACAAGGACCCAGCCTGCCTGAGCCCCACTGACCTCCCCTTGGCTGTGCCCTGTGCCTGCTGCTCCTCTTTGAGAGCAGCCTCTCTCCGCCTCGCTGCACCTCCTCCTAAGGCACCTCCAAACAGCCGTAAGATCCCCTTTGCCTCCTCTTCCTCCAGGCTGAGCAAACCCACCTCCCTCAGCCTCTGCTTGCCTGTCTCATGACCCATCCACTGGCTTCACTCTACTGAGTCAAATGTCTTGTGCTGTGCTGGGGAGCCCAGTGTCCCCAGGGACCTCACAACAGCCTATGCCCCTTCTTCTGCCTCCTCCATTTCTAGCTCCTTGTGAACTGCCCTTTGCATCTGCCCTGGGGGAGACTGAACTAAAGCAGCATGGTAACTGCCTCTCCCTCCTACCCAGAGCACATTTGGAAGTCACCACTGAACACAGGGTGAAGGAGGTAACCACACAGCCACCACGCAGGCACGGGGCTGAACCTTACCTCCGCCAGCATCGCGGTGGAACATGGCCACATCAATGTCCGTGGGGCCGGCGTGAGCCAACAAGCTGTGATCCAGAGCCGAGCCCTGCCGCGCCGTCACCGTGTCTCTGAAAAGCAGGAGGCCGAAGGGTCAGGGTGGCAGGAGCCCGGCTCTGCCCACGCGCTCCCTCTGGCACCGGCGTGCGGCTCTGCCGGCGCCGCGGTCCCTACCTGAGGTACGGGCGCTGGCTGGAGTGGGTGCGGGCCGAGCGCACGCTGCTCACCGAGGAGATGGTGGAGGCCCCCAGGGTGATGCGGATGAGGCCGCTCTCCTCAAACAGTGCCGTGTTGTTGTAGGCACTGGGGCCCTGGCGGGGCAGGGAGGGGAGACAGGGCATGGGCCCTGTGAGGGAGGTGCGGTGGCATCCCGGGAAGCAGGACCATTCCCGTCAGCTCCAGTCGCAGGCAGGCAGCCGGTCCCCAGCCCCTGGGCTGCTGCTGCTCTCACCTACCTGTGTGCTCCTCGTGCCCTCCTCGCTGTGCCCCTTCTTGCTGAGGCAGCCCAGCTTCCAGGCCTCCTGCACCTCCTCGTTCAGCACACAGAACAGGACCAGCACAGCCAGTCCCTGCGGGAGAGACACCATGAGGCAGCCCCTTGCTGCCAGCCAATCCACAGCGCCAGCACCGGCACGGGCCCTGCCTCCTCCAGGGTCCAGCATATCAGCCATAGGGGGCACCAGGCTTGGGATGCACCAAATTGCTCCCCAGTGCCTCCGCAGTGGGCACGGGTGAGGGAGGACAGGCTGGGGAGTCCTGGCTGGAAGCAGCCAAGGAGCCCCTGGCAGAGTCCCCTGCAGCAAAACCAGCCATGGCAATGGCAGAAGGTCTGCGGGATGCTGCCGTGGGTCATATCTGGGGTGTCCAACACCTCCACTGCAGGCTGCCCTCTTGCTCTGCCCTTGGAGAGCATGGAGGCCCCTTCCCTCCAGACATGGTCCTTGCTGCCCCTTGAATGTCACCTCTGAACCAAGCACCTTGCAGCCACCTCCTGCTCACGCTGTGCTCACCACGGGCACAGCAGTGAGGAGTGGCAGAGCCACCCGCTGCTGCAGGGGTGACAGTGGAGGGACAAGGACCCAGCTCTCCATAGATGGCAGTGCTCTCCTGGGCTGAGCCAAGCCCTCCCCTGGCAGAGGCCGGGCAGTTACCTGGAGGCTGCAGAGGACAGTGTAGAGGTAGTGGAAAGCCAGGACACTGTTGTTGACAGCCAAGAGGCCAAAGAGCCAGGTAGTGCTAATAACTAGAAGCAGAACAAAGGAGCTCCGTAACGTCATGCTGGAGAGAGAGAGACAGACAGACAGGCACAGAGACACACACCGAGAGGTTAGTGCGTATTGTTAATCTACATTTAGAGCTCACAGACAGAGATCCAGAGGGGAACATCCCTGCACAGCAGCTCAGCTCCCCTTGGCTCCCAGACCTTCCCTTCTGGATCACACATGGCAAACACAGGGCCCCAAACAACACGGGTCATTTGGAGACACAAACAGCGGAGCCAAGCTCCAGGGCTGGCCCAGGAGGGAGCAAGGAAAGGTCTCAGAAGGAGCATGTAGGAGAGGAAGAAGCATGGGCTGAGAGTTGGTGAGGGCAGTGTGGAATCCAAGCAGACACAGGGGTGGCTGTGAGAGCAGGCGGTGAAGGGGACAGGCTGGCAGGACAGTGTGGAGATGGGGACTTGGAAACAAGAGGAAAGGACAAAGTTTAGGAAGGGTTAACGTGGCTGGGAGGTGTGGGAGAGGAGGGCAGCTGCACAGCTGACACTGATACACAGAGGGGCCCTCTGCGATGGTGGAAGGAGGAGGATGGTCACTGAAACTGCTAAAACCCACAAGCCACAGGAGCTCTGCTGGGAGTTGGGCCACTGATACTCACAGAACCGACTTCTTCTTGGTCTCCTTTTGGCCAGGGGAACAGGACATCTTGGCCACAAGCAGGAACATGACCCCATTCATCTGAAAGTGTTGGCACTGATTAGAAGCAGTGCTAAGGGCTGGCTCTGACCTGACATCCCCAGCACAGAGCATGGGCAGAGCCCAGCTCTGCCAGGCCCGGGTGAGTGCCCCCTCCTTTCCCCTTCCTGCCTGAGCCATGGCCTCCCCTGTGTTTGACTGGAGTTAGGAGGGACAGAGCGAGGGCCTGACTGAGGAAGGGTTGTACAGAGAACAGGGCAGGCAGTGGGCAGCCAAGGAAGGGGTGAGTGCCCGTGGTGTGCAGAAGGGGGGCAGGAGAGGGCTGTGGGGGAAACAGGACAGGGTTTTACCACAATGACGACAGTAATGGGGCCTGCAAAGCTCCAGACCAGCTTATCATGAATGGAAATCCAGCAGAAGTCAGGGTTCCCATAGCCCTCAGGATCCAGGCCAACAGCCAGCCCTGTGGGAGGAAAGGAGGGGTCAGGTGCAGCTCCAGCAGCCTTGGACTTGCCCAAGCCATGTCTCATCCCACCATGGAAAGCCACAAAGGGCTCTATTCCTGCCCAGCCCATGGGCACTCACTGCCAGCAACAGGTCACTCAAGCACACAGGCTTGGGAAGCCAGGAGACCATAAGCACAGGCCCTGCAACTACAGGAGCCCCGTGCCCACCGAAGAAGCCACAGGGAGATGTGCTGAGGAATTACTTGTCCCCATTGGCGAGAGAACAGCCCTTGATACGTGGTCCCCAATGGAGCACCACAGCACTGCCGGCTGTGGCAAGCCCACCCTCAACTCTCCCCATAGGGTAAGTGAGCAGGACAGCACCAGGGGGTCGGGAGGCTGCTGAGCACTGATGGCTGCAGCTCGTACCGGTGATGATGGCGGGCACCCCCCAGCCGATGGCGTAGTAGAAGCGCATGGCCCCGAAGTTGACGTTGCGAGCTTCCGTCTGCATGCGGTAGATGTGGAGGCCCTGGACGAAGAGCCAGGCAAAGGTGGAGAGGAAGAAGCAGTGGAGGAGGATGGCAATCACAGTGCAAAGAAACTGTGGAGACAAAAGCCACTCAGAGATGGTCCCATGGTGCCAATGGTAACTGTATCAACCACGGCTCGCCTCCACCCCATGTGCTTGTTAAGCCACAGACCTGGTTCTCAGTGCGGTTGATGCCCAGGAGAAAGAGCAGCTCAGAGAAGAAGAGGGTGACTGATATGTTGGAGTGGATGCCACGTGTGTTGGACTTGAGGCCTTTGAGGCAGGTCAGGAAGGAGAAGGTCAGCAGCAGAGCCACCAAGGAGAGAGACACCAAGGAATAGGTGACAATTGCCAATGTCTCCAGGTCACCTTCCAGTTGCTGCAGCAGCAGAGAACCAAAGGCAAACAGCAGTGTTAGGGGGAGGCATGGGAAGACTGCTGAGCTCCCCAACTCTACTTGTGTCCACAGGGAATCTTCTGCCTGTGCCTGCATATTGTGGGCCTCAGTGGCTAACAGCCCCCTCCAAGCCCCGCAGGCCAGGGTTACCTCTCTGTGCGAGCTGTCCATCAGAACCCCAAAGGTGCCAAACTGGGAGCACTGGCAGTGCACGTGTGTGGTGTTTCGGTACACGAGCTCACAGTCCCTGGCTGTCCAGAAGCCAGAGGGGTTGGTCCTGCAGCCACCAAAGAGCAGAGAGGAGAGAATACAGATGAGCAGGGAACGAACTGCAGAGAAGAGGGGTGGATAGCAAGGATTTTCCGTCAGCAGATACAGCTGTGCTCCTACAGCTCAAGTACTGGAGCCAGAGCTCTGCTGTGATCCTACCGTGCCCTCCCAGCAGGAATGAACCCCCTGGCAGAGGGCAGAAACCCCACGTCCCAGTGCTGCCCAGGCACAGCCTGTCATGGCCAGGGCAACTCAGGGACTGCAGGGGCAGGTGCCTGGGGAAAGCAGCTCAAAGAGTGGCCCCACCGTGCCCAACTCACGGGGTGGAGTGGTTCCACTGGACACAGAGAGGTTTGCTCCTGTTGGCCGTCTCCAGCAGGTGAAACTCCAGCACAAGAGGGGTGTCCAGGGGCCCCCGCAGGAAGGTGTGATTGCTGAACACGGACACACTCACGATGGGGGAGTTCATCACAGGATTCTTGGGGAGCCTGCGAGCAGCGACAGAGCTCTGCCATCAGTGTGTCTGGAGATGGCACCTTCAGGGACTCCCAGGCACCCTGGATGCAACAGCTTTGCCCAGCCCGCACCAAGGGGTCAGGAAACATGGGGCCGAGCAACAGCAAGGTGGGAAGAGGCAGAGCACTGCTGGGCCAAGTATCTGGAACCAAATCCTAGCACTGCCAGGGGAGCAGGACAGAGCCCAGCAGCCCCTTGGCACTGGTGCTCATGGAGGGCAAGGGAGGCCGTACCTGACGCTGCGGCGATCCACCTGGTAGCGGGCAGGCAGCAGCCCCCCCAGCGTGCGGTACATGATGAGGATGATGACGGTGAGAGCAGGCTCGGGCTCCGGCAGTGCCTGCCCTGGGGAGAAGCTCTCCACCGTGTAGTTCCCTTCACCCCCAGCCCCCGTGGGCACTGCTGTGGGGGCAGCTGAGGACACAACCGAGTGATAAGAACACACACACACACACAGAGGGAGCTCTGAAGGCAACGTGTGAGCCTGGCAGGAGCCTTTGGGATGGGTGACATCAGAAGCTCTGAGCTCTCAGAGGTGGCTTGTGGACCTCTGGCAGAGCCAGGGTACATGCAGTCTAAAAGACGTTTAAAGGCCCCTTCCAACGCAAACCATTCCATGATTCTATGACTTTTCCAACCCAAACCATCCCATGACTCTACACCCTTCCCACCAGCCATGCTCCCCCACACTGCTCCTTCAGTGATGCTCACACACTCACCTTCAGCTCTGGGGGGGCTGAGCACCGACAGTGGCAGCACGACGTGCGTGTGGGGGTCCCAGGCGGGCTGGCCCCGGAAGAGGCTGCTGTGGTAGCGAGGGTAGCGCCGGCGCACGTGGGAGCGGTTCTCCATGCGGTCGATGCTCAGCACTGCAGCAGGGGAGGGAAGGCAGCTCCAGGATGGCCACCTGGAGACAACGGTGCTCCAGGACACCCCGCGTTTGAAGTCATCGCCAAAGGGACCATATGAGCCATAGGCTGGGGTTGTGGATCTGTCCCATGTTTGGGCAGGACATGAAATCCCAGGACCCACAGGGCTCCTTCCCAGCCCAGATCCTTGCTCTGCCATAGGGCAGACTCTGCCACTGAGCTTTTTCACTTGAGAGTGGGAGAGACCTGGGAGTGGGCAGCACGCTCCTGGCCCTGCCAGCTTTTGGTGGCATGTCAGCTACTGCAGGCAGGGGTGGGAGCAGGATGTCTCTCACAAACACCTCCGTGTTCAAGAGAGCCCTCGAAGAGATGAAGTGCACTGAGAAGGGCACGGGTGTGATGGAGGAGCAGCTCTGCACCACCCCAGCCAGGCCCCACCAGCAGCCAGCTCCTACTCACTGATGTTGGGGGTGATGACGCCGACAGGGTTGAGGTAGGTGAGCTTCATATTGCTGGCCAGCGTGCCCGAGTAGTCCCGCAGCTGCTCCATGAGGCTGGCGCTGCCGTGCTCACTGTGCGGCAGCATGGCCCAGTGCTCCCGGTTCTCCAGCGCCAGCACTGCACTGCCGGCACGCAGCAGGTTCTGCAGGGACAGGGAGGGAGGGAACTGCTGCCCTTGGGCCCCTTCTGGCCACCCCCAGGCTGCAGCGCTCTGCTCCTGCCCAGCTTCCTGCACAAGGGCTTGGGGAAGGGCGTACTTTCTGCTATGGCAGACCCTCACCCTCAATACTCATCGACCAGCACTCTACAGAGACACCTGCCCTGCACCACTGCCATGAGGGCCGTGCAGGCAGCAGTAAGACCTCCCTGTGCCTTCCCAGGTTGAACAAACCCAGCTCTCTGCCACTCTTCATGCACCCTGTGCTCCAGTCCCAACCACAGAGGTGACCTCCACGGCTGTCACTCCTGTGGGACAGTGCCTGTGTGGCACCGGAGAGCCCAGTGCTCTTGATGTGGTGCCACATCCTGAACCCTGCCCCCCCCCGAGACCCAGGCTCAGGGTGGCTGCTGAAGAGAAGCAGCAGCAGAAGCCATTGTGGTCTGGGGAAGGCCTCACCTCGTTGAAGTGGGCATCCTGTGTGGCTGTGAGGCCGAAGCCATGCTGCTGGCTCTCAAAGGCCATGAGGCGGGACAGCAGGCGGAAGGTGATGTGCACATCATTCCCAAAGTAGTGGTCCATGTGGTCAGTCACAGCCCGGAGCCGGTGGGCCAGCTTCTTGGCTTCAATTGTGTTGAGCTCAGTCTTGTTCCTCTCTAAACCCTCCAGCTGCCAGTGGGGTGAAAGGAAGGGATTCAACCATTAAGCAGGTTTCTCACTGGGAAACTGGGAGGCTGCAGGCACTGCTGGACCCAGGGATTCTTTCTGAAGCCACAGATACTCCCAGTGGTGGTCACTAGAACAGGGAGCATCTCCCGCAACACACCAGGGTTGCACTAGCCCAGCTAACTCAGTGCTGTACAGCACTGGGGCCAAGGAGATGACAGGACAGGGCAAGCATCTAGTGCTCCTTCCCTGCAGCTCTCCTGGTTTCAGTTACAATTGGTTCCAATAAACTTGCCTGGATATTTCAAAGGGATTTGTCACTGGCAGAGTCTGGGGGTTCAGATGTCCCATGGAACAGACACCCACCGGCTCCAAACCCAGCTCCAGCTCAACTGCCTTCGGGAAGCAGTTGTGTTCCTCTCAAATACAGGGACAGGACACAGGTCATTTCTGACAGGGACTCTCAGATAAGAGATGAAACTAAGGGAAGTTCAGCTCAGCTCAGGGCTCCCACATAATGGGTTTGGGACAGATGAGAAAGGTGCTGAGCACTGTGGCAAGGCCCTCTCCTACTCCAGGTGCCCATGGGAAGCTGAGCTCTTTGAAACCTTGCTCACGCAGCTCCTGCTTTGCCAGGGCTGCAGAGCAGAAAGAGGATTACCAGCATGGAGAGCTCCTTGAAGGCAGGTGATGTGCAGTTGAAGAGATCTGGCTCCAGCCAGCCCTTCTCCTCATCGCAGTGTCTGATGGCTGCACCTAGAGCCAGGAGGAAAGGCATGTTGGAAGTTCAGCACAGGACAGATGCCTTCCCTCTGCATCCCCCACCACAGAGACCCTCTGCACCAGCTAATCCCAAAGAGCAGCACCAGCAAGTGATGGGGAGAGTCCGCAACAACTCAGGGCCATCCTCCTGCTTTGCACCAGTGCCGCCCATTCACCCTTGATCTGCACCACCTCAGCAAGCTGTTCGCTGCAGGAGCTGGGTTCCCCTGCAGGCCTCTGGGCTGCACCACACACAGCTGTAGAGGAATAAGCGCCTTGGCAGGGCTCAGGCTGGAGGAGCCTCTGGTCCCTCTGGGGACATGTCTGTGTCCCCAGGGCACATCCTACCCCGAACTTGTGAAGCCCAAGCAGCTCCAGGCATGCCCTGCTGACAGCCTGCAATGCCTGCTGAGGGCCTGCTTCTCCACAGAGCAACATCACCAGAGGAGAACAAGAGTCCTGCTGTGGAGCTGGCAAACCCACCCCAGGGATGAGCCCCTGCAACTGAAGGGCCTGGAGGACCCCCACTAGCACAAGACCCCAGCTCCTGGCTGGGGCCCAAGGGCTGCCACACAGCAATGGAGACAGCAGCAATGAAAGGGGTCAGCTCCTGATCACCACCAAAGCACTGCTAAAGGCAGCACAGAGAGCAGTGTCCTGGGCTGGGATCATCGCCCTGCACACTCGGAGCATGAAGAACCCCAGTGTACGTGGCAGGACTCAGACCAGAACCTCCTAGGGATGGCACCAGGGCATGAGCCCACTCAGGACCATGTCTGGGGGAGGACAGCAGCATGGCCAGGACAGGAGGGGGAGCCTGCAGCACACTCTGGTTGCTGCTCAGAAAAGCCCCAGTGACCAGCGTGCCCCCCACCACCATCTCCAGCTCCTACCTGTCCTCCCCAGCCGTGCTCCCCCAGCTGCAGAAGCCCAGGGACCATTGCAGGAGGAAGCAGGGAGAACAGACACCTCCCCACTGCCGGCCTTCCTCCAGCAAGGACAGGCATCAGCAGGGAACAGAGATCAGCTCAGCTGCAGACCTGGGTAGGATCCAGCCTCCAGGTCCCTCTATCCCCCTTTCCAGTGGGCAGAGGGCACTGGACCTTGCGTTGTGCATGTCCATCAGTTCCTGCCCCTGCTCAAAAAGCAACCCCTTTTGTTCACCCCACGGCCATTCCTCCTTGGCCCCAGCACCCATTGCTCATCGGCAGCTCCTTCCCTCCCAGCCTAAGCAAGCAGGTACCAGCCCAGCAGAGCAGGACTCATCGCAGCAGGAGCAGAGCGCTGCAGGCTCAGAGCAGAGGGTGGCAGGGGCTGCATGCAGCTGCAGCCAGGTTTGTGCTGGTTAGTGTGCTGGGAGCAGGGAACAGCGTGGAGGAGCAGTGAGGCCAGGCAAAGCGTTGGGAAGACACTCGGCAGCTCCAGAAGCGGTGGGGAAAGCGCAGGGGTGAGCAGGGTGCCAGGCAGGAAGCAAGGGGGAAAGCCATACGGCACAGCCCTTACAGCACGGGGGGGAAGGAGATGGGAACAACCTTACCTGCACCCCTCAAGCCTGAGCACGGAGGGCGAGAGAACCAGGGAGAGAAGCGACAACAGTTAGGAGCCGAACCTGCCTCCTCCCGGGGCGAGCGGCTGGAGAAGGACAGCGTTTGTATTGTGCCCAGGGCCTTCCACTGCCCTATAGCCCCAGACCCCTGCTCGTGCCCTTGCTGTCACCCGGGATGGCCTCCTCCAGCCTGGGACACCGACTCCTACCCAGACACTCACCTAAGGCACGCTGTGCCCTGCTCCCCTAGCAGCACACACGGAGGCTGGGGCCAATGGAAGCCGCAGCAAGGCACTGCAGGCACTGAGATGCCTGACCCCAGCCTCAAGCCCTCCGAAACCAAAAACCAGCAGGAAGAAGGTGGGGACCAAGGCTAAGGGAATGGCACAGTCCTGGGGTGGGTGACAGACCCCACAGCCTGTTCCCAGCCCCCTCTGCTCTCCCCAGGCTGTGGTATTGTCTTCTTCAAGTTCCTTCTCCCAGCCCTCAAGCCCAGCTAAATGGGACTGGGACAGCACAGAGAGACACTTCTGGGGCTGCTACAGCCCCCGGCAGGACAGCCAGGCTGCCCCCTCCCCATCGCATCCCCCACTCACCCAAGGAGCCTTTGGGACACAGCGCCGCAGCCGAGAGGCCAAACTTGGTCTGGGGCCACCACACCCCCGCCTTGAGGCTTTTGGGGCAGCCGTCATAGAGCACTGTGGGGACACACAGGCGAGGGGCTGTCACCGGGGTGCTCACTGACACCGAGCCCACGCACCCCAGCCCCACACTCACCCTCGCACCCACTGGGTGTCACCTCGGCGAAGGGGCTGTCGCAGCCATTGCACTGGCGGCCGATGACCCCGGGCCGGCAGTGGCACCGGCCTGACTCCCTGTCGCAGGAGCGTGAGGTGGAGCCCACGGGGTAGCAGTCGCAGGGCAGGCAGGTATCGCTGCCTTTGGGCTGGTAGTGGAAGTCCTGGGGGGCCAGGGACAGCCATCAGACAACCCATGGGGACAGCAGGCAAGGCCAGTGCCTGGGGAGCCGCTGGAGCCAGGGCAGAGAAGGGCCAGGCTCTCCTGAGCTGCCCCCACTGTCACTGAGCCGGGGCAGGAGAGCCCCAGAGGAGCTGAGCAGGCACCCAGCCCAGAAGTGGGCACACAAAAACAGGGCCTGGGCAGCCACCAGGCCTTTGGAAGGCACAAGGAACAGCATCAAGGACAAGCAGAGCTCCAGGAAAGCCACGGGCCATGTGCCCACATCCCCAGTGCCCCTCACCTTGCAGTGGCACTGCCCGTTGGTTTTATTGCAGTTGGGGTCAAAGCCCTTGTTCACATCGCAGTTACAGGGCCCGCACGTGGGGTTCCCCCACCAGCCCTTCGGACACTGCTGATCCATCCTGGGGAGAGAAACAGACCCACGGTTACAGCAACCAAACTCCCCCCGGCTCCTCCCCACCAGCCCAGCTGCCCCAAGGAGCTGGGTGGCACCGAGAGGTCCCTGGTCACAGAGCCATGGCCCTGCCCCGTGCCCCACATCTCACCTGTGCTCACAGTACTGCCCAAAGAAGTTCTCTTCGCACTCGCACACGTAGCCCAGGGGCGAGCCTGGCTTGCGGCGACACACGGACTTGTTCTTGCAGGGGTTGAGGTGACACACATCCACACAGTCCCCCCCGTAGTACCCTGTGCGGGGGGCAGAGAGCACCGTGTAAACAGGCACCTTCCCTCGGAGAGGGGCCAGGGCACCAAGGAATGGATTGAGGGACTCAGGAGGGACTCTGCCCTGCTGAGTGTCTGACGGGGATGTGTCTTGCTCAGGTGGGGGATAGGAGGGCTGTGACGGGCCAGGAGGGAGCCGTGGGGAGGAAGGGGCACACAGAGGAGTGCAGAGTGAAGGGGTGGCAGGGTGCTGCCCACCCTACCTGGCTTGCAGATACAGGAGTAGCTCTGCCACTCATCCTTGCAGATGCTGTTGGTTGGGCAGGGGCTGGAGTCGCAGGGGCTCGGCACACTGCAGCCAGGCTCCACCCGCACAGCATGGCTGGGCTTGGGCAGCACTGTCCCGGTGACACTGTCACCCAGTCGCACACCCTGCAATGCAGGTGACAAAGTCACAGGGGAGGTAAGACACACACAGCATAACCTCCATAGTTCTCCTGCCCTCCACAGACCCACAGGGCAGCCACCCCCATCACCCTCCTGTGTAGTTTTATGGCTGCCCCACAGGCACCTCAGAGCTTTGAATGCTCAGAGGGAGTGTCACCAGCAGGACAGACCCATGTTTCCACCCCTCCGTGTAACAGACCCAGTGAAAAGGGAAGGCTCAGAGCATGGACTCACCTGTATGCAGCCCCTCAGCCCATTCTGCACCTCGCCAGAGCCCAGGACTCCCCCCACATGCAGGTGTTTCACCTTCAGGCCATGCAGCTCATTTCCAACAACCACCGTGTCCTGCAGAAGGAAGGCGGTAACATGGGATGAGTGGTATTAGCTCTGCCCCAGCTCTCTCCGAGGGTGCCGGGGCCCATTTATGCCAAGCATCCCACACAGTTCCTGTCCTGGTGCAGGGGTCTCAGGCAGCACCTACCTGGTAGAGCCCAAAGTCGAGGGTGAGGGTGATGACATAGCGCAGGTCCCGCCCGCTGCGGACGTCGCGCAGCTCCAGCTGCAGGTCGTGCCATCGCCCATCGCTGAGCTGCTGCTGGTCCAGGAGGAGACTGGTGCTGCGCCCGGAGCCCCTGCTCACCATGAAGGAGAGCAGCCCCCCTGCCAGCTGCAGAGAGGGAACCACAGCTGTGAGCCAAGGCATCGCTGGCTCCGGCTGCATCCAGCCTATCCTCCCTCTGAACACGGGGAGGGAAACCCAGCCCTGCTGAGCACCCCTCCACAACCACCCTCTGCTCAGGCTGGGGTCAGCACGGTGGGCAGGGCCCTGCTCTCCTGAGCTGGGGCACAGTGCTGTGGCTGAGGCCATACCTGGCACAGCAGCGTGGTGTACTGGCCAGCGTGGGCCTGCAGAAGTACCCCATCCGGCTGGCGCGTCCGGAACGCCAGCCCCAGGTACCATGGCACTGAGATCTTCACATCCATCTTGAAGTCCCAGGTCAGGACGCTGTTGCCCTGGAAGTAGTGGGCATGGTGCATAGCTGGAAAGGAAACTGGAGGTGAGGAGGAGGGCTGAGCACTAGCTGCAGGACAGCAGAGCCAGTTCATCTCACGTGAACCCCTTACTCTGCTCCCACAGCAGCCCTCGCACAGCCCTGCACGCACCCCCCTGCCCGAGCACTCACGGTAGCGACAATCTTTGCCCCCGAAGCCCACGGGGCAGAGGCAGGAGAAGGTTCCCCAGCTGACAGAGCAGGTGCCGCCATTCTTGCAGGGGCTGGAGTCACAGAAGGTGTGCTTGGCATGGCAGCCTGGAGGAATCGAGGTCACCCACGTCAGACCCTACCTGCTCACCACCTCTCCCTGGCCCACATGGGCAGGCAGCACTGCCCATCAGCCCTTTCCAGGCTGCCAGAGGGGCACGCCTGGCTGCTCAGGGATGAGGATCAAGGCTGTTGCTGCTCCTTATGCCAGACTAGACCTGTGGGCTCTGTGTTTGGGATCAGGGGACATTCCCTGGACATTAGCTGGGGTAGGGACTGGGGATTAGGGGGATCTGGAGGCCCCATTCTCCAACAGGAGGCTGCTCAGCTCCAACTGTGCTGCCATGATGCTGTTACAGCCCAGCAGTGAAAGACAATTCCCAGCACAGGGGCTGGCAGGAGCAGAGGTGCTGGTACCTGCAGCAGTGCCGTTGTTGGCGATGTAGGAGGCCAGGTCAATGCGTTTGCTGTCGATGTACAGGTCTCTCATGCATCCCACAAAGTCCCGGTGAGTGACGGGGAAGTTTTCAGGCAGGTTGGGGACCCCTCCAAGGAGCAAGGGACCCGTGAGGTCCAGGGACCTACCAAGGACACAAGCCCAGGGCTGTAAGATCCACAGTGACCTCAGGCCAGCCAGTGCTCCCCAGCGCAAGGGCTGGGAAGCAGACATCCTTAGGGACAGGCACACAGAGCCAAGGTCCCAGATGCACCACAGCAGCAGTGTCCCCACCACAAGCATGTCCCCAGCTGGGCCCAAGGAACTCACTTCTTGGAGCTGGTCTGCACCCCCTCTGCAGCACAGGAGTAGTTCCCAATCTCGCTGCCGAACTGCAGGGCCACAGAGGCATCACACTCGTCCACTGTCACGATGGCCACCTTGTCCTTGGAGGGGCCCTGCACCACCCCCAAGGCGCTGACCCTGGGCTGAAACCCAAGGCAGGGCATTAGCAACACAGCCAGACCCAGGCACCAGGGCTCCCACCACAGCAAGGAAAGGGCCTGAGCACAGCCCAGTCCTTACTGCTCTGCTGGAGGTGTGCGTGAAGCAGAAGCAGCCCAAGCCAGGGCACGGTGCCAGAGATGGACATGGGCATGGACACTGTGCCAGGTGTGTGACACTGGGTGACTCCTACAGCCCCAAGGGCCAACCTGAGGGTCAATCGCTCACTGCACTTGGCTGCCTGCTCCACTGCACCCATCCCCAGGGCTCAACACCACCTCTGCCTTCTCTCCAGGGCAGATCCAGAGAACAGGAGAGCCAGAGCTGCTCACTCACACCTTGTTGGGGGTGCACTCACACCATGCACGCATGGGGAGAGCTGGGTCACACACACCTTGTTGTAGTAGCGGAGCTGCAGCGTGTGCCACTGCCCATCACTCACACCTCCAGGAAGGTAGGGGCTCACCACCGTGCTGGACTCCCCTGCAGACAGAGATGATGTGAGCTGAGCTCTCCCATAGGCAACAAGCCCACAGCGGTGCCCACAGCCTCATGCAGGGATGGAGAAGGACTTCAGGGCCTCTGCTTGCTGTGGCCTTGCAGCAGGAGTTGGGTGGAGGAGTCACAGCCCTGGGACCAGCAGCCAGCATCCAGGATGGCTCCCGTGTCCAGGCTGCCTGCCAGCGTGTCCTGGCACCCTGCATCCGCCCTCCTGCCAGTCAGCCCAGCTGCAGCAGTGGCACAGTGGCCACCCAGTGCTGCGTGCAGGGGACAGGGGAGGAGAGTAGGGCCCAGGATGGGAAGGAAGCCTCCCCTGTTAACACAAGGCCCCAGTGCTCCTGGCAGCTGAGCCTTACACCCCCCAGGGCAGGCAGGATGGGAGCAGGAGGGGCACAGGAGGGGCACAAAGGAGCAGAGATGGGAACAACAGGATAGCAACTGCCCTCCCCAGAGAGTCCTCCTCTCCAGACTGGTTCCAGCAAGGCAGGAGGTGGAACTGACAGTGACAGAGCAGGACAGAAGGGCAGCAAAGACACCAAAAGGGTTTGTCCTGGTTTGTGCTCCCAAGTCCACTGCTGCGCTTGCATTCCTAAGCCCAGGGAGGATCCTGGGACAGACACCCATCCCCGGGGCCATCCACTGACACCACCACCTCTCTCAACCCTTAACACAGGCTCCATTCAGGGCAGCACCCTCCTTCCCCTGCTCTGCAATGGCCTCCTCCCAGCTCCCACAGCACAAATCCCACAGCAGGGATGTGGGGTCACCCCAAGCCTACCTGTGGAGTACTTGAGCTGGACCTGCCCCTGGATGATCTCCACGGCCAGGAAGTCGTGCCGCTCGTTCAGGCGCCCGTTGTAGAGCAGGAGGCCGCTGGGCTCCACGGTGCTGAACCTGGGCCAAGGAGGAAGCAGGAGGGCAGAGCGTGCACACACCCAGCATGGGGACAGGGGGAGACCCAGGTCCAGCCCTGGGTGCAAACTGATATGGGAAGGGGCTGGGAGCTTGACCTAATGGGTGCTGTGGGAGCGTGGGGGCCAGGCGTGGAGGCAGAGAGCAGGGAAGGGACGAGGCGCTGAAGGAAGGGATGAGCGGGCAGCAGGGGAGATGTTGCCAGTGCACATCCAGAGCCCTCTGGCTGACAGAGCCAGGGCAGCCCTGAGCCGAGGCAAAGCTCCTGACAGTGGGGTGTGGGGAGCATCAGTCGGGCCCTGGCCAGGCCCAGGGCGCACCAGGGGCACCAGACCGGCAGGCACTGATGCACGGTGAGGGAAGAGAGGACTCACGAGAGCGCGAGGGTGAGGTGGAAGCGCTGGCGCAGGCCCCGGAACATGACGAAGGAGCGCGGCGGGAAGGAGCGTGCGGACACCTCGCAGAAGGGGCTCTCGAAGCCACCCGCCGGGCACTGGCAGCGGAAGCCGCCATCAGCACCGTTGGTGCAGGTGCCGCCATTGCGGCACACGCCGGGAGCACAGCGCCCGGAGCGACTGTCCACTTCACAGTTGTCACCTGTGTGGAGAGACGGAGCTGGGACACCGCGAGCACCCACCACCCCCTGCCCCACTGCCGGCCTCGCACCCACCACCCCCTGCCCCACTGCACCTACCACCCCTTGCCCCACTGCCAGCCTCGCACCCACCACCCCCTGCCCCACTGCCGGCCTCACACCCACCACCCCCTGCCCCACTGCTGGCCTCGCACCCACCACCCCCTGCCCCGGCTGTGGGGCAGCTGGAGCCAGTGAGGGATGTGACAATGTGGGTGTCATCCAAGGCTCCCCCAGGCAAGCCAAGCCTGGCAGCCCTGCAGCACAAGCCTCTGGGCTGGATGCGCTGCCAGCTCTGGCTGAAGGGGAAAGTCTGGACCCAGGACAGGATGGGAATGGGACAGGAAGGGACTTGTCACAGCTGGGGAGTGCAGTCCTCAGGATGGGGAGGCAAGGACAAGCCAGGGAAGTGCTGGCAATGCTGAGTGCCTCCTTGGGCACAGCCACTGTACCAGCCTGGGACAGGCACCACAGCCCTGGCTCTGGGGTGTGGGCACAGCCCAAGACCACTGAGCTCCCCTGTCAAGAGCTATGGAAGTCTCACCCACCCTAACCTAACCCTGCAGGCTCTGACACAGGAGCAGAAGCCAAGAGGAAACCAGCCAGGTGAGGACACCAAATACCCCTGCACCTCGCTGGTGTAGGCACCAGGGACGTCCCAGGCCAGCTCAGCGGTGTGCGTTTCTGGCCAGCTCCTGTTCCCACACAGCACACAGAGAACTGCTCAGCTTCAGCCCTACACCCCAGGGCCCTGCTCCCATTACTTGCTCAATGGCATGAAAGGAGGATGAGGAGACAGCATGAAGTGACAGGGAAACGAGCTCATTAACCCTTCTGCTAATGGCTGTTCATGCTTCAGATGCCGGGGGTTAATTACCGCTGACTCTGTTATCTCACCAGGAACCACGATGGGAGAGCAGCTCCGAGGCAGCCATCTGCTGCTGCCCTCCCCCTGCAACCACAGCCCACTGTCCCCAATGGCCAGGCATGGGTCTCCACAGCCTGCTAGGGACTTGTGGCTAAAAGAAACTGCCTGGTCCAGGGATTACGCCATGGCTGGGACCAGATCCACATGGATCAGATCCTGCCAGCCCCACTTCTGTTCTGGGGGGGCAGCAGCAGCCCCAGTGCACATGGGATCAACACAGGCTTCACACCTCTGCAGACCAGCTGAAGGCTGGCACAGGCTGAGACCAGTACCTCTGATGGCCCCAGAGCATAGCACTAGCCTGGGGCAGGGCCAAGGAGCCTCCTGTGCCCCTGGCAGGGTCCAGCCTGATCCTGCTCTGTGAGAAAGGCTGGGAGGTGGCACTGGGATGCCCCAAGCCCTCAATCCCACCTCCCTACAAGACAGATTTCTATGGCAACCTCATCCCTGCACATCCAGCACCATGGAAACATGGAAAGCCGGGAGCAGAGCTGGGCCTCTGGAGACAAAGAGGAGCCCCAGCACTCTGCAGGGCAGAGCACCCTGCCATGGTGCCAGCCACCCCAAGGGGTGCCCTGGCCGTGCCCCGGCACTCACCCATGAAGTGCTGGCGGCAGATACACGTGTACCCCCCCTCCTTGCGGGTGCAGCTCCCGCCATTGCGGCAGGGGTTGGAGTAGCAGAGGTTGATCTCTGTCTCGCAGTAGTCCCCGGTGAAGCCCTGCGGGCAGCGGCAGCGCAGGCCGGCGATGGGGTGGATGGGCCGGAACAAGGTGGAGGGGGAGGCGATGAAGGGGGCCGAGCTGTCGAACTTGAGGACAGAGATGCACTTCATGTAGTTCTGGCAGGGCTCCCGCAGGCAGACGTTGTCGTCGAAGGGCAGCACCTCCAGCATGGAGGCGCCCGTCAGTGCCATGCGCTTCATGTACAGCTGCTCCTGCAGCTCCTCCAAGCTGAGGTAGCGCCCGCCCCGCGGCGCCAGTGCCGAGAAGCTGACGTTGAGCACCGTGCCACCCACGTCCGTGTCGTTCTGGATGTTGAAGATGAAGATGTCCTCCTTGGGCGTCGCCAGCACGGTGGCCACCCCTTCCAGGAAGGTGGCCAGCAGCGGGGACAGGAAGCGCTCCTGCCACATGTTCTCCAGCCGCACCGTGATGCTGTTGGCCAGCATGTCCTCCGTGATGATGATCACCCGCAGGACGCACTGGGCCGTCACGCTGTGGATCCCGTCTGCGGGAGGAAACAGGGACACGCTGCAGGTCTTTGCCTGCTGCACGGAGGGTCTCCTCCCTCCCACCCTGGGGTGCAGCCCCCAAAAGGCCCAAGTCCTTGGCTAAGGAAGTGTGGAGCCACAGCTCTGCCACTGGGGATGGAGGGGGAGCGGCTCGTGCGGCTGCACCCTCTGCCTCCCTTCAGCCTCTCCACTGAGAGAACTCTCAGGTCTCTGGGGTCTCCTCCCTGTGCTGCATCTCGGCACCAAACTGAGCGCTCAGAACAAAGGTGCTCAGGAGACACTGGACAGAAGAGCACCCAGCAGGAGGCTGGGCAAACACAGGAGCCGATGCCAGGGCCTGGTGTGCTTTGCTTCCCCGCTGTGCCCCGTCTGCCTGCCCTGCGTGCCTTTCCCTGCACTCTCCTCCTGCCATTTGCTTCCTTTCTCCTCCGGGGTCTCCAAGGCTTTTGTGCTGGTCTCCCTGCTTCCCCCTTCTCGCCATCTGCTCCGCATCTCTTCCTCCCTCAGCCCATCTCCGGTTTGTTTAATTCTCTTTCATCTTCATTTTCCTTGGAAACCAGCTCCCTCCCCTTGGGACCGTGCACCACAGGAGCCACCTCCCGGGCATGGGAGCACACTTGGAGCCTGCTCTCTCCTGGACCATGTCCCTGAGCAGCATCTCAGCCCCACATCAGGCACACTCATGTGCCGGCAGTCAGGTTGCAGGGACACAGCACAGGACACAGGACCCGGCACAGCCCCGTGGCAGCAGCTCAGCCATTCCCCTGCTTCACCTCACCCACCAGAAGCCCAGCGGACCCCGCTGCCGTGGAGGATCCCCCCTCCAAGCCTCAGGAGCAAAGCCGCCTTTGCTATTCCTCTCTTGCCGTGGCTGCCGTGCTGCAAACCCTTTGATTTCCCCCAGCCCTTTTGAAGCCTGCAGAGCAGGAGGATTTAACGACTGAAACATCTCCCTTTTTCCCTGTCTCTCTCTTCTACTCTTCAGAAGGTGACAGCTTTCTGGTGACCCCACAAATTCCCATGCAAGCAGCAGGGCTGGAGCTCTGGAGATAAGGCTTGCACGGGGCTGGGGAGCAGTGGTGCCAGCACAGTCACCCAGGAGCTGATGTCCCAGAGGAAGGGGGGGGTCTCTTCCCTCTGAAATCCACCTGCTCCCGACCCGTATGGAAACAAGGTGAGAAACCACCCCTCAGTGGTGTGCTGGCTCTGACAGTGCAGGGCAGCACGAGAGCACTTACCAAAGAGCTGCCCGGGCTCAGCACAAGGAACCAGCATCGCCACCTGCATCCCTGAGGCACCTCCTCTCTGCAAGAGGCTGACCCAGGACTGGGGGGCCGAAGCACAGGGAGATCCACGAGCCTGGCTCAGCTGCACTTGGCAGGAGATGCTCCCACACCCCAGGGCCTAGCGAGGCAGCACCCCGGGACGCCAGCACCCTGAGAGCAGCTCCCTCCTCCACAGGAAGCTGTGCATGTCCCGCTCCAGCTCCTCTCCCTTTGTCCCCTCTTTGCACTCTGCCTCTGGCCAAGGCAAGGCCGAGCTCTGCTCAGCCCAGCGACCCCTTCCTCTGCTCCCTGAGCTCCTGCTTCCCATGGAAGCAGCCCGGAGGCCCAGGGGACAGCTCTCGCCCTCCCCAGGGGCTGCCGAGCGCCCAGCAATAGGCAAGCAGGCATCTGCCTGATTTATGGCTCCCATTAGGCCTTGGCTGGCACAATGCTGAGTGCTGGAGCAGGCTGGAGGCCAGCAACGCCTCCCAGTGCAAGGAGGCTGTGGCTGGGGGAGGTGAGCTGCAGGGTGCCCAGCTCCCTTGGCATTGCCCAGCCCATGGGACTGAGCACCCCTTTCCCCACTCCCCACAGCAGCATGGAGCCAGCCCCGGCCCCACAGCCACCTTTAGTAAGCTCCTCCATACAACCCTGTCCCACCACAGCATCACACCCAGGGCTGGCTCTGTGCAAGGGGAAGCAGATGGTTAGAGAACGACCTGCTGCAAATAGCAGGAGGAAGCTACCAAAGGCAAACCCAAAGCTGGCTGGAGGCACTGACCCCCCTGGGAGGCATTGTCATCACAAATGCTCAGCCTTTCTGATTAAATCCTGGGGCCAGAGAGCTGGTGTCTGGCGAACATTCATGTAGCAGAGCCCTGGAAACATGCCTACAGGGAAAGGAGCAGGGAGAAGGGACACGAGGAGCCAGGCAGCACCAGGCATCGTGTTTGCACTTCCACAACTGCCAGCAGCCAGCTTCAGCAGCAGGGAAGCTGCAGAAGGAAGGAAGAGCTCTGGACAGAGTGGGACAGGCAGCAGCCTCCTCCTGGGAGCTGTCTGCCCACCTGGGACCCGAGCTCTGGGCCTGCGCTGGAGGCCTCTTGGGGAGAGCAGGGCTGCTGTCCACAGCCCAGCTGTGTCCTGGGCAGCTTCCTACAGTGCCCCCATTTCAGTGTGCTGCGGCCACGGACACAGCCCCACCATCTCTGCCTTGCACCCTGAGTGGCCAGGAGCAGCTTTTAACAGCCATAGGTGCCTATGCACCTGCAAGGAACTGGTGTCAGTTTTGAGGTTTCCAGTCCCTCTGGAAAGACACTGGTTTGTGACCATGGAATCCCAGACTGGTTCGTGTTGAAGGGACCTTAAAGCTCACCCAACTCTAACCCCTGCCATGGGCAGGGACACCTTCCACTGGAGCAGTTTGCTCCATGCCCCATCTGGCCCAAGTCTTCCCTGCTTCCAGCAAGGGGCTGAGCTGAGGACACACACTGCTCTACAGGGTCCTTGCCCTGCTTTAAGCAGATCCAGCCTCCCTCAAAGGGACCATAAAGCTCACAGGCAGGCACAGAAGCTGCCCCCTCCTTGGGTGCTGCCCCTCGGGGCACCCTCCACGATGCTATTGTTGCCTTCCTGCAGGAGGAAGGTGCTTTGGTGGTGCTGTGAGGGCCTGTGCAGGGCACACAATGCAGCCCGCTCTGATGTCCTGGCCACCAGCCCTGCAAAGCCTCCCTGTACCCAGTGTCAGCGCGGGGCCACGGGGCTGCCGGCTGCACGGGGGGCTGCAAACAATAACAGCAGCCACCAAAGCAGCCTTCACCTCCCCAGCAGCACCAGGGCCAACAAAAGGCCCCTTTCCTGGTGTCTCGCTTCCCTCCCCAGGACAGCTCTTCCCCTTCCATCTTCTCCCCATCACCAGCACACCTCTCCCAGCCACCCTTCCCGTTGGAAGATGACGACACTCTAACTGCAAGGCCCCCTCCACGCAGGACTTGGGGATGCGATTGTCTCCTGCCTTTGTGCTGGGTTAAGTGTGAGGAGGCAGGGCTTGCCTGAGCACACAGGGCAGGGACTGCAGGGGTCAAACACCCCATCTCCTGCGATGGGCAAGTGCGGGTCTCAGCCAGCCCTGCAGTTACAATTAACCCCCAAAGAGCCCCAAGCCAGTGCCAGGCTGGTGCTGGCTGTGCAGGGTTGCCTTGAGCATGTCTGCTCCTCCAGCCTCGCTCCACCTTTGGAAGGGAATCCTCCCCTTGCTGAATGAGCGGATAGAGAGGGAAAGGGGAGGGCAGCTGGAAGCCGAGGCCAGGGGAGCTCCACAGCTTAAGGCTCCCCAGGTAATTCAGTGCTGGCCCCTCCTGAAAGGGCTCCTGCCCTCCCCCAGAGCCGCTCCTTGGCTCAGCGATGGCCAGCCAGCCGCCTCCATTTCAGACCACACATCTACGGGTGAAGAAAGGCTGATGTGAAGGCACCAGGCAATGGGGAGCTGCAGGTCCCAACCCCGCCTGCTCACACAGAGCCCCAACACCCCCCCAGGCCATCACTCACCCGCACTGGGATACTCCAGCACCACACACGACACGAGAGCTCTAAGCACGGTGCTGTGGGGATGGTCACAGCTGCCCCTCACAGCACTCAGGTGGCTGCAGGAAGGTGGTACCAGGTCCGAGGCCACAGTACAAAGCACCGGTGCCGGCACATGCCGCAGCCAGAACCAGGACAGACCTGTCTGCTGCCCGCACATGGGTGTTTCTGAGGGGCTCCCCCCCCAGCACAGCCGGTCCCAGAAGGGACAAGAGCCACCAGGCCTGGGACACAAGCGCTGTTGGCAGCCCCCAGGCCAGCAGCTTGGCCACCGCGGCACTGGCTGCGTGCCCAGCCAGCACCCTACAGCCACGCCACAGCCTCGCTGGCGACAGCGGCCTCAAAGGTGCCTTGGGAGCAGCTACAAGCAATCCTCACAGCTCAGCCATGGTGCTTTGTTCTTGCAGACCACCTCTGGCCTCAGCCCCTCACACAGTGCTCCCCGGCAGCTCCCACTGCTTCCCAGCCCCTCCAGGATTATCCCCCATCGGAAGGGGCTTCCAACCCAAATCTTGCTGCCAGTCCCCAGCCCACCCACCCCCTCCCCCCAGTGCAGAACAGGCCCCCCTGAGGGTTCTGCACTCAGGGTTCAATGATGGGATGGTTTTCACACCCTACCTGTGACAGTGACCAGCATGGAGGCCACCAGCGGCCGGTTGTTGTCCAGCTGACGGCTCAGCCTCAGCTCCCCGCTCGACTGATTGACAATCAACAAGTGCAGTTCATTTCCCCGCTCAAAGGTGTAGAAGAGGCGGTCGGATGCATCTGGGTCATAAGCTGGGACCTTCCCTATGACCCCCGAGGGGAAGGTGTTGGACTTATTGGACACGTAGTTATTGAACAGGATCTGGAAGTTCTTGAGAACGGGGCTGTTGTCATTCTGGTCAATGAGCTTGATGTGGACCGTGGCTCTGCTGACCAGAGGGGCGGAGGTGGCCTGCACCACGATCACATACTCAGGTTTTGTCTCATAATCCAGGTCTATCAAGGCTGTGAGCTCCCCGGAAAAGATGTCCATCTGGAATATCTCTGGGATGTTGCCTTCCACAATTTGGTACATGATCTGGGCATTGGGTCCCTCATCTGGGTCGACAGCTGTGATTTGGGCCACGACAGAGCCTACAATGCTGTTCTCCTTTACCAAGACCTCAAACTCTTCGGCAGGGAAGACGGGGGCATTGTCATTCACATCCTGAATGGTAACTTGGATGTGGACAGGAGTGCGCTGAGGAGGGATGCCCCTGTCCACAGCGTACGCTGTCAGCTCGTAGACAGGAACGTTCTCGCGGTCCAGCCTGCGGACAGTGCGAATGATGCCCGAGGTGGGCTCGATGGTGAAGTCTCCATCCCCATCCTCCCCGTTCTGGAAGGTGTACTGCACTCGCCCGTTGGTGTGGGCATCCCGGTCAGTGGCAGAGATCTGGAGCACGCTGGTGAAGGGAGGCGCGTCCTCGGAGATCATGCCCTGGTAGTGAGGGCTCACAAACTGGGGAGCGTTGTCATTTACATCGTTCACCATGATTTCAACATAGGTGGTGTCCGCCTTCTGGGGGATCCCGTTGTCCTTGGCAGTGATAGCCAACGTGTACGTGACCTGGTCCTCGTAGTCTAGTTCTGCCTGGAGAGTGATGGCCCCAGAGTCTGGATCAATGCGGAACTGAGGGACATTGTCTTCCAGATAATAAGTGATGCGGGCATTTTCCCCCACGTCATCATCCGTGGCGCTGATCACCACCACGGTGCTGCCCACGGGCCGGTCCTCGTTGATGCTCACAGAGTAGTGGGCGCTCTGGAACACCGGCCGGTGCGTGTTGGCATCGGTGATGTTGATGTGAACGTGGCAGTTGTCACGCAGGGTGCGATCGGAGGCCGTCACGGTGAGCACGTAACGCCTCTCCTGCTTGTAGTCCAGTGGCAGAGACAGCGTGATGAGCCCCGTCCCGCCCTGCGTGCTGATGGAGAAGCGGTTCCGCGTGTTGCCTCCCGTGATCTGGTAGGTGATGGCACTGTTCACGTCCCGGTCAATTGCTGTGACGCTGAGGACGCTGGTCCCTACGGCTGCATCCTCATTCAGGCGGATGAAGTACTCCTTCTGGGTGAACTCAGGGCGGTTATCGTTGACATCCATGACGGTAATGGTGACGCTGGCGGAGGCAGATAAAGATGGGGTGCCATGGTCCCGAGCCTCTACCCCAAAAAAGTAGTGCTCGACTGACTCGCGGTCCAAGGGCCCACTGACCGTGATCCACCCCGTGGCACTGTTCACCACGAAGGGAGTGTCAGCCGAGACCCCCGTCAGCTTGTACTCCAGGCGCGAGTTCTCGCCGTAGTCCGCGTCCACGGCCTGGATGTGGATAACGGAGTGGCCGAGGGGAGCGTTCTCCAGCACGGAGATCTGGAAAGGCGTGCTGACAAAAATGGGGGCATGGTCGTTGATGTCCACCACCTGGATGCTGGCCATGCCGGTGTTGTTGGAGAGCGGAGGGCGCCCCGCGTCCTGCGCCCGGATCCTCAGCGCGTACTCCCGCTCCACCTCAAAATCCAGCGGGGCCACCACCTGGATCTCCCCAGTGACGCTGTCGATGGAGAACTGCCCCCGACTGTTCCCGCTGATGATGTTGTAGTGGACCAGCGCGTTGTTGTCCTTGTCCAGGTCGGTGGCGGTGACGCGCAGGATCTCGGTGTGGGGCCGTACGTCCTCCCTCACCTGCACGATGTAGCGCTTCTCGCTGAACTGAGGCGTGTTGTCGTTCTCGTCAAGCACCGTGATGTAGACCTTGACCGTGGCGGAGCGGGGCCCCGGCTCCCTGCCCTGGTCGTTGGCCTCCACCACCAAGGAATACCGCTCCATCTTCTCCCTGTCCACAGGCCCGCTGGTGGTGATGAGCCCGGAGCGCGGGTCGATCTCGAAGACGGCGTGTGCCGCCCGCTCATTGACGAAGCGGTAGCGGATGTTGGCGTTGGGCGGGGAGTCGACGTCGGTAGCCCGCAGCTGCAGGATGGGGTACCCCTCCTCCACGTTCTCCCGGATGGTCTCCCGGTACTCGCCCTGCTCGAAGACAGGGTCATGGTCGTTGCGGTCGGCCACGGCGATGGCCACCATGGTGGTGGCCGAGAGCCGGGGTGCGCCGTGGTCAGCGGCCGTCACGCGGAAGTAGTGGAGCTCCATGCTCTCGCGGTCCAGGGCCTGCGTGGTGGTGATGAGCCCGGCCCGGGGGTCGATGCTGAAGAGCTCCCGGGACCGGCTGTTCATCAGCGCGTCCATGGAGTACACGAGCCGCCCCGCCTCGCCGCCGTCGGGGTCCTGCGCGGCCACCGCCACCACCGCCGTGCCCGCCGGCTGGTTCTCCGCCACCTCCGCCTGGTAGTTGTACTGCGGGAACAGCGGGTGCCGGTTGGGGGCTGCGCGCCGGCCCCGCCGCCCCGGGGATGGGCACGGGGACGAGGACGGGGATGGGCACGGGCGCGGCGCGGCGGCGCGGGGCGGGCAGCGCGGAGCCGGCGGAGCCCAGCACGGCTCTGCGGAGGGGCAGCCCCCGCTGGCCGGCGGAGCGGCGGCCCCCAGCCCGGGGGGGAACAAAGGGAGCAGCAGCAGCGGCAGCAGCAGCGGAGGAGCAGGAGGACGGCGGCGGTGGCAACAGCGGCGGCTCGGGGCGGGCACCGGCTCCTCCGCCGCCATGGTGGCTCGGCGGCCGCCGCCCCGGCCCGGCGCTCGGCGGCTGGGCTCGGTGCCGCCCCCCGCCCCGCTCCGCTCCGCGCCGCCGCCGCGGCTGCCGGGGGTGGCGGCGGCTCCTCCCGCAGCCCCAACATGGCTCCCGCCGCCCCGCCCCGCGCCCCCGCCCGCCCCGCGCCGCCATCTTGAGGAGGGCGGGCAGCGCCGCGCTTCCGCCTCGCCGCGACCGGGCCCCTGTGGGCACCGGCACCGACCGTAGCGTCCCGGTGCCGCGGCACCCCCGGGCCCGGAGGCTTCGGCAGCGGCCGAGAGGAGGCTGCGGGGTTGGTGCCCGCTGCCGGCAGAAGCAGCACCAGCCTGGGTTGGGTGGAAGGGACCTTACAGCTCCTCCAGCCCCAACCTCTTCCGCGGGCAGGGACCCCTTCCACTGGAGCAGCTTGCTCCAAGCCCCTGTGTCCAACCTGGCCTTGAGCACTGCCAGGGATGGGGCAGCCACAGCTTCTCTGGGCACCCTGTGCCAGCGCCTCAGCACCCTCACAGGGAACAGCTTCTGCCTGAGAGCTCAGCTCAGTTTCCCCTCGTGCAGGTTCAAGCCATTCCCCTTGTCCTGTCCCTACAGGCCCTTGTCC
>NDXB01011706.1:10908-25774 GCA_002631895.1 Agapornis roseicollis | reverse complement strand
TTGTGCCTGCAGCCCCTTCAGGCACTGGACCTGCCCTGAGGTCTCCCCAGAGCACAGCAGAGGGGCAGGATCCCCTCCCTGAGCTGCTGCTCACGCTCTGGGGGTGCAGCCCAGCGCATGGGGGGGTTCTGGGCTCAAGCACACACGGAAGCTGGGTCATGGGGAGGTCCTCCTCACCCGGCACCCGCAGTCCTCCTGAGGGCTCCAAGCTGCAGGGTTTTCTTCCAGCGTCCATGAAAAATAAACCCTGATTTTCCAAGGGAAGTTCAGTTTGGAGCCCTTGTGTTGGGATCATTCATTAGCGCAATCGGCCTCCAACTTTGCTGTTGGTTTGATCTCAATCAACTAATATCACAGCCTAATCCACTGAAGCTTGTAATAGGCTTAGGAATAACGGGGGGTTAGGTCCTCATCAGTGTTCAGCGGAGGAAATACCCTCAGCTGTGTCCTGAGAAGAAGAGCGAATCCCGAGGCATGGCGGCTGGGCAAGAGCCACGGCAGGGAGATAAACAGCGTATCTGGGAGGTGTGGGGATTGAGGATAGGGCAGGGAGTACAGCGGTGCCTGCATGCACATCCCTGCCCCGCGGGGGCTGCAGGAGCCCCCCGCCACCGTGCTGGGTGGGCTGCGGTCTGGGGTGGGTTGGCTGGGGAGTAGGGGACCCCCCGTGCCAGCACCGAAGCCGGGCCGGGCAGCGCCGGCCCCCCTGGTGTTAACTGCACAGGCTCACAGCAGGGCTGCGGACCTCGAGGGGTGTCCTCCGCACCGGACGGGGCCGCAGCATCCCTCATGGGTCCCGGCATCACTGGAGCTGCGGCTCTGCCCAGTGCCCCGTGTGCCTGCGCTCCGCCGCCAGCCGCGGCCACCGCCGGCTCTGCCGCAGCTCCGGTCCTACCGATGGTGACAGATGGTTCCCTATCAGCTACCATCAGTGTAAGCACGGCGGTGGAAAGCGCTGCTGCTGCCCGCTGAGCTGGGCTCGGCTGCAAGCGGCTCCCGCTCCTAGGGTGACAACTGAGAGAGGACCAAGCGGAGTCTGCAGCGCGCCCGGCTGGTCCCCAACCACCCTGCACCGTCCTCACAGCCGGAGCCTCGGGTTTCTCCTGCAGGGCTGGTGTCTCCCTTCCAGCTCCATCACCCGGCTGGGCAGAGCGGGCAGAGGGGACCGGGCTCGTCCTTGCCCCTGGGCTGCGAGCATTTTGTGACTGAAGCACCCGCGTGTAGGAAGATGCCGGCTTCACACGAGCCCCGATGCCGGCTGGATCCTACATCCCAGCTCCTCAAAGTGGGGATTCATCAGGAAACCCAATCAGGAGAAGGGTGAGACTTTTAAAACATGGTGAAGGCTTTCAAGTGTATTTGTTGTAATTACCCGACTGACAGCTCAGCGGAGGAGGGGAAAATCATCAGGGTATTGCTGCCACAAAATAGTTGTAATTGAATCATTCCAGACAATAAAGCAGAGGTGGGGGTCACAGCCAGCTCCCCCCCAGCACTCCTCACTGCTGCACAACAAAACACATCCATACCAGGAGATACTGCTTTAATAAAGGCTTATTACAGCTACCAGAAGCGCAGTGTGTGAGCTGTGCCTGTCACCCACACACAGAGCAGGAGCCGCCAAGTATCCTCGGGGATAACACTGCGGTTCAGCTCCCAGGAGGAGGTGCAGCTCAGCCAGGACTCTGCAGCCCTGGCTGCGGCAGCGCGGTGCTGGAGGGGGCACATCGTGAGGTGGGACAGGGCTGAGCACCCCCAGGGATGCAGCAGGAGCCACCAGCTCTGCCCCATCGGGGCTCTGTCACTGGAGGCTTTGCCAGGCCAGAGCCACGGATCCTGCCTGCTCCTGGGCTCCCCCCAGCCTGGCGCAGCAAAGCCTGGGCAGTGCCACTGAGGGCAAGTGCAGACACGTCCCACCACCGCACCGGGCACAAGGCAACGCAAGCACAAGCAGCACCCAGAGCAAGCCGAGGTTAGCCCAGCGGATGTGCAGCCAAGCAAGGGGGCACAGGGGAGCCCCACAGGGGGAGCACCCGTGAGCGCTGGCAGCCTTCATGTACAGTGTTCCCCATGGGTGCAGCCTGACACAGGAGACACTGGATCTGGAACACAGCCCTGGCTCCATTCCTGCCGGCAGTGGCACGAATGGGTCACAGCCTGCACCCAGCACATACAGCCCTCCTCCTGCCCACTGGCTCCTGTTGGAGATCAGCACCCACAGCATTGCCTTTGGGGGCTGCAGGCAGCCCTCCACATCTGTCCTCCTGGCAGAGGCAGGCAGGGCTACGTTCACACAGCTCCAGTTAAAGACATTTTATTCCTCTGCGTGTTACACCGAGTGTTTAAGAAAATACAGGATCCGTTTTGACATTCATACATTTTTACAGGGGAAAAATAGGTTTCTCTACGAGGGTGTTATTGAGCTTGGGCACTGCCAGGCTGCCTTCAGCAGGGCCTCACCCCCTAGTGCCAGGCCAACCCCTCTGCTCCTGAGCATCCCTGCCCCAGCGCTACAGCCCAGGCTGCAGAGCAGAGCTCAGGGATCGCCTCAAGCTAAAACAACAGTGCCCAGAAGTTCCAGTTCCACTTTCCAATAGTTCCTACGCTGGGTACTGTAAAGGAAGAGCTAGGGACAGGGCTTGACCAGACTGCGCACATGAATAGCTAAGAGACCCACGTTAGTGCGTGTGACTGCCTGTAACAGGGAGACAGGTTAATCCCGCTTGCTAGAAACCTAAAGGGAATATAAATAAGGGTTCCCCACACTCGTGCACGGTCACAAACAGCTACTGGACACAAGGCTGACGCTGCCTCTGAGTGCTGCCACGCACGGGGCAGGCAGTGAGGCTGAGCTGCGAGGAAGCAAAACCCACAGAGCAGAGCGCGTCTGCCCATCCATGGCCACGCTGCCCATCCAGGGCCATGCTGCCAGAGAGGGGGCAAGCAGCAGCCTTTGCCTGGCAGGACACGGCTTTGAGCTGTGCCCAGGCCAGCGGCCTCCCCAGGGCAGCGGCACCAGCATGGTCATCGCTGGAGGCTGCCGCAGGGTGCAAGCACCTCGGTTAAACAGCACTATAGAAAGCAGATCGAAAAAGCAGCTGCTGGGGTAAGACCTGCTGGCCCTGGGCGAGCTGCTGCCCAGAGGCAATGCTGCGGGCCAGGAGGGGGAATGCTCACTACACGAGGCATCAGACAGCAAGGGCTGCTCCCCCTTGGCAGGGCGGCAGCACATTGGCACTACAGCAGCAAACAGAACAGATGTTACAGAAGCTTCTTCCAAGCACCAGCAGACTCCACTTGGTCACTGCAGGGAGAGATGCACATGGAAAAGAAGTGATGCTCTAAGGCAAAGGCCTTTCTCTTCGGGACCTCGGGACCGCAGCGCAGCCAAACACCCCCACTGCCACATCCCTCACACTCACTGCCCTTCCCACCATCACCAGCTGCCTGAGTACCACCAGCGCCCGCTGTGCTCCAGCCTCCCCGAGCACCAGCCCTGGGGCACCCCGGGCCCTTTCTGCCGCTGGCCTTGCTAAAGGGCTGGTGAACACTGTCCCAACCTTAGGCCTCGCAGGGAGGGGTACAAGGTATGAGCTGTACTGGAAGGGAATGGGGAGGAAGTGTCAACAAGAGACGTCGTTGATCCAAGTGGTTCAGGCTCCAGTCCAAGCTGAGGGGCGGTTAGCTGGTACCAGGAGAGATTTCTGGGAACTCCTTATAGATCTCCAGTATGATGAGTTTGTCCATCTGGCACTGCTGGTCCTCCTCCTCCTCGCCCAGGATGCGCTGCAGGATGCCCTGCAGGTCGGAGAGGCGGTGCTGGTGCTGCAGATAGGCCGTGGAGCGGATGATGGCATGCATCAGAGACAGATACTCCATCCTCAGCTGCCAAGTGGGAGGAGAGACAAAACACAGAGCACAATGAAGGATTTAAAGTGAGATAAACAAGCACAGCAGCTGCTGCTGCTCCACCAGGCAGGGAGTGACTCCAGAGGCACCTGCTTTTCCTTAAGGATCATGAGTAACTGTGGAAAACCCTGCTTTTTCCACAGCAGCCTGGTGCTGCTTCTCACTCGCTCTCAGACATGCACATCCCTGCCTCTTGCATACAGGGATCCCTCTTACTTCCAACTACTCACAAAGGGCCCCTGTTCCCAAATGGCCCTGCAGAAGGGTGCAGACCACCAAAGGCCCAGCAGATCTTTCCTTAAACATGTGTCTCCACTGCTGTGTGCTGGGCAGGATAAAACCCCCCCTTCCTCCTCAGCCCCCAAGATTGATCTGAGCTCCCAGAAGCATCATGCCCATACCAGGACCCTGCTCCTGCCTGCCCCAGCTGGCCCCCACGGAGGACCAGGAGAGGCACGGTTGCTTTGGGACTCAGCTCCCTGCCCCGGTGCCTGGGGTTACTGCAAGCACCTTGTCTCCTGGGGAGAGATCAGCGATCTGCCGCACCAGGATGTCGATCAGCACCATCATGTCCGTGTGGTAGAAGATGCTGGCTGTGTCCTTGCTGGCAAAGATGTCCTGCAGGAACTTCAGCACTGAGTGTGGGGGCTGAGGCTGATGCTTGAAGATACAAACCGGATCATCTGGGGAAGGCAAAGGGTCTGTGCTGAGCCACGGGCTCCTGCTGCCCCCTTGGAGCAGCCCCATCCCCTTCCTGCATCCCAGAGCCTGGAGAGGAGCCAGCCCCGGCCCTGGTGCCCGCGGTGCCTCATGCGGGCAGAGGTCAGCGCCTCACACAGAGCTGCCCAAAGGGAGGGATGGAGCTCTGCAGGTGCAGAGCCCAGAGAAAGCCATCAGCATCAATCATTGCTGGTGCTTCACCCACCTCCCCAGGTGAGAGCTCATTAGCGCATCACCTCCCTGTGCCCCCTTCAGCTCAACAACTCCCACCCCTCTTCCCCCTGGTTCATGAGGTCTGGTCCAGTGACCCCTCTGAAAAGCCCATCAGAGCCTGGACCAGACACAAACTTTCCCCACAGGGACAGGCTCGTACCATCTCAGAAGGAAGAAACACTCCCAAGTTTAAATGAGCCACCACATCCTGTTCTCTTCCAGAACACATCCCTGCAGAACCCAAGAGGGGCTCTGGACACTGAAGCCCCCCAAGCAGTCATCAGAAAGGCAGGCAAAGGAGAAGCATCTTCATTAGGTTGTGAGCCCCTCTTTATTCCACCAGCCCCTTGCAGTAAGGTGATCCTTGCAGGGAATCTGGCAGGGAAAGGGCTAAACAAAGGCTTTGGGAGGAGGCCAGACAGAACAGCGCTGAGATGCTGGCTTCCCTTAAGCTGATAGAGTGTGGAGACAGTGATTTGCAACTCCAAAGAGAACTAAAGCCAGGCTAAGATGAGCTGCAAGCATCACAGGATGAGTTTTCACCAGCAAATCAACAGAATGAATCTCAGGCAGCAAAGCCCCCGTGCTCCAGAAGGTATTAGAAAGCACAAGAGTGGTGTGCAGCACAGGCAGAACCGCCTGGCACCACTTCTCCTGCAGGGACCTCCAGCTTTCCAGCAATCTGCTTTGCTAAAGCTCTGCACGTTCCGTGGGTTTCACTCTACCTGGAGCAGACACAAAGCTAAGCCCCTGCCAAGCCATTCCGACATGGGAAGAGCTGCTCCAGGCAGCATTTTAGAAGGCAAAACCTCCCTCTGGATCTGTCCCCCGAGGCAGGTGATTGCCAGCATGGGCAGGTCTGTGTGTGCCAGTGCTGAGGGCTCCAGGCACAGGAGGGCTCAGGACCAGCTTTGCTCCCCACACTGTAGCCATCCACAACACAAGATGGGCTGACTCGAGCCAGGCACATAGGGACCTGCCAGCCAGAGCCTCCCTTCTTGCATCACTTGATCCCTTGCGCAGCTCCCCCCTCAGCGGCACAGGCCTCACTCACCTCACAAACCCACAGCTCCTCAGCTCCCTGCATCTCCACCACAGCCACCCTTAGTGAGCACAGGGCTCCCCAGGCCTGCATCAGCTGCACTCCCCCTCCCCAGTGCCCCAGACACTCACCTCCTCTGTTCAGCAGCAGCAGCAGCTTTTCTGTGAAGGTCTTTACATTCGAATGCTTGCTTATTGTAGTCATGATCACACTGTGCTCTGGAACTGAGGGAGAAACCTGCTCAGCTCATCCTTTTGTTTCCTCAAGGCCACAGTAACAACAACAGATAGTGGAGGGCTCCTGTTGTGCACCAGAGCTTTGGGGAGCCAGACTGTCAGGGCTACGAGAACTCTCAGCCCCACGACATGGCTAAGCAACCAGGAGAGAACACTGCTCAGGGCAACGCTGAAGAGCCTGGCCCCAGCACACAGCACTCAGTGAGCTGCAAGAGGCAGCAGGTGGTTTGCCAAGACCCTTAGGCAGTGCAGTGCCCGAGCCTGGGGCAGCTGGGCTGGGTATCAGCACCAGGGAGAGCCAGGGAGATTCTCCCTCCCCATTCTTCACACCCCAGCCCCAGAGCACTGGAATCCTGCCAGGGCAGAGCAGCACCAACTGACCTGGAATGTGGAGGTTGAAGGCCAGCAGGACATTGACGAATAAGTCAGGCAGCTGGTCGGTGGTGTCTGAGGGCAGCCCGTCCTCAATCACATCCAGCAGGAACTGCACAAACTGAGAGTTGAGGTGTTCTGCACCAGGAGAAAGACACATTTACAGCACAGAGAACACAAACCAAGCAACAGGGGAGTGTGCAAGCAACAAAACCCATCAGTATAGTGCCAGCATCAGCATCCAAGGAATGAACAACCTGCAAGTGCATGATGCAGACCACCGACGTGTCGTTGTGTGAGGGACCCTGGGCTCACAACTGCCCCCAGGGCAGGGGAACACTGAGATTGGGTCCCTCACTGGCAGCATTTTGGCATTAATGAAACACCAAATGTTGCTCTAGCTGCTGCTGCAGCATCACTGCTGCCAGTGAAGGCATCAGGAGGAAGAGATTTGTATTCCTGACTGCTGGTTTCATCCATCTGTTTTAAAACAGAAGTCATCCTGATCATTGGTACTAACCCAGTTTTCAACATTGCCATTAGGAAGGCTCAGGAGCTCATGCAAATAAGCCCTGCAGGAAATAACTGCCAGGGTTACATGAGGAGAGGAAAGCAGGAGGTGTGGGGGCTCAAGCCTCAGACTCCCCTGCACCAGCTTAAGGCTCGTATGTGTGTACTGGGCTGTGAGGGTGAAGCTGCTGAGGAAGAGCTTTATGAAAGTCTCTGCTGCATTTCCAGGAGGAAGGAGCCCGGTGTTCCAGGTAGGAGAACACAGCACGGCCCAGGCAAGAACCAGGCAGGGCTTCCTGGCTGAGGGCTGGAATGGACAGGATGAAACAGGCAGACCTGGCACAATGCTGGCACTTTATTGACCACAACACCCTTAAATCATCTCTGCTTTCCCTGAGGCACACAGGGCTGCAATGTCCTGTTAGGAAGGAGACCAGGAAGAGGCCACATCACACACCTGACAGCTTTAGTGGGCGTTCATGGAGCAATGTGGGCTCGGCCTCAGCAGCAGAACACACATCTCAGGGGGGGGTGTTTTCACACAGAGCAGAGGTAATAGAAGATGCCACTTAGTCACAGTGATGGACAAATCCACCTCCTCTGCAGCATGGCATTAATCCTGCTCTGCCCCGGGTCTGTGCTGTCCTCTCTGGCAATCTGGCACCTCAGCCCAGTGTTTCAGCAGCCAGGCTCTACTGACAAAGAGCAGACCCTACCCTTGCCCTGCTGGTGCTGGCTTTCCCCAGCTGTCCCCTCCTTGGCCATCAGGAAAAGTCCCTTCCCCTGTCTGCACCCCTCAGACGGCTCACATCAGCTCTGCTGTCCCACCCAGCCCTAAGCATAAGCCGCTCTTACCATAGTGATGATAGGGCAAGGGCTCCCCCATGGAGAACATCATGGCCAGCACCAGCGCAGAGTAGCACATCTTCTGATGATCTGCAAGGTGAAGGCCCTGCATTAGTGCTCCTGAGGATGAAACACTGCTCCCCCGCTGCAGCTGGGGCGTCACTCACTTCACACAGACATTCAGCACTGGCTGGACCGCTCCTTCACCCCTGTGCTTACCCAGCTGTATGGGTGGTTTGCCCCTGCTCAAGCACCCCCCAAGCACACCTTGTTCAAGCACCCCCTCTGTGCCACGTGCTTCCAAACCAACTGCCAAATAATCACAGCAAGAATCCTCTTTTATTTCCCCTCTACTTGTGAGGATCCGGGCAAACTCGATGTGAATAATTAAAGCCCTCCCCTGCACAGTCTCAGGACACATCCCATAGTTATGCAATTGCTGAACCCAGAAAAAGCATCCATCTGGCCACTGTGAAATACTGCCTGTTCCCACCAACGCCACCCCCAGCCAGCCCCGCTGCCTGTCACCCCACCCCCATCCCCCCCCATGGCTCTATCTGCTGCCACAGCTCTGCCTGCAGGTACAAGAGGTCTCTGGGGATGCAGATCGCTGCTCGCAGTGGGGCCACGTGTGTATCTCCAGCACTGAGACATCCCACAGCCTCCTGGTCCAGCAGTGTTCCCTGGCAGCAGCTCTCCACGGATGCTCCACAGAAGCAGAGCCAGTGCCCTCCCTGAATCCGAATTAACAGATACATCTCAATAGATACTTATAGGAGAAAAAACCAAAATCATGGGCTAGGATCTGTGTCACCATCAAACATTGCCTCCGGCCAGCTCACCAAGTCCAAAGATGGAAGGAAAAGGAGCATCATTTTCATAAGGCAGGTTACCACACACAGTGCCTAAATAAAGTTCAGCTCCATCTGCAGCAGGAGCCCAGGGGCTCTTTCTACAAGGAAACTGAGGCTTATTTATACAAAACTGACCAAAGCCACTTTTCATTAAAGGAGAAAAAAGTGCCTTGGATGTACGATGCTTCCCCCAACAGCCCTGCTTCCAGCACGACTCACGCTGGGTCCCAATGTTCGTGCACAGACTGATCCATCCCTAAGCACCTGCACGCTGCAGTCTGGCTGTGACTGCTCAGAACGATGCCTTCGCTGTCACCACCTTGCTCCTGAACTTGGCCAAAGGACGTGCAGCACTTGGCAGCTCTCAGGTGTGCTGTTAGCATGGGGGTAGTGACTGGTTCAGCCTCGTGCCTCCAGCTCTGTGAGCAAAGCCTCTACAAACACAGGACATACACACTGTGCCAGAGCTCCGCAAGATACCGGAGCTTTCAAATAGCAAATACTTGGAGTAAAAATAGATCATTCGGGGCTTAAACAGAGATACTACAGCATTAACAGGATTAAGAGTTTGTAGAAGAACACTCTAGACCATGTGGCAGCAAAGGGAAGCTGGAAACTGCTGTTTACTCTTGGTAAACAGAGAGGGAGGATATTCAGTGACTGAAATATAACTCACACTTACATAAGAAGCTCTCAGCTATGAGGCGGCAGTGATGCCAAAGCTCACTGCAGCAGAAAAAGAATCTGACAAACTGTTTAGCACATGATTTCTTCATTCTTCCCTCCATGGCTTCAGGAGCGGGGTATCAGCAGCAGGATGCTGCAGCAGGCAGACACAGGGACCTGCTGCTCCTGCTCGGAGCGAGGTTTGCATGAACAAAACATTTCTTGTCATCACCTCAGGAGCAGTGAAATAATGATCTGAGAACCAGAACCCCGTGATCTACATGTGGTTGTGGCAAATAAAGAGGAAGAGATTAACTAGAGATGGGAGGAGCAGAGTAGCTCTACACATCCTCGGTCCATCTGCCATGAGCCGATGGCCATTCATCTTGGCTGGCAGCAGACTCCACAACTAGGTGGGAAATCTTGTCCTGTTTGCCTGAGGATGCCAATGAAAGGGTGCTGAAAGCAGCCAGAAAGCTGAACTCAGGACAAATCCACATCAACCTGGTGCACTCACTCAGCAGTTTTGGAGTGTCCCAGCTGCAGCAAGACACATCCAAGATGCCCCATGCAGAAGAACAGAGTAATCGCCAGGCAAAGCACAGCTTTTTCTATTCCTTCCAGCGCAGCACCAATGGCTGCTTTAGTAGGACTCTGCTGATGACAGGCTGATGAGCATCCCTCAAGCGATGCCACTTCAAGTGACTGTGGAGGACAGGAGAGGTGCAGCTCTCTGCTCCCCAGCCTGCACTTCCAAAGCCTGCTGAGGTGCTGGTGAGAAAGCTGCTACTACCTATGAGGGGTATTTCTCAGAGGCCTTCAAAACCCTTGTTCCCACCTCTAACCACAGCAGTGCACAAGCCAGGCCCTGGGAGCAGACACAATGGTCTGCAGTTGGAGCAAGCAGAGCCCAGCAGTTGACTTGCTCACACCCTGAGCTGCAGCACAGGAGAAAGTCCTGGTTCCAGACTGGATTATGTTTGGAGTCGTCCTGGCTAATTCCGCCCTGCTGTGGCTTATTATAAGCTCCTCTAACCCTGACAGATGTGCAGGGAAGCACAGCAGAGGGAAGGGCTGTCCAGGAGCAATAGACCCAAGCATCTGGCAGCAGAAGTGGCCAGCAGCCAGCGCGCCTGCAGCAGCCCCAGGGCAAGGTGCCTGCTCATCAAAGGCACCAGCATCCAGCACAGAGCTGCTGCCGCCGCTGCTCTCCAGTAACAAGCCAGGAGGGATCCCAGAGCTGCTGCAGCCAGCTCAGCACTCCCTGGCTGCTGAGCGCTGGCACCGACCGCTCTGGCCCCCGCTGCCACAGAAGGATTAGCGATTTTGCTGCATGTCACGGATCAGCTGCTATTCCCCAGGTTTTAGTACCAAAATAAGCTCAAGTCAGTCTGGATTCAAGGTCATGTTTTCACACTTGCCATTTGCTGGCAGGACACGGAGCACTAAGCACCAGGGCGGTAGGAGGGAACTACTAAAACACCTCTGAAGGACAGACATGTTTGGGTTGAGGACGGTTCCTTCGCTGCAGCCTTGCTGTGAAGGCCAAGAGGGCTGGAGGGCACAGAGATGATGTGTGCAAACATAAGCTCAGCACAGGCAGGCAGCATGGGGTCAGGACACCAGACTGGGAGGCGCCTGTAACCAAAGGCTGTCAGCAAAAGGAGAGCAGCCTTTCACCCTTCAACTGCACTGCCTGTGTATTACAGCAAGGAGGGAAAGAGTCCACCACGTTGAGATGAAGCCCAGCAAAGAGCTGCTGCAGGGCTGCAGGGCGGCAGCTCCAGGGACACAGCAGAACCACTTTTCACTGCAATGCTCCTGAGGTCTCCAAAGCAGAGCTAACACTTGCTGGGAGATAGCCCTGCTTCAGCCACAAGTGCTACGTGCAGAAGTCACCCAGGTCAGAGCTCGCTGCTCCATCACACCAAGAGCCTGAGCTCCCCATGCCATCTGGGAGGATGCAGCCCTGGACAGCACGGAGACCAGGCAGGAGCCCTGCTGCACAAGGGAGCACTGGGGCCTGCTTGAACACGGTGCAGAGAACGCTCACCCAGAGACAATCTCTATGAATTAGTGATGGATGCATGATGAAACTTATTTTTGGCAGTGCTAAATCAGGAGTAATGTCACCACAGAAGCACAGTCATAGCCCCATAACCAAGTGTTACCTGCTGCTAGGGCAGTGAAACCTCAGCCTAGAGAAGAAGCTTCTCATGCATTACCAGATAAAACATGAACCTTGTGATCAGCTCGCTGCATAGAACTGATAAGCAGCAACAGCACAAAGGGAAAGTACCAGTGTGGTGGTGCCAGTCCTGCACCACACCACCAGTGCTTCACCCTGCCCCCAAACACTCCCTGTATTTGACATCCCCCCTTGGTGCAGGGGCACAGAGAGGGTCCTTTCCTTTAAGCAGCACACATCTCATTCACCAGCAAGAAACACTGCAAAGATATGGTGTAAAGTGCTGGGAAAAGCTGCCACTAAGAAGCTGCAGAAATTTCCCTTAAGATGTGCAAGAGCCTCTTGTCAGCAGCATGAAACAAAACTGGAATAGCTCAAACTGTGCTTTAAGACATCTACAGGATCATCATTAATGGCATGTTCAAGAGTCAGAGGGCCTTGCACCACCGGACTGAAGCATCCCCTCCCATGCATTCTCCACTTAGAGCTGTAGGAACCCAAATAACTTTAAACCAGACACCCTTTTCCCCCAAGCACTGGCCCGTGGAGCAGCCAGGCTACAAGGGGCCCGCAGTGCTGCTGGAGGTCACTTAATGACAGACACGTGCCTAGGGAGCGGGGTACAGCAGCCCTGGCTCACCTTGCGTGTGAGTCTGCATGTCCCGGGCCAGCTCCATGGGCAGCACCGAGTTCACGAGCGTCGAGATGACCGCAGCATCCAGGTTGCACATGGCTCCAAAGCACTTGAGCAGCAGCAGCCGCAGCGGCACCCTGTGCTCCTGCAGAGGCAATCGCTGGATGAAACAATGTCCCAGAGGAGGGCTCGTGCTAAGGCAGAGACACGACTGGCTGGAAGTTCCCATTGTTGGGAAGCCAGGGACCCTCCTGGGGACACTGAACCCGGAAGCTGTATGAGCTTTTACCAGTAGTGCCAGATGAAAGCCAGACACCACAAGGCTTGATGTGCTGGAGCTGGGGACTTACGGACATGATGGGGACAAGTTTCTAACCCCCGCAGAGTCCTACAAGAGCACATTCCAGGAAGCTGAGGGGCAAAGGAACACCACAGAGGCACTGAAGGCAAAACTTCCATTTCTTCCGCTGCATATTGATTTCCTTCCTCACTCCCAAGGCTCCTACTCACAACCTACTTTCCTAAGCAAAGCTATTTACTAACGCACAGGAGTGCATCAATTAAAGGAGAAGCAGTCACAGCCTGTCCGCTTTCCCAGGGCATCCTCAGAAATCCTTCCTCTGGATACCAGTGAAGCGGATCCTGTCCCTCGGCAGAGCTAATGAGAGCAGCAAACTTCACCTTCCGTGGTGCAGCGACCGCTGTGAAGTCTCTGGCACCCTCTGCTCTCCCACCCAAGCTGCATGCCCAGCACTGACACCGGCCAGCACGCTGCAGCTCCTGCTGCTTCACAGAACCGCCCTGTCCAGGCGGAGGTCTCCCATCTGTGCAGCACAGCAAGCCTGCCCCTGCCCCTGCACGGCAATCCCAGGGGAGATTCGATGTCTTCTGCCACCTTACCATCTGGTAATAGGCCACAAGGGACAGGACGGATTCAAATTCATTCTTCTTGCACATTTTCTTGCACACTTCTGGGTCTGCATCTGTCTGGAAGCAGGAATGAACAGGTCAGCCCAGGGGCACACCAAGCAGCAAGGACCTGGAGGGAGGCCAGCTGCTTTCACATCTTACTGAGAGCCCAACCACCTCCCAAAGGAACTGAAGGCAGAGCACAAAGGCAGCTCAGGAACCTCCACCCTGCAGACTCTGCATCAAAGTGAATTCCTGAGAAGTGTCTCTGCCACACAGCATGTTTGGGCTGAACATCTGAAAAACCCATGACCTGAGCAGCACTTGACGAGTGCATCCTGCAGTCACAGGGCAGCTCCATCACTGTCACCATCCTGACAAGTATTGTGCATCTCCTCCCAGCCCTGATTTATGAGGAAAGGTCACACAAGATCCCCCTCTACCTTGCCCCACAGGCCCACAGAAGGCAGCCCATGCTGAGTGACAGACACTGGCACTTATTACACCAAAAAAGAGCTGTTGTGCTTATGTCAGATCTGAAAAGGGATACACAATAGGTGCCAGAGAAAAACTCCACGACAGCACCCATAACACAGACTTGTGTTGCTGCACTGAGTGGCAGCTCCTGTATCATCACATTCCCTGTACACAGACGGGCAGAATCAGACTTCCAGGGTTTCTGTGGGAGGTTGGGAACTTTGGGAGATGTGGGTTTATGTTCCCCTGTGATAGGTAAATACCACAGCTGCCACGGGAGCAGCTCTAGAATGCCTTTCAGAACAGCTTGGTAAGGTGGAATGGAAAGCAGCTCAGGAGCTCTGCACCCCACTACACAGGAGGGCAGGGCCTCACACCAGTGGCGAAGGATCCATCAGAAACCTGTGGCCTCAAACAACAGATCCCATGGCAACACAGGGCAAAGGAGGGCAGGAAACAGAACCTCACTGGGAGCATCTGCTCTGCTCTGCCTACGAAGAGGGAGCTTTGCTCACCAGGATGCGGAGCAGCTCCTCCAGGTAGCAGCAGATGACGTTCTCGTCCTCATAGAGCGCCCAGCTGCGCTGCTGAGCATCGTCCTTGTGCCTGGCCAGGTCTGCAAAGATCACCTCCAGGCGCTGCTCGTCGTGGCAGACCTGCCCCGAGGGCAGCCCCGCGCTCAGGTTCTGCACGACAGCAAAGCCCAGGTTAGCGGGGTCGGGACCGTGGGTGCCCATTTCCTCCCCCCTTTGCCTCAGGACTGGCAGCTGACCTCAGTCAGGCAAGAGCTGGCAGCAGAAACTCAGCGAGTTGAAGCCACGTGTCACTGCAGCTCTCGTACTCCCGGGCTCTACCCACCTGCCTCCCTTGCACAGCTAATGCACTGAATGAATCTAAATAGGTGCCAGAACTGGTGCGCGGTCAGACAGCATTGGAATCCAAGCTGTCACCATCCTGCTGGAGGATGTTAAAGCTGTCTTCTGAGGATGTTAAAGAACCCAAGAAACCACGCTGAAAGCTACACCCCTTTCTTCTTATTGCATTTAGCAACCTAGGGCTTTTGGAGGAGCATTTAATGATCGTTTTAACCATCACTCCATTCAGCCTCTTATCACTAATCTACTTCCTCCAATCCTTCATCTGCAGCCTTTGTGACTCCACTGAGCACCAGGTTCCTAATGGGCTGGGATGAGATCAACCCATTACCAAGCTCTTCAGCCTGGCTGCTGTAACTACACCACGCACCACCTCAGTGCGCCCTCAGCACCACTCTCAAACCCCCCCCCCCCC
>NDXB01011706.1:0-10874 GCA_002631895.1 Agapornis roseicollis | reverse complement strand
CGCCGGGCCCCTTAAACCCCCCCCCCCCCCCCCCCGCGCCCCCCCCACCACCCCCCCCAAACCCCCCCCCCCCCCCAGGGGTCAGGTCTCTGCCTATTAAACATGATGGCAGCTGCTGGAACCTACAGCCTCATCATATGGCTCTTGCCAGGGATCTACTCAAGAACCTGGGTGCAGGAGCAGGTTTTGGTATCCCTACCGATGCCCCTTTGCGTTATGCTGCTGCTCCAAACGGCTCCCTCCTTCCAGCCCCGCAGCACAAACTGCTGCAGGGGTTTTGCTCCTTCTCCAGACACTTTGGGAGCCTCATCACACCTACACTGCTCTGTGGTGGTTGCACCAGCCACGCAAACCCAGCACCATCCTGCCAAGCTCTTCCTCCCCTTCCTTCCTCCCTCCACCAGCCACACAGTGGATCACCAGCGCCATGGGTGCACACATCCACCTGCAGTTTTCCTCCAAAGGGGCCCAGGCCTGCCTCAGGTAAACCATACAGCAGCTCTTCAGACACTTTTCAGTGGGGCTGCCCCGGGAGTTCTCTCTTCCCTGGACAGCAAACAGCTCCAGCCACAGCACAGCACTGTGTGTAAGCACCGGGTGGATAAGGCTGCTCTTGGGCCACTAAACCTGCTTCCCTTGGCAGTGTGTTTACACCCATCCAGCACCTTCCCTTTCTTTGGGATCTCACCACACGTCCCATTCCAGCCATCAGGAGTGCTCACTGAGCTCCTTACACCCTCTGCCTGGTGCCGGGCTGCCGCAGCCCCTGGCATTACCTTACTCTCTACCACAGAGATGAGGATCTGCTCCATGATGCTGCTGGTGGCCGGGATGGAGGTCTGGATGTGGCCGATGACCACGCCGATGGCCACGCGGGACAGCTCGTAGCTGAGGTGCGTGTTCCTGCGCACCAGCTCGATCAGTTCGGCCCCTATCGTCTTGGGTACGGGCACTGCCAGGGCGCTGGGCTCCACTGCCAATGACTCTGCCACCTTCTTGTCCTCCAGGCAGAGGGTGCTGAAGGCGTCCAGGCCCGCGGCGGGCGCCAGGGCAGCTTTCTTCACCTGAGCAGCCTTCTCCCCATCCCCAGCGTGGGACCGGTGGGAGCCCCCCTCAGCCGGCGGCGCTGGGGCGGCCCTCTTGGACTGGGGGGATTTGCTGGTGCCGTCCTTGGAGGAGGAGCTGTGGCGGGAGTGGGCCACGGAGCCGGTGTCCAGGTTGCGGGTGATGGTGGTGTGGACGCTGCGGCTGGGCACGGGCGGAGGGGTGGTGGCAGGGCTGGAGGCGGCCGTGGGCAGCGCGGTCTCTGACGCAGAAGAAGCCGTGTACAGGGTATCCAGGGACGTGGTGCTCACCGAGGAGGCACTCGAAGCTGACCCTGAGATAATTTCAACAGCGCCTGAAAGGAAACAATGAAACCGCCTCAGCGACAGCACCAAAGGAACAGAGAAAACACACATTGCAGCCCATTAAACGGCTCATTGTGCACGGGCCAGAGCAGTTTAACTCCTCTTCCTGCCGCACTTATCTCAAAGCAAAATTGGACCAGTTCTTTCTGGAGGATTCCCACACAATCGCCTCTTTAGAAAGGGGAAAAGTGCTCCATTGAGATGAATACCCTTCAAAGGGCTTCCTGTTTTAGGCAGGGAAAGGGAGGGAGGGACCCCACTAAGGGACAGAAAAGTCTTTTTCCCCTGAATTAGCAAGGGCTTGGGATCTCAGCCCTCACTTCTGATGGATGGTGCCCGGGAGCTGCAGGACCCGGAAGGTTTCCCACACACCTCACTGACCACAGCCACGGCTGGCACTGATGGGGAAGCTGACAACACCTCCAGTCTCTCCCTCTCATCACCTCCAGCATCTGATCATGGACCCTGCTGCTGCCCACCGCTTACCCCAGCCTCCACCTTATCTGCTCCACTGTGTTCCTCCCAGCTCCAGTCCTGAGCAGCTCCAGCAGTGATACCTGCCCCACCAGCCAAGGGAAAAGATCCACTACAGGCAAAGGGAAGCTAAGATTTTTCTTTCCTTTAACCTGGTCTAATATGCAGTTTTAGTAAACTTTAGCCATTACTTTCCAGGAGGCAGAAATGTATTTGAGTCCTTCCCTAACAGTCACTTGGGCAAACCCTGGGTTACCTTCACCTAGAGCTTCACGTGAGCAGCTGATGCAAGTGCTGGAAGAGGAGAAGAGCACTCTGGGGCTCTCCCAGCTCTCAGGGAAAGGAGCTCCCCCTCCAAAGGAAGGACCAGTGATGTGTGAAATACCTCTGCGAGCCCTCCACTCCTCCATCCACCACCCCAAGGCAAGCACAGGCCAGGCAGACAAGCAGGGCCCTTCCCTCTTACAGGGGCTCAGCATCCCTCTTTTTCCCTCCTCCTCCTCAGAGTTCTCATGAGTCACCGCTCCCACCATGCTTCATCAGCTCAAGATAATGAGCTGAAGGAAGCTGACCTCTGTGAACTCCTACCTCCATAGTGAAAACCATGGCCCAATACCACTAAGTACCCACAAGTAAGCTGGTGCCAGCCCCAGGTTTCCATTAACTACCTGCAAGGCAGCAGCTCTGCCTGCTCCTCACACAGGCGCAAGAGTGAGCTTGAGATGGGCTGAGTGACACTGTGACTGTCACAGCACAGCAGAACATGGGTCAGTGACAGCAACTTGGCAGGACGACCACAGCCTCCATCAGCCCAACTGATGGAGAAGCTCCTGCCCCAGCCCTATGGTCCTGCTCTCAAGTGCTCATGACTGTCTGCTCCCTGCCTGTGCGCAGCACATGGGCACCTGTGTCCCTGCTATTAATGCCGCTCCTCGCTGGCACCAGCCACTGATTTCATGGAAATCCCACCTGAGCACTGCACAAAGCAAGCACCTGACAGACTGCGAGGCAAAAACAAAGCTAGAGCCTGTTTTAAGAGCTACCATTGAGCTCTGCAGGTGAGCTGCCACACTGCACTGCCAGGGAAGGGCCTCTGCCTGGCTGGGGGATGGCCATGGTGGCTGTGGGGAAAAAAGCATCCACAAGGACCTTAAACCCTGGCTGTGTGCTGGCCAGGCCAGCCACATCAGCAGGCACATGTTCCACAGGGCACCAGCACCAGAGCAGCGGGATGATGCACCCATCCACAGGCACCAGACTGCCCAGACCCTCCCACAGCAGAGAGGGCTTGAAGGAGCACTGGCCACCAGCTCATTGTCATTAGCATCAAAACTTACAGGGGTTTAGGAGATACGTGTGTATAGAATATAGGAATATAAAACTTATAGGAACTTAGCATATATCTATGGATATATAAAAGGATGCTCTTCTAAGCACAAAGCGAAAGCACCGGGGCACTGTGACTGCTCCACTGCCCAGTGTCCATCGGGAATTGCCTTGTCCTTACTTTTCCCAGGGTGAGCCTGCACGCTCCTGCGCTTCTCCGGCGGCGGGGGGGTGACGGGAGCAGCGTGCCGGTGCTGCGGCGGGATCTGTGGGGGAAGATGCAGAGCAGTCAGAGGAGGGTGGCAACAGAGACTCCAGTTCTCGGTTATGAAACCTCCTTTTGGCGTGTGTGCGTTTGTCCTTACAGCTCGCATCACTCGGGGAAGTTTTCTCAGGAGGACAGATATTAATAGGCGGCTTCCTAGAAGAACAAAGCAGGACTCAAGCTGGCTTCATCCCCTCCCTGTGACAGGCAAAGCAGTCCTTGTTTAATTGCTGTGTTCAGCAGCACACACGTTGTGTAGACCTGTCAAGTGTTTACTCCTCCTTTATTCCACACGCAATCCCACGCACTCACTGTGCCTCCACATTCCCCTCAATAGCCCCGCAGAGGCTGCGAACAGAGCACGTATTTAGGCACTCTTCTGGAGAGATCCATTACATCAGCCACAAACACCCTTGCAGAAAGACAAAGCCAAGGGTTGGAGCCATGTAAATGCCTTTTCCATGCTTCCAGAGCTATTTCTGCTCATGCAGGGAGAAAACAGGGCTAGACCCTCTGAGGAACCCTAGAGCAAGATGCGCTGGGAGAAGCTTTAGCCGGGGGTTGTGCTGGCTCCCCACATCTGAGGTTTCTCCTGTAAGTCAGGGGGTACAAAGGCAGGAGGAATCTGCGTCCAGATACAGATTCCTCCACTCACCTCTTCTTTCAGGATCCAAACACCATGATCACCAACACCGCTGTCACCAGGACTACTCCAGTGAGGTGTAACCTGAGGGATAACCCCGACCAGTAACACCCCCCTGCCTGCAGCAGCAATGCAAGGTGGGAGCGCATGGCATCAACACTCAGGCCACCACACAGTGCCAGGGGGTTTTAACCCTGGAAGAGGAGTTTTGCTGAGACCTGCCAGTGCTGCCAGCCCCGCAGTGAAGGGCTGAGGCCCTGCAAGGTCTCCATCTGAAACAGCCCAGAACAAGGAGGATGAAATATGTATTTCTTTTATTCCTGGGTCTGGGAAGGGCAGAAATCTCCTCTGGAATGGGAGCAAAGCTATTCCTGCAAGACAGACATCTTCAGGATGTCACATTCAAGATGCAGGGCCAGAAGCTGACAACGCAGCACCCACAGCCCATGCCTGGACCCGACCACGCAAGGGAAGTCACAGGAGGGTGCACAGCGAACCAAGGCTATTACAAAGCGACCTCTCACCCACACCCAACACACCCAACCTTCCACTGTGTCACATAATAGGTCTCCTCTTTACAAGCCCCTCCAGCTGGTGGGTTAGTGTGAGGGACCACTGCAGGCACCCAGCCCGAGCTCTCCTGCTCCTGTCAATCCACCCTGCATTGTTCTCAGGGTAAAGCGCTACATGATATGTGCATCCAGCCCCAAAAATGATCCGTGTGGGTCCAAAAAGAGACTGCACAGCTGAGAGAGGCCAAAACAGCTCGGGAGGGGCCTCTGCACCGCATGGCTGGAAGGAAGGCTGGTCCCAAAGCTCAGCTGTGCTCAAGGCAGAGCCCTCTCTGCAGAGCAGGGGGGTCCCAGCATGCCTGGGGCTCCCATGTCAGCAGGATTTAGCCCCGTAGCTCTGAGGAGGCAGGCGGCAGTGCTGGAGAGAGCTGAGGCTGGGCCGTCCCAGAGCATTTCCATGGCTTCAGAAGCCCCTGCAAATTGACCATGCAAATTTAACCCAGCTATTGCAGGCTGGTGCTTACGTTAATAGCTGTGAGCTAATGTTAGCCCAGAGCCCCACCAGCATCACAACCCCACACCACAGTCCAAGCGCCGCGATATGAGTCTGAAGCATCACATGAACTTCCCTGTGCTGGTGCTGCCCAAGCTGTGAGCCCCTGCACGGTCAGGAACCACCAGGGACAACCAATGGCCATGCCCTCCCTCACCCCACTTCCCAGCCAAGGTGTGGGGCTGAAGGGAGGATGAACACCACTGAAACCCCACAAAGGAAGGGGAAGGAAGGGAAGAAAACATCCTCTCTCCAATAGGGGATCAGCACTGGGAATGGGCTGTAAGGAGCTTCATTCGCTTTGCCCACCATGCACAGGTCTGAGAACGGAGCTGCCCAGAAAGGAAAACAAAATGAGAGAGCAAAGTGGAGAGCGCAGGGATTGGTGCTGTGCCTGAGCCAGAGCTACCTTCCACCACTGCTGACCCACAGCTCTCTAAGAGTAAAACGAGCCTCACTTGGGACTGACAGTGTGTGCCACACCTCATCACCATGCCTCCAACTACTTATCCCAGGGACATGAAGAAACACCACAGTGCACACATTCAGCTGTAGGGAAAAACTATCTCTGTGCTCATCCTCGCTTGGTGCCCTTACTCCTGACATCCAGCTACACACACACAGCATCATCAGCCACATCAACTCATCCCCAGCCACTGCATCCACCCTGGGATACTTCTCTGAAGCCTCATTGGCACTGCATAGACACCTTGGAACTGTGTGCCACTGAGACAAAACAAGCTGCTCTAAACCATGTTTCCTGCAATTCACCTTTAATTCATCATGACAAGCAACATGCGGACCAAGCAGCATCTTTGGGGGTTTTATATTTTGAGTAGTAAAACCAGGCAACCACAGGAGATGAAATGCTGCAGGACCAAGGATCTTGTTGCGTGGATCTAACAAAGGGGAAGCAAAGCTGCACCAGGTACTAAAGGGAGCTCTGCTGCTCACCTCAAAACCGTCCTTCAAGCTCCAGTGGGCTTGCAACTCTTCTGTCAAGAGACAGTCACTCAATGCAACGTGGATCTCATGTGTCACTGTAAAACCACACACCCTCCAGGATCCCAAAAAGCATCACCAGTGTAAATGGCAGAGGGACCATCCCTGACCTCTTACAGAGGGACAGCATCAGCTCGCACTGCAGCAACAGCAGCACAAACACTGGATTTGTGACTTCAGCTGCAAAGTCCTTCTGTTCAACAGGACAAGCCACGTGCCGTGACCAGAGGAACCAAGAGAGCGCCCAGGCACTGTTACCTGATAGAGACCCTCATCATCCTCCTCCACCTCGGTGTTGGGCAGGCTGTGGTGCCGCTCGTACCCGGTCCGGCACACGCCGTTGGGCTGCCGCGCCACGTCCAGGTGGTGGTCGCTGGAGGACTGTGTCATGACCATCCCCTGCGGGCTGGGGGAGTGCCCTTTGCGGGACACCGTCTCCTTCCGGTGATGGATCAGCTTCCTGGAACACAGCGGCCACATCGGGAAGAGCAAAGTGAAAGGGAGTGACCTTGCTGCAACATTCAGGTGGTATTTTTAATGGCTTATAGCACTTGGGTATATATATATCTATATGTACCAGAACGGATTACAGTACTTAAAACACCAACTCTGGTTTCATTAACAACCAAGGAAGCACTTCTGGGGGAGGAAGGAAGAGGCTTTGCCAGAGGCCATGATTTATTCATTGGTTTGCTGGATTCAAAGTGCCTGTTCCTCGGGGGAGCGTCACATATTGCATCGCCAGCATCAGGAACTGCCGGCACTTCAGACTCGCCTTCCAAGCGAGATTAAACCAGCGCGCCCCAGCACAGCCCGAGGTGCCAGAGCAAAACAAAATGCTGCTCACAAGCAATTATCTGAGCACACATTAAGGACCTCGCATTATGTGCCAACAGCCTTTGCAACTGCTGCCTGGTAGAGAGGACAAAATGCGTCCAGAAAGGTTGTGGATTTCTCCTCCAAGCCCATAATGCAGCTGAGAGTTTCCTCTTTACATGCACAGGGATAGAGGGGCCAGACCAAAGCTCTGCTTTGCTGGGTGCTGTTTGTCAGCTGGGACACTGAATGCAGCAGCACTCCCAGCACAGGGACTCACACCAACAGCATCCGGCTTGATTCCCAAGATACAGACACAAGCATCACACGCTGACCACCCTCCATCCGCTCACTCTCCCAGGCACCCATTGTACTCACTGGAGGACATCCCTCTGCTCCAGGTTGTACTTCCCTCCATTCTTCATGGCCGCGTTGTGCACAGCCTCAATGGCGCGGTCAATAGACTGGAGAACCACATCTTGCTCCAGCACCTGAGAAGATAACCCAACATCCCATGTGTTACTGCACCGCTTCAGCCGTGGCCCTGTGGCACCAGAGCTTAGGGCAGGAGAGGCCATGGCAAAACCCCAGAGTCAGCCCCGCACCAGGCAATGGCCTAGAAACAGCTCCCGGGAGCCAGAGCCCCATCCCAGCAACATCCCACTTTTCCCTTCTTCTTCCAGGGGAAACATGTTTGAACCCATGCTTCAAACTGAGTCTGCCTGTTCAAGGTTGGTGGTTGGAAAAGGAAGTGACTGTTACAATCACTACAGTCCAATTATCCCTGCAGGAAGACCAGGGACAGAGCCTCAGGACCATGCAGCAGCCTTGAATATTCAGCCCACTTCAGGGAGGTTTCAAGATCCCACTGCAAAGCCCACCTTACCCCAAGCTCAGTTGGTTCTGCTCTTGCCGCCCTGCTGAGGAACAAAGGCACAGCTGTGGATGTTACAGACCCACATCTGGTGGCCTTGGGAGTCTGCTGGCTCTGGGTTTGCATTTTCGCTTGCTTTCTTCATGATGGTTGTTGTGCAACTTGAAGCGCTTCTTTCTAATCTCCACCCAAGCTGTCATAGCAACATTTACCCCTCCTGCCAGCCAGCTTAGCTCTGCTTACTGCAGCTGAAATAAACACCAACCCCGAAGCAAGAACAGCAACGACACCATCCCCTGGGCTGGGAGAGCTGGAGTGAAGGGGCACAGGAAGGAAAAGCAGGCTCCTACAGCTGGGACACTCCTCAAGGCTTTACCAACAGCTGACAAGCCTCCAGAAGAGCACACCTTGATGGGACTGAGAGCAAGGGACAGTGCTGAGTGTGCCCCAGCTCCAGCAGAGCCACAGGTCTCCCACAGGCTGCCTGCTGGGGGTCTCTGCACCATCGCTGGGTACCAGCACCAGCAGCCCAGAGCACAGGGAGGAGCGGGGCGCTCAGACCGCAGCTGGTTGAGCACTGCAACCCTCTCCATCCTCACTTGCTGTGCCCCCCTCCCTGCACCACAGCATCCATCTACCCGGCCAAGGAGTGCCTGGAATCTCATCAAGGATGCACCTTAATTGGCCTTAAGAGGCTGCAGCAGGCGAGCCCTCCCCTCAGGACAGAGGCACGGCCTCCACAGCACCCCCAGCCCAGCCGCTGGTAAGGGGCAATGTATTATTTATAGCCTGATTAATGACAAACGTGAACTAACAGCTACTGCAGGCTGGGGGGAAACCATCCCCCCCATTTCCCCCCCCCCCGGGTGGGAGGAGCAGCCCTCTGCAAAGCTCAGCCTTGCACAGGAAAAACCTAGGATAGGGGTTTCTGCTGGTTTGTTTTCCCAGGAAACAGAGCTGGGAGAAAGCAACTGGGACAATGTTAACAATACAGCCCCGATTTAAGGCATCGGATCCAGGGCAAACCCAACACGCAGAACCCAGCTTCAGGATGAAGCCCCCAACAGCCCCATATGGCGTAGGGAGCATTTCACCACCTCCAACCACAGACCTAAGCAAGGAAACGGAGCAAAGAGCATTGGCGCGCGCTGGAAGGAAAGGCAAGTTATTTCAGAGCACGGATCTCATTTTGTGAGAAAATGAGGACAAGCTGCACGCTTCCTTGGGGAATGGCAGCAGCAGGAGTCTCCAGTGCTCTGCTCCCAGGGGAATGGCAGTGCTGCTCAGAGCACCAAGGCATCATCCGCATCCCACAGGAATCCAGGGCTGCAGCCTTCCCGATGGCATTTGTTATGGAGAGGGTGCTTCTTTCCTGATAAAACAGCTCTTTCACACTAATGCAGCCGTGCTGTGACAACCGGCTTTTAGCTGCTGCACTCCTTTCTTTGTTCCCACTCCCCAACCCCCTATAAATGGGGCCCTGTCACAAGGGCTGGGATAAAAAGCATTAACTTGCCACGTGCAGCTTATGATGGGCTTGATGCTGACTGTAAATCATCTCCCCCCTTGCTCAGCGGAGCTGGCTGGGAGCAGGGTCTCAGCACTGGGGGTTTGCAGGACACCCAGCATTGGGGGCCAGCAATGGAGACTGAGCTGAGCTCTCAGGCAGAAGCTCTCCCCTGTGAGGGTGCTGAGGCACTGGCACAGGGTGATGGCCCAGAGAAGCTGTGGCTGCCCCATCCCTGGCAGTGTTCAAGGCCAGGTTGGACACAGGGGCTTGGAGCACCCTGCTCCAGTGGAAGGGGTCCCTGCCTGTGGCAGGGGTTGGAGCCGGAAGAGCTTTAAGGTCCCTTCCAACCCAAACCATGCTGGCAGTCTGTGATTCTCAGCCAGCAGCACAGTAATGGGGCACAGCCTGTGAGCTCTGCGGTAGGGGCTGGTGCTCAGCAGTCAGCTCTCACCACAGGACCCAGCCCTCTCCCACACTCCAGGATGCAGAGATGAAGCTCTGCTCATCACCACGGAGCTGAGGCTCACACAGAAGCAGGGAGCACATGAAAAGGGCATTGCTGCTGTCAGAGGAGACGCACCAAGTAAAGCCCTGGAATTCAGTGGGATTTACTGAAGCTGGGCTGGGAACTACATGGAGGGAGCTGGCAGAGCCCCAGCGCTGCTGTATCCTTCACCAGGTTCCAGCTCACCACTGCCACAGCCAAACAGCAAGTCCCAGAAGGCTGGGATAGGGGAGTGCCGGCGGTGGGGAACCAGCCATACGTGCCCTGGGGGTGGGCACAGGGTCTCCTTGGTTGGTGCAGGTGGCACAGCACCATGGGCAGCAACAGCACAGCACCTTCTGCCCAGTGCACTGGGAAAACTGAGGGCTGTTCAGTGAGGCATCACCCCCATTGACGTGGCACATCACCCCAGAGAGAGCGGCTGCCACCCAGCAGAGATTCCTGCTTTAATCCAATCGAACTCCACAGCACAGGAACCTGGGAGCAGCCTTCGAGGACCGGGCTTTGTGGGAGCAGAGCAGTGACCCTGGACGAGCTTGATGGGGCAGGGTGCTGGAGAACCAGGGCAGTGCAGCGCCCTGCAGGCGAGCTGTCGGCAGGAGCAAGTCACAGCTCAATTAGAGCCAGGAACATCAGCTGGGAAACAGAATTTCTTCCTTCACAGCCCAGCGTAGGAGAATCACAGAAGCATCAATAAATCATTACTTCCTCTCTCCTTGCTAATAACACCAGCAAACAAAGGGCTTCCCCAGAGCCTGCTGCCAATTTCCTCCTGCCCCTGATTGAGGGCAGCTCTAGAGCTCAGTACTGCCTGGGGTGCTCTGCATCCCATCCTGAGGCTGGCAGGAAGGACGCCTTCCTCATGGCCAAAGCCAGGCTGTTCAGCAGCGTCCTTCTGGGATGCCTCCCGTGTCCCTAAGCATGGCCAGTATGGGCACAACCATCACCCCAGCTCACACCAGCACCAGCATCACCACCACAAGAG
>NDXB01011704.1:27216-41146 GCA_002631895.1 Agapornis roseicollis | reverse complement strand
GTACAATACTAAAAAAAAAAGAATGAAAAAAAAAAAAAAAAAATAAATCCCTAAACCCCTCATTGTCTTCTTTGGTATACTGACATAGATTCTTTATTTTAATCCCTCTTGGCAGGCAAGGTTTGCTGAATGATGTCTTTTCCAATTCTCAAGCCCCATCCATCAGGACAGCTCCCACAGTCAGCTTTTCAGAGCAGCAGTGTCAGGTGATGGTGGATTTTGGCACAAGCCTCTTTGCACACAGGCTTCATTATTCAGTGTTGTCTCTGGTCTCTTCCTACACCAGAGAGATGGCACAGATGTTGATGGTACATTTAACCATACTGTGCCTTTTGTATATGCTGTGCAGAACCTGCTGATGGTGCTAAACCCCAGAAGTGACATAATCCATTTAAGTTCTTACATCTGCTTCCAAATGGGATTGCCTCACCCAAAGGCTATGATTAATTCAGTCTGTCTGTTTTCATGTACTGATATTGTGGTGTCCAACGGAGTTCTCATTCAGATTTTGGCTTGCAGCACTCCGCCGTACATACAGTCTCAAGCAGAGGTGTCCAGCCTGTTCTCTGGAATACGTTGAAGGACCTACTCAGTGAAATGGTGTGTGGGTTTGGTTTTATCTTTTTTTTTACTTTCCACAGGGATCTCTCTCACTGAGTGTTTTAACCCACAACCTGAACTAGAGTAATTCTTTCATGAGACATTCAGTTTAGCTTTCAGAAATTTTTGATCACCCTCTTAGATATAAGTATTTTGGTTTTTCATATACCCACTTATTGTCTTATAGATGTTTATGTTTATATGTATATATATATATGTTTGCAATTATATGGTTTATATACATTTTTATACCCACTTATATTAAAAAAGCTTATTGCTTTGATTTTTATAAAATACGCTTTATTAGAGATAAATTTCTAAATTATTTATAATGCTGCACAGAACTACAGAAACTAATCAAGTCCGTGCACTAGCTAGTCACAGGAACAGATGAGAAGGCCATTGAAAAATTGCTAGCATTTCTACACTTCAAAAGTTCAGGTTAAAGGTGATGTGAATTAGAAATTTATATAAACTATATATAATACCTTAATAATATATATGCAATAATATATGATAATTTATAATATAATGATGTCTTGGTTTCGCAAACAAAGATTTGGGAAGGGGTTTACCCAGACTTACTACAAGCACAATGACCAAGGGCAATGTGGGATAGGCAAATTTGGTTGGAAAAAAGGCTGGCTAGGCATTCAGGAAGTTTCCAACCAGAACTGTCATCTTCTGGGACAATCTCTAGCGACCGATGTTGTGAACTGCCCGCCTGCAAGGCTGGGTCTGCAGCTTCCAATGCACCTTGTCACCTGGGACGTTTCACCCATTGCTTGTCACTACAGGGTCTTGCAAGTGACAGCAAGCCCTTCCAGCCTGCTCAGTGGAGTTTTTAGGTGAGGCACGGCATGTGCAGAACTGGCCCCACCCTTTACACGGGAGGTTTATCTGCTAGGGCCTAGTGAGATTGGACAGTGACAGCAAAGTCCTCAGATCATAGGTTTTTGTAAGAGCGTCCTTCTCTTACATGAAAGACCATACAAGGCTAGACAAGCTCTATCTGCCTGGGTTTGAAGTTAGTAGTTTTTATTCTCCTATGAGGAACGTGAACAGGATTACTATTGCAACAACATATCATCAGTATGGAAAAACTAAACTGTCTCACAACGTTCTAATATAATCTATGTATCTATATATGTCTAGTTATTCTGAGTTTGTACTGAAAACCTGCCTAAGCACCAACAGCAACAGAACCAGCTGTTAGACTACTCTTACTAATGCCGTTCTCCTGCAGAGTAAATTATTCCATCATCTAGTGCCATGATATTTTGGAGAGACTTCCAAATTTGATCAAGTTTTTAATATGTATCTATCCTTTACTCAGAGCATTTTTCCATATCATTTTGGACTTGGTAGCATGTGTTACTCACACCTTTGAACACTAGACAGATGGATCTCTGTATGCAACAGGTGGGCCAGCAAGGAGAAACAGGGTACTATGCTAAATATGTGCTGAAATTACTCTAAAACCATGTCTGCCTTTTTTCTGTTCCACCTGAGTGCCAGGCACCTTTACTGAGATGTGTGGCTCTCACACAGAGGTTTTCTCTCAACTTCCCTACTCTATAACCTTTAATTTCTTAGCCTGGCTTTCTCTGGCAGACTAGAGGAAAGGATAGTTCCCAATTTCTCCTTGGAAATACCCTGGAAAAGAGGAATGTAACTAAACTCCTCTGCTTCTGATATGGTTTAAAGTGTTTTCCATCTTTCAGAAATCATTATGCATACTGTTCCTATGACAACCGACCCAGATTCCTAACGAGCTTCCCTTGGTACTACTACTACTACTACTACACAAATGCATAATAATTTCCTGTGGGTAGATTTCCCATGTCTGTGCTTTAATTCAAAGCTTGACCCATCTGTCCTGGATTACATGCAGTGTGTTAGGAGCCTCCAGCTTTACGGAGTTCGTTTGCTGCTGAACCATTTCTCCCTCATTGTTTTGTAAACAGAGTGGCAGTTCAGAGATGTTGCAGTAGCACGGAAAGCAGCTAGATGATAGCCATGAGGAGATGTCATTCAGGTCTGACAGGAAAATTAATTATAGTCATGTGATCAAACATTCATGGATCTTAAGGGAAAATCAGAACCTCCACAAGTCAGTGTTCCTGTTTGCTTCTATCATTACTGCTTTCAAAGTCTTGTGTGCTACTGGGAAAGCTACCTTATCACTGCTTTATTCAGGCCGTGATTTCACATAAGAACATGAAATAACTTTGAAGAATTTGAGCTCCAATGTGATAATGGAAATCCACACACTGTTCTATATGAAGTGCTTTAATCTCTCCTGATCAACTTGTTTAATTTCCTCTTACTCAATGATAATGATTAACACATCAATAGGTATACTTGCCTTAGAAAAACTGTTTTGTTGCTGACTTTTGTTTGTGTGTGCAGTTGGTTTTGTTTGGTTGATTGTTTGTTGTTTGGTGTTTATTTTGTTTTTGGTTTTGACTTTTTTTTTTCTTGGTTTTGCGTTTGTTTTTGTGAAAACTGCACAAAACATAAACAAGGCTTTGTTAGAAATGAAATCAAATTAATCAGGAGAAATGTGATAAGGTTAACAATGTAAAAACTCACTAATTGTCAAGTGGACACTCTTGGACAGTGAACTTCAACAAAATATGTTTCACAACTTTCACAAGAAAGTCAACAGAAACATGGTTAGCCGAGATGACATAGTACTGTACCTTCTCTCTTGCTTCTAATGTCTGTAATGGTAGGCTGAGCCATTTCCTTATAAGAGATTCATGAAACATCATGGATGTCTTTCAGTGCCACTATCTGAAACTGTATCTGCTTTTTTCCAAGCTTAGATTACACTTTCTTCAGGTCCCTCTAGAAATATTTTTGACACTTGTGATATAAACTCTGAAGTGCAACTTGGATTCTGTATTTCAGGATATTTCACAATCTCTACAGGTTTCCTATCATCAGGACTGTTCTAGTCACAGTTCTTTGTGGACACAGCTACAATATGAAAAGTTAATGACAGATTATTTATCCTATATTCTTACTTCTTTCAAACAAGTGCAGTTTAAAGACAAACATGTATTTCTCAGATGAGTTTAGTAACTGAACTGAAGAGCAATTTTGGCACAATTTTTTTTGAAAGGTCTCTCAAAATCCTGACCAGCGCATGCTTAACTGCTATTCCCTGTTGAGATTTTTAGTTTAGGCTGAAAAAACATCAGAATAAAACCATTTCAAATTATGTTTTCTAAAAAATATCATACAGGAAAATTAAAAACATTAGGGAAAACCAACACATATCATGATTTTTTCACCACTTATCAATATTTGCTCTAACTGTCTGAGGTTTGGTTAAACTGACATTTTAACCATAACCAGCTAAACTTTTCTGAAGCAGAAAGCATTATATGTCTGTTACCTCTTCTAGGGGTGAGACAGGGTGGAGTGGGTATTAGACTTTCACAGGACAGCAATTAACAAGAGGAGGGAGAGCGATAACTGCAAACAAACCTCCTTTTTTTNTTAGAAAGTAATCCTTCAGATAGTGGATTTGGTGGGTTTGTGTGGTTTTTTATTTTTAATATTAATAAGGTAAGGCTATCAAATTATTTGGATATGTTTATTGAAGTACCAAAAGCCACAAAGGAGAGCTTTTTTTTTTTTTTTTTTTTCCCAAACTTAAGCATATCCTAGAAGGTTCCACTCACTGACCAAGTGTCTTCTCACCAATGGTTTCCTGGCAGTGAAAACTGCTTACAAAAAATTAATGCATTTTATTTCTCTATTATTTGAATATTCTAGCTTAGGAAAGTGAACATGTTGAACAAAATGCTTTTTGCACATTAAGACACATTATTTCCACTTGTCTTTTTAATTCATAACTATTACATGGAAGGATACAGAGTGAACAGTTCAGAGCGTAAAATTAAGTAAAATTTTGTATTTATCATTTAATCTCTTAACGCTCATTATCATCTACTTAAGAATCAACTTGTGAGACATAACACAAGGTATTTATTATACAAAATACTATAGCACTACAATAGGGTCACTGCAATCTATCCAATGAAACTGTACATTAACACTGAGAGGTATTTGAAGGACCTGGAAGAACTGGTAACAATCACTCATCAAAAATCATAGAATCATAGAATAGTTAGGGTTGTAAAAGGTTGCTCAAAATAAATGTTCAACATGAAAACTGAGGGATACCTTATGTCTGTTAATGTATAGAATCATAGAATCATAGAACAGTTAGGGTTGGAAAGGAACTTAGAGCATCTAGTTCCAACCCCCCTGCCATAAGCAGGGACACCTCACACTAAACCATGCCACCCAAGGCTTCATCCAACCTGGCCTTGAATACTGTCAGGGATGGAGCACTCACAACCTCCCTGGGAAACCCATTCCAGTGCCTCACCACCCTTACGGTAAAGAATTTCTTCCTTATATCCAATCTAAATCTCCCCTGTTCAAGTTTGAACCCGCTACTCCTTGGACTGTCACTACAGTCCCTAATGAAGAGTCCCTTCCCAGAATTTTCATAGGCCCTCTTCAGATACTGGAAGGCTGCTATGAAGTCTCCATGCAGCCTTCTCCTCTCCAGGCTGAACAGCTCCAACTTTTTCAGCCTATCTTCATAGAGGAGATGCTCCAGTCCCCTGATCATCTTCGTGGCCCTCCTCTGGACTTGTTCCAACAGCTCCATGTCCTTTTTATGTTGAAGACACCAGAACTCCACACAATACTCCAAGTGAGGTCTCCCAAGAGCAGGGTAGAGGGACAGGATCACCTCCATTGACCTGCTGGTCATGCTCCTTTTGGTGCAGCCCAGGATACAGTTGGCTTTCTGGGTTGCAAGCACACACTGAAGCCAGCTCATGTTCCCACCCCCAAGTCCTTCTCCGCAGGGCTGCTCTGAATCTCCTCTTTGCCCAACCTGTAGCTGTGCCTGGGATTGCTCCCACCCAGCTGTAGGACCTTGCACTTGGCATGGTTAAACTTCATGAGGTTGGCATCAGCCCACCTCACAAGCGTGTCAAGGTCCCTCTGCATGGCATTCCTTCCCTCCAGCGTATCCACTGAACCACACAGCTTGGTGTCATCGGCAAACTTGCTGAGGGTGCACTTAATCCCACTGTCCATGTCAGTAACAAAGATGCTGAAAAAGATCAGTCCCAACACCGATCCCTGAGGGACACCACTCGTCACTGGCCTCCAGCCGGACACCAAGCCATTGACCACAACTCTTTGCGTGCGGCCATCCAGCCAGTTCTTTATCCACTGAGTGGTCCATCTATCAAATTGATGTTTCTCCAATTTAGAGACAGCGATGTCGTGTGGGACAGTGTCGAACATTAAGTAATTAATACTGAATTTTGATTCCTAGCTAAAGTAAAAGTTGTACTACATGATGTCAGGAAGCAGACAAAAAAAATTCTAATCAAACCCCACAAAATATGCAACATAATGAAAAGAAATAGTCTTTTTTTCTCACAGAGAGGAAAAAAAAAATCTCTTTGCATTTTTATTCAAAATTATTGAAAACATACTTACTTTGGTCTTCCATAGACCAGCTGATTATCCCTTGCCTATCTGGTTATTGTGATTTTCTTCTTCCCTTAATCCTGCCACTACCTCTGTTTAATTGTAAAATATTCATCAAGCCAGTAAGTGTGTGGTACTAGAGTATTATTATACTCTGGGGACAGAACAGCAATCTGCAATGCTATAATGAAATTTAAAGATCCTGGCATAAATCAGGTAACACAGAAACATCAGCTTGATTTCCTGCATCTAGAGTGAACATTTCAAGCATCATCTGACCATCTATGGATGGCTCTGGGGTTTCACATCTTTACTTTTCCTTTAACTGATGCAACCATTTATGAAAAATGCTCTCCTTTAACCTAGTGCAGGCAAAACGAAAGTCAGTCTTTGTTTAAATTAACCGAGTATTTTCAGTCTGCCCATATGACATTCAATAAAAAAAATCCCTAACCTACTTTTTGCTTTATGGATAGCTACTAAAATAATAATGATATCAAGTAAACAGTTCTATGGTTTTAATTCTTGCTGAAATAACTATCTGATTAGATTACAAGGTTTACCATAAGTTTCAGACTTTAAACTGCAACCTGATTGTGTAAACACAGCTGTCTGATATGTCTCTTATGAGTTATAATGGAAATGACAATACTCAAACACTATCATGTAATTTTTAAACATTAAAAATAGGAAACTCCAAAGGCCTTCCCAGGAGGACTGTAAATGCATAACAACTTTGCTATAATGTTGAGAATATTACTCAGGAATCAGAAAGAAGAAGGGAGACATAATGGTCTGAAATAGGAGAAAACTAAAATACAGAGAGGTTTCATTAGCAGAGAAAGGCTTTTAGTGTAGTGCAGTGTACTCCCTTGTCAAGAAAGTAAAAATGTCTGCTGCTTCCTATGTTATGCATAACACACTAAGAGGAAGAACTGTTTGACCTGCACCTGTATAACACAGGTCTTTTACAAAATGCCTCCCTCATAATAGTCACTGACAAAGCTACATCATCAGCAAACAAATCTAAAACTTAAGCCCACTCTTACTGTGTAGTATTTTAGTTTTACATAATCCTTCATCAAAGCAGTTTTTTCTTTTCCTTTCTCAGAGAAAACACAGTTGAATACATATGAGAAAACCAACCCTAAAAATAAAGAGAAATTAAACTGAGGAATTTCACATTTTATACTAGTGAAGGGCAGGCATCCTTCATAATTATGGGTAGAGAGGTCTTACCTGAAGCAATTCCTTCAATTAAAAAAAATGTTTCAGAACACTCCTACAACCAAGAATAACAAGTCCTAAGTGAACATGCAATTTCAGACTTTCAGCAACTTTGTTTCCTGTTATTTTCTTCTCTTTTTAACAGCTTTTCATTTCTTTACCACTTTCATTTGGAAAGTCTGATCAATTTGTAGGCTTTTCAGAGTCCAACTAGAAGAGTTAAAGACAAACAACTTCAATTACCTTCACTGTCTTTTTCTGTCTTCCTTACTGTTTCCAACACCATGTCATTACAGATTACTTTCTTCCTCTCCTTTGGACCCCCCACTAGCCTAAAAACACTCAAGAACCTTCAGTCAAATTTTCTCATCACAGGAGTATAGGTAGCATATTTTAAAGCACAAAACAAGGCATATAATTTAAGTCTTAGCATGGAGGGGAACAGACATGAGAAGCATCATAGCATCTTAAGGGAGCTTTCAACAATGGACAGCAATAATCAGGAGATGGAATACTGCATATATTCTTTAATAAAGAATAAAGAATTTAGGACTGAAAAGTCTTTCGCATATTACATGACAGACAACCTTACACAGCAATGGGGTTAAGAGTTTCAGACTTATGCCCCCCTAAACCTATATCCCTTCCTAAAATGGACATACCGACTCACTTTTTTTAGCCCAACATACTTTGCTATGTCCACGATAGCACTACCTCTTCAACAGTTAAGTTGCAAATGGCTTAACCACTTGCATTCACCCCAAAGAGTTAAGGCTCAAAAGCCTAAATCTTCCTGGCTTTTGTCACAGAATGATCTCTTTAGAAAGAAATATGTGTGCCAATAATTTACTTCTCTACTAGCTCCTTTTTAATTTTGCCATTTTTTTTTAAGAGCTCACATATTTTGCTTAAGAATTTTTCCTGATCTTTTATATCAAGATATCACTACTCAGCTCACATCACAACTTCTATCAGAGCTGAGATTTTAAATAATATTGGGGGAAATTAAAAGAAATTATTATTCTTTATTTAACTGCTGGGTGTAACTGACCAGAAAAGTTAGAATATGAATGGAACATACATCCCTTTTTACAACTTTTATATCAAGTTTGCACTCAGCAGTGACAAAAGATTATTACCTGACAGCAAAAATACACATTATTTTCAGCTGGTATAGAAAATGTGTTTAGTAAAATCATACTTCAATGTTACTATTAAACTCTTCAGAGAAACTTTCAATTTTGAAAATGTAAAATGACACAGAATTTTGTTTCTGAGTCTCATAAGAAATTAAAGAGGAGGTACAAGTACTTTCAATGATTAGTAGGAGGCTAGATTATCCCCTTCTGCTTCTTGTGAGCTTGTCCACTCACAGTTGCTGCTTAATGCATAAACTTACGACAATAATCTGTTGATCTGCCTTAATCAAGATGCTAGACCTCATTCTCTACTTAGTATTTTTTCAGACTTTTTTCTCTTCATTGTTGCAAACATGGATACACCTTCTCCCTAAGAGCTCTTAACACTTCTTTAAATAACTTGTTACAGCTCTCATCTTCCACAGGACCTGATCTGTGCTTGTCCTATTAATACTCTAGGTTTCTCTTTTTTGTTTATGAAGAAAGTCAGGAGATGCTAAAAAGAAAGAAGCAATGCAAGACGAAACATAACAATGAAGCCCCTATCCTGATACATTGTCAGTTCTCCTATCAAGTGCTTTTGCCTGCCAAGAAGAGATTAAGTTTCACTGTGGTCCAGAAGACAGGACACAATTACACTTTAGGCTTTCACAGCTCACTGCAGAGAGGAATGCTAATAGCTCCTGTTTCAGTTTTTCAGTGTCAGCACTGCATTAAAGCTCATCCTTCCAGCTATACAGAATTGGTCACTGTAGCAAAGAAGGAGAAAATTCATTAGAGACAGAAAGAGCCAGTTATCTACAATCCAAGTATGATTAAGATTGCTAGCAAAACTGATACATAATGAAGTATGAGAGGGTCACTAAAATTTGAAACTCAAATTCATGGATATATGAAATTAGGAAAAAAATGGAACTATGAGAAACAACAGAGATTTTGTTTTCAGCATAAAGATCAATAATAAGATTAAGTAGTGCTTCATTTTAGGGAAGTGGATATCAGCAGTTCTATTTGCACAGCTGCAGCTTTCAGTGCTGTATTTTCTCATTTACTTAAATCATTAAATTGTAATCACTGCAGGAAAGACCCACGGGTATATGGCACAAAAGGATTACAAAAGTTCATCCCAAGTTTACTATAAGGACAACTATCCATGAAAAAAAACTCCTCCAAAAAAAGGTAGCTTTGCACTGATTTGAAGAGGAATTCTGGACACACTATGATTTTTTTCCACCTCCAAACACTCTTCTGAGTATCAAAACCACATTTTTTACATCAAAGTGTTACTGTACACCAGGAAAAAGACAGGTGAACAACCTAATTGTATCCATCCAAATAACAGGGAGACAAGAATATTGTTCCAATTCTTGCCTAGAAGCTTATCAGCTCTTTACTTCTCTTTAACTGCTTGTATTCATTTCATTTTTTATTTAATTTGCAAACTGAATTCAGTAATGACCTAAAGTATTCTGACTATACTGGAAACAGTGATACTTTGGTAACAGATACAGATGCTCACACCACATTTATCCCATGCTCCAGCTTTTCTTGAGACAAAGCATCACTTTGTTTTGAGACTGACAAGTTCCTTCACTCAGTGGTTTGTCATTCAAAATTTATCTGTAGAGTGCCACATTAATTTCCACCTACCAAGTGGAAACTGAAGACTGGCCACGAATGCAATTTTTGTCTCCACTAATTCTGTAAGAAAGGTGAAGCAAATGACTTCATAAGCTGCTCATAAAATAGGGTACATCTGTTATTCAGTTAAATGTACACTAAAGGAGTATGTATCTATTCACTCATATCCTGACAGTTGCTTGATTCATGAGATAAACTCTGCAGAGCAGTTCAGTCTGCTAGGTTTCTGCAAAGACTGTAGATAGGATTCATTGTTGCACTGTATCGTTTCACCTCATCCACTGAAAAAGATGTACATCTCATATAGCACCATTAAATCAGTAAAGTGCCATTAAATCAGAACCTTAATACCCATAAATAGGTTGAGTGAACAGGGTCACTGTAGCACACTAGTCCTATGTTATCTTAGCAGCTGAGAGAGAAGTGTGCTTATATAGAAGTCATACTGAAGAAATCAGGCTTTACTGATATACTCTACCTAAAGTCTGAGACTAAATTAGTTCTATTATAAAAACAGCTTCTGTATGGTACTTCATATATTTTCTCAGTCTTCTAGACATCTAATATTATCCTAGTGTTCTAGCTGTATACAGTTAGAATTAAAATATTTAAAAAAAATATTGCTATCAGAACAATACAAAAATTAATTTAATTTATGTGATGCAAAAGGGATACTTTGAGTGGTTTTCTTTTCTGACTCCAAGGCCGCCTTCTCACTTACACCACCACTTCCTTAATTTCCAATAAACATTTAGAGCACCATGCCATCAGAGGGCTCTAGAGAGCACCAGAAAAGCACGAGTGTGATTTTTTTAACGCTAATTTATAAAACATTAATAGACTACTCAGCATCACCTCATTCCAGCAATAGATGCAAGCATCAAGTATGCTACTGCAAAAAAGAAAAACGAAGACCATGCACTGTCAGGCACAATTGTGAAGAATCTTAAAAATACTTGAGAGCTGCTTCCCTGTTCACCTAGTCCCTAGCACCCCATGCCAAATTTTTCTACACACAAACCACATAATGTTAATAACAATTGTTTTCTTTAACAAAGGGTTTTATGGTAGCTATTAAGCAGATCATGCTGGCAAGAAGTGTAGCAACAGGAAAGCTAAAATATTCAGTATTTCTTAGAGGGTCTTCAAGCCAAAATTTTCCAAACCATTTCCACTTTCCTGATTACCAGCAACAGATAAATTCTGATATAATTTTTCACTTGGAATATCCTTAACAAGAATTTGCTATAACAATTTTCAAGGTGAGAACATTCAAGATATATTAAACATACATACTACACAGAAACAGCATTCATTTATCATCATATGGCTGTCCCATCCCTGGCAGTGTTGAAGGACAGGCTGGATGGCTCCTTGAGCAACCAGGTGTCCCTACCAATGGCAGGAGGGTTAGAAGTATATATTTAAGGTCCCTTCCAACTCAAACAATTCTATAATTCTATGATTTAGCATTTCAGTCACCAATACTTTGCATTAATAAGTTCAATTATAAGATCTCACAGTGTGTCAGTTTCTAAGAGCTGATTCTCAAAATGAAATTTTAGTGGCAACTGGAAAAGAATTAATAAATTTCAGTAGGTGAAGAAAACATAAAAATGCTGGCTAGAATATAGGTGCTTAAAAAAATCCAGCTTACAGTGAAGCACTGGTGATATGCACAGAATTCATGCTTTTAAATAACTTACACAAATCCTCCTCAGCTCATCTTTAAGTAACTAGAAAGTCAGAAAATTATGCATGAAGAGACAAATTTCAACATGCAAAATATTTGTGGATGGGTGGAATACATATATATATATATATAAATAGTTTTCAGTACTTTTTGAATGAAAAGTTGCATTAAACATACCTTAAAAAATAAAAAAGTGAAAGCATGATCCAAAACAGATGACAAGTTCATTAAACCACATCTGGTAAGTATTTATGCAACCTGGGGAGAAGCATAGGTTTATTTTTCAAAAAAATTACTTTCCTGTTGTTTACAGCTGCTAATGGGTCTGTNTTTGAATGAAAAGTTGCATTAAACATACCTTAAAAAATAAAAAAGTGAAAGCATGATCCAAAACAGATGACAAGTTCATTAAACCACATCTGGTAAGTATTTAAGCAACCTGGGGAGAAGCATAGGTTTATTTTTCAAAAAAAAATACTTTCCTGTTGTTTACAGCTGCTAATGGGATGATTCTGTCGTCCTTGTGCATAAATAAATAATGCCAGTAATTACTTTAGCCACTGAAAAGGGCCAGAAAAAATGCAGTTTTCTCAGCAAATAGGGTGGTATATTTAACACCTAAGTTGAATAGTTATATGCAACCTGGACACATACATTACAATTTTATGTCTCACATAAGCTACCTATTCCAGTTTTCTTCAGCCTTGATCTTCTCTAAGGTTAAGAAAATAAAATTGAAAATAAAAGCAGAAACTTCCTGGGAAAAAAAAATAAAATCAGAACTGCAACTTGATTTCTACCTTCAACTGGACATCAAATCATCCAGTTAGAATCCCTTTACAGATTGGCCCATCTTTTAGAGTTTGACACCTACAAATTGGAACCATTCTGGATCTGCACTACTGAAAACACTTGTTCATAAATATTTATAGAAAACATGACAACTGTGCACAAAATATTCATTATTAAAATAAATGCCCTGTACAATCTTAACGATGGAGATACAGAAAACTAATACAGAAGAGAATTTCTAAGCATCTTAGAAATGTGTTGCATTACAATAGTATCCATTCAAACTCAAATTCTTACACTATCCATATTGTTCCTTCTAAACAAAAGGTGCTGAAATTACTGAAGATTATCCTTTTGTTTAGCTTAGAATTTCCTTCAACCCACATATTTTAAATGCTTTCAAGTTGGGTTTCTAAAAAAGGAGTATTTTTATTGCCTTGTAAAATTGCAATTCCATTCATGAAAGCATAATAGGTGTTGGATAACAGTATCTATGTGGGCAACTGTCCCACCAAAAAGTGTGTCTATAGATGCTTGACTTTTGCTCTGCAAACTCTGCCCTGTGGATTGATGCAGGGTTTCACCCAACACAAGAGACTTGTCTTGTCCTCCCACTGTTGAATGTGAATGTGTTGCTCATGGCAGAAGTAATGTTCTGCCTCCCCCAGTATGTAGCCAGGTCTGTCCTACTGCACCAGTGATATGGTGGCTTTCCACAACACAAATCTACGGCTTATGAACTCCCATAAAACATGAGAAACAAAACAAGTCATACCTGTGATTAAAAATATCAGCCAAAAAAGGTTGGAGAATAAGTTTAAGTGCAATTAGATGAATCAACCAGCATTGCACAAATACATTGCTGTATAGATAGACTCATACTGAATCCATAAATGACAGAAAGGGTCATTCAATTTAATCTACTGTGTGGGCAAACAGCAGCACTTTCTTGAATGAATCACTGCTGCATGGAAATGCATATACATCACAAAACATCTAATTTTGATTTTAAAATTTTCAGCAAACAGTAGCTTCTGGCAACTCATATGTTGCAATGGATAATGCTGTGGTTGTTCAAGCATGTGCTTATTTTAGATTAAACTTGCTTGTCTTCCATCCACAACTCTAGGTATGTTAGAATATAATGTTGTTTTACCAAGTGTGTGCTGACACTGATAAATCACCTCCTAACTTTCCTCTTCAATGAGTTGCTGGATTGAGCTTTCTGAGATGACTGCATGGTATAGTGCCTCCCTTTAACATCACCTTATTCTAGACTGGGGGGGGGGGAATCACAAAAAAA
>NDXB01011704.1:0-15871 GCA_002631895.1 Agapornis roseicollis | reverse complement strand
TCAAGGCTTCAAGGGAAAAAAAAAAAAAAAAAAAACAAACAAACCAAACCAACAAAACAACAACCCACAAAGAAAATCTAATAGCTTTGGGATCTTAAAACTTCAGAATTAAGAGTATTGTGTAATAAGAAGGTTGTTGTCATGCCCATAATTTCTAGCACTAGGCAAAAGTGTATTTTCAATTTCTCCTTCTCTTGTGATAAAAGTTTTTTCTTCAGTGATAAAATAACTAGTGCTAGCCAGAAGTAAAGATTACACTCTGTAGCTACCCTTCCCAGACATAAAATATACTTTCCCTGGGTGTTTGTGTCTCAGCTATTGCTGTCATTCTAAATGGATGAAACAGCTGCTGCTGTCATGATCTGTGACTACCCCCTCCTAAGATCTACTAAAGTAGGTGGAAAGATAGTCTCATTCTTAGTAGAAGCATATGATCTTCTGTTTTTATGACTGTTGCCCTGCATTAAGCCTACATGTTTTGTGTGCTTGACTATACTACATTCAACTACTATAGAATCATAGAATCATAGAATAGTTAGGGTTGGAAAGGACCTTAAGATCATCTAGTTCCAATCCCCCTGCCATGGGCAGGGGCACCTCGCACTAAACAAATTACTCTGTATGTTGCAATGAATAAAATACTTTCTGTTCATGATTTCAGTAGGATTATGTGGAGTGGAAAAAGATTCACTATCTTGCACTTTTACAAAGTTGAATATTATTAATTTTCTGACAGGAAAAATACTTATTTTTTAAAAATTAAACTAATGAAAATGAGAGACTGTTTTTCAGAATACCAAGTACTGCATTTTAAAAAAAAAATCCACTTTAATTACTGGTAATACGGTGTTATATAATGCATACTCCAACATGTTTTTCATTTTCAACATTATTCTTTGAAGGTTTAGGACAGCTACAACACAGCTGTACTCTACTATCAAAAGTTTAGGTTGCAGCTTTACTGCAAAGCTAAATATATTCACTACAATATTCAATACAATTCAACTGTACCTTTGAATGCTCCGATATCTGAATTATCTGGTACTCTGCCTCTTCTTGTTTGTTTCACATTGTAAATAATTACATAGGCGCTTAAAATGAATTTAGGTTTACTTCACATAATTCAGTGCAATTTAAATATATAGGTATGAAATGTTAGATTTTGCTTATTTGTTGAAATTACTTGTTACTCATATTTGTGGATAAAGTAATCTATTAATTCTACATGTATTTTTCCTGACCATTTATTCCACTCAGGCACGTACATACACAAAAAACCCCTCACATTTCAGTGCTCTGTGTTATTTCAAATGAGTTTTCCTGCCACCTTCTTTACACCCTGATTTTGTTGTAATAGAAAATAAAAACAAAATTTAAAACTTTTTAATGTCTCATTATTCTGCTAACAGATGTGCACAGGGAATGTCAAGTTGGTTTCCTGTACAGGCATAAATCTCTGTTGTAAATTTATTCCTGCTGGAGAAAATTATAAAAACAACTGTATCTAAAATGAAGACAGGCCAACAAATACAAGTGCACTAGAAATTAAAAATAGTCATGTCATGCTGCTTACTTCTTTGATGGGGGCTTGATATCATCAACTGACATGGTAGAATGTTTGACTCATCTATGTACCAGCACATTTCGGATCATTCCTGTTGCACTGCCTGCTCAACATCTCTAAAACCTCAATAACAAGTACCCAAATCCTTTCTTGGAAATAAACCTGTTGCATGCATTCCTCTATGGACCCTTGTAAGGGAAAGACTCCTTTTCCTTGCATTAAGCAGCCTATCTATAGAAACTACTTTCTCAACAAGTCCTCCTTGAATGCACTCACTGATTTAGGCTTTAAGTGGAATTTTACATATTATTAATATGTAATATTAATTGTGATGAGTATATTGACACATAACCAGTGGGAATGATGCAGATAAACTAGACTAGATCAGTGTTAAACAGTAACTCAAAGAAGGAGAACTGGGGACCAGCATCTTCAGTGTAGGACTGCAGGAGGTTGTCTTTCTCAGCCACATCTCTGAAAAGGGTTTAGACTGGGCTGACACACTTCACTGCCAGAGGCTTTTTTTTGTACTTTTACTCATAGCATCATTGTGGGCAGGAAAAATTTCCAGATTGGGTAATAAGGGGAGAAATGAGTGAGAGAGGCCAGTAGGAGAGCGAGCATCAAAAAACGTTTCAACAGCTGGTTCATCAAAGTGTCATCAAAGCCACCACTGCAAACACATCAGGAGGCTATTGCAGAATAGAATCACAGAATCATAAAATGGTTAGGGTTGGAAAGGACCTTAAAGATCATTTAGTTCCAACTCCTCTGCCATTGGCAGGGACACCTTTCACTAGACCAGGTTCCTGAAAGACCGAACCAGAAGATCCCTTCCAACATGGTGTTCTATGATTCTACAGACTTTTTTCCCCTATGCTTACTTGTTGAGTTTGTTCTACACATGGAGAATAAACTCTGAAGGCAAGAGTCATAGTCTTGCTATAAAAATCACCTATGAAGTACCAAAAACCAAAAAGGTTTACAAAAAAAAATGGTTAGTTCTGGACTTACAAAAATTTACAACACTTAGGTTTAAATGTGTAAGCAATCAAATTCAGCACCACCGCCTTTGTCTAGGCAAGCTTATGCACAACCATTTTTTTTTGTAAGTCTAGGCGTAGGAAAAAGCTAATTGTGATTTTAACTAAATAAAGTATTTTTAAAGTGAAAGTATGTGTGTATATGTTTTGGGGGAATGCTATCCCCCTCGTTGCAGGGTCACATGAGGCTGACAGGTTACAGACAGCAGATGGATCTCTACTGGGCTGCTGACAGGTGTTCGCCTCCTCAAGAACAAAGGACACATGTGGGAAGTCCCACCTGCCAACACAGGTACTAAAACGCCTACAGGGAACATTCTGATCTACTGAATAAATTGTATCCAATCTACAGGTTGTGAAAAATTGAACTGTATTTACCAGAACTAATCATTTATGAAAATGAACAAATTGAAACATATTTGGAATTTGGAGCGCTAATCTGAGCAGTATCACCACCTCAGATGGTAAAAATCACATCATGGGGAAGCTGTTCAGTGAACAGAAAACAGTCTGTTTTTCCAGCCCCTGAAGAAAGCTTTGGCAGACTGGTTTTATAATGTTTTTGGAATATTTTGCCATGGCATTCAACCTTCCAATGACATTTCGGCAAGCTGTATCTGCTAAATTAGTCAGTGAGATGTAAAGTAGCAGCAAAAATAATTTATAAGCATAAAGCAGCTTTCACCTTTATAGATGTCTTTCTCTAATATAAATTGTGCCAAAAAAATTGCAAAGCTGTCTACATATTTATCTACATATGTAGAAAACTTCAAAGCAGAAATACACGTTTAGAATTCCTTGACAGGCAACACCTGTTGCACCATCTGCACAAAAACTGAAGAAACAAGCCCTTACTGTTGAAGCAGAGCAATTTTTTTTCTTGTTAAGCATTGTACATCACTTAAATCTCAGTCAGCATTAATTACAAATCACCGTAGAAGTATATAATTTAAAACCAATTATTAAAACAATATTTTAATAAAATGGAGAACAAGCATTTGTATCAGAGTATAGTGGTAGTGATGTGAGAACATTTTCTGACAATAGATTTGTATTGTATCCCTAGAAATAAAAATTAAATAAAAGATGGGTCAACAAAAGCTGCAACTTTTTGTTATTTTGATACTAAATACGTGAATGGACTAAATCTATTTAGTCACAAGCAAAGTGAAAATTAGTTATTTTCTGAATGATAATTTTGATATTATGATATTTTGCATGCTATTTGCAGTGCTATTTTGATAACTGCTAAATGGAAGGTTCAGGTCTTCAGAATTACCCATTTAAACCACTAGATGTCTCCAGCTCCATTCACAATAAAGGCAAATTAACCGCATACAAAACACATTACATTCACCTTTGAAAAGCTGCTTGGAAATGCTCAAGCTGTAAAAGCTGTATCCCACAAGTTTTTTACTGCGACTGATAAAAAGTCGATGTTTTACATGAAAGGTGCTACCCTGCTGTTCTGAAACAGAAAAGGTGATCTAAAACATTCTGGCTGCAGTATAATTCTCATGTCAGTAAGAGAGTTAGAATTAGTACGTGCTGCATGTCTTATATTTTTAAGAAATAACTGGTTTTCCTACATGGATGACTTCTTGAGGAAGTAATTAAACCACAAAAGAAACTCACAAGACTCTGCAGCCCTTTTGCATGCCAAAGATGAAGAAATAGATTTCTCAACCAGTTTTATACAGCCTTTGAAAACATTGGTCATTTTTTTGTTTGTTTGTTTTAATCAAAGATTTTCTTTATGATCTGTAGCTTTGCATGTTTGCACATTAATATTAAAAATCAGTTGGGCTATTTATATAGGAAAATAGGTCCAGAAATATCACTGAAAGGGCATTTCCTCTCTAAATCATGATATAAATGGAAAAATGAATGAGATTGCATAGTGCTAGTGCCAGTGCCTGGATTCAGTATACTGCATCCCAAACGTAACATCATGCCACAAGAAATATGCAAGTGCGATTGCACTGCAGATGCAACTGCATCTCAAGCTGGGATTAACTACCTCAAGAGGTCAAATGATGTGAGTTTCATGGTAGGCACTGGAAGGAAGATTCACTGAATGATGAAATAAATTTTAAGAGTTCAGAAAAGAACAGCTCAATACCACAGAAGTAAGTTCTGCCACTAAAGTGAAGGAAAAAGCAATGGAGTGATTTACAAGGCTATTTTTAAGAAAACATTTCTGTCCCTTTGTGCTAGTGGTAAAAGTTCTATGATCTGAGGAGAGATTTACTAAAATCCAGGCATAGAAAGGATCTGACTCTGTTTTCAAATGTAATTTCTGAGACACTATGGAGCTAGGGACCCATGATAGTCATTTGAGGAGAAAAAGGTCCTATAGAAAAAATGTTTTGCGAGTCATCAGGTGAACGTGAATAGGTCAGAACCGTGGAAACCAAGGCAGGACAGACTCTTCAAAGAAGGCACAAGGCCTACAGGGCTGAAAGTGACTGACAGCCTAAGCAGAGAAATCGCAGTGATTTTAAGATTTCATGAGGGAGGTGAGATAATCATTAATTACCTGAATAAAAATGGGAGTACAGTATGAAGTAACAGAGAAGAAACTCAAAGCAAGCAGTTACTAAAACACAGAGAGCACAGAAATGACTGGAAATTTTCAAGTGTAAGCATTTTGAATGCAGATACAATGAAAGCAACGCCATAGAAACCTTCAGTAAATGCAGTTTTCCTGCCTGCCTGCCTTGTAGTCACCCCAAATATTGCTACAAATATAGTTCTGCTAGGATACGCAATCAAAATGCATATGTAATTCCTGAATTTGGAAGAAAATTGTTGTGCAGTACCCTGTTATGGTATTTAAAAAANAAATGCAGTTTTCCTGCCTGCCTGCCTTGTAGTCACCCCAAATATTGCTACAAATATAGTTCTGCTAGGATACGCAATCAAAATGCATATGTAATTCCTGAATTTGGAAGAAAATTGTTGTGCAGTACCCTGTTATGGTATTAAAAAAAAAAAAAAGAAAAAAAAAGGAAAAAAGCAACTGTTAATCAGATGAAAATGGCAGAATAATATGTCAATCATTGCTCATCCCAGGGAGCACCTTCCAGACAGTATAAGGACATCAAAATTATGAATGACCTAATGACAAAACTTGCTGCAAACTCATTTCCCTCCAAATATCAGGACACCAGAACTGCACACAATACTGCAGGTGAGGTGTTACGAGAGCAGAGTAGAGGGGCAGGATCACCTCCTGCAACCTGCTAGTCATGCTCCAGGATACGATTGGCTTTCTGGGCTGCAAGCACACATTGAAGCCGGCTCATGTTCATTTTCTCATTGACCACCACTCCCAAGTCCTTCTCCGCAGGGCTGCTCTGAATCTCTTCTCTGCCCAACCTGTAGCTGTGCCCGGGATTGCTCCGACCCAGCTGTAGGACCTTGCACTTGGCATGGTTAAACTTCATGAGGTTGGAATCAGCCCACCTCACAAGCGTCTGTCTCAAGGTCCCTCTGGATGGCATTCCTTCCCTCCAGCGTATCCACCAAACCACACAGCTTGGTGTCATTGGCAAACTTGCTGAGGGCGCACTCAATCTCACTGTCCATGTCAGTGACAAATATGTTGAACAAGACCGGTCCCAACACCGATCCCTAAGGGACACCACTTGTCACTGGTCTATTAATGAACACAACCACTTGAAACATAAACATGAAAACAAGAATCCTGAGCACACAATGGCTTTACAGCTAATTTATCACTTTTTTGGAGTACTTGGTAGCCAGTCTATATTGAAATAGGCAGCAGATTACTAAAAATAAAAGAAATATTCTGTAAAAATTATTATACAGATAAAGAAATTCCTAACCTGCAAACAACTGGATTTCAGAAAGCACACTGAGGAACTGTCCTCATGGGCTTAATTTGTCCTTAAATTCTCTCTAAAAGTTCTCCAGGCTAGATCTGTCTCTGAACTCACCTGATACAATTGGTCTTTCAGAAAATAAAAATCCAATACATTTTAATCACAAAACATATTATTGCAGGTTTTCTCTCCAGGCCACAAAACTGAAACAGAGAGAGCTACAGAAATTTTAAAATGAACTGCACATGAGTAGGAACTTTCACAGTTCACACATCCAATTTCCCTCACTGAGAATCCATATCAGAAATCCTCATGAAATGCAATCATCCACATCTTACTATATGACCACATTAAGATGAACTATTTTTTTATTTGTGTTTTCATCATGATTCTCACACAATGCCATGTAGTATCTCAGGCTCCTCTAATACAACCATTTCAAAATTCCTTTAACATGATGATATTAAACACTTTGCTTGAAAATGAAATCGCTTTGCATAAACTACATGGCCATGAGTAATTAAATGTACTTTTAAAGTTGACCCTAATTTGAAAGGGAGTTTGGACTGTATCTTTCCCAACTGACCTATTTTGTGGTTCCAAAATATATGAAACAGCAGCATCACCAGTCAAGATTCTCATCAGCTACTACAGTCACCATCCTGTCTAAACAGTGAAGCATGAAGCACTGGAGGAGCTGTGTAGACTGACAATGAGTCACAAATATCTGTGTAGCCCCCATATACAGAAAATTTATGACAACAGAACATTCAACTTAGTTGTTAGATCTATGAAATTACTCTACACACAAAATTCCTTGTCTTTTCTCTCATTTTTTATCGTTGTTGTCAGTTTCTTTTTGGAGAAAGCAAGCATCTTTTTTTATGTGTCATTTGTAAAAGTTAAGAGAACTTTCTCAAGGAAAAAAGTTTGGGTTTTTTTGAGGACAACAGATATAAGCCTTATTTAACTGCTAACATGAAAGAATCAAAATTAAAACATAAGGTGAATAAAGGGATTCTGTACCAACAGAGGAAGTATGTGATAAAATCTTCATTTAAGAAAACAAAACCAACCCCCCCCCAGAAAGAAAAACCCAAAAAAACAAACAAACAAACAAAAAACAACAAAACCCTAAGCAAATAAAGCCAAACCCCAAATCTGACTTTCTAAACTGCCTGGTCCTTTCTTTAGTTCACCCAGGAGCTGGGGCAGGTTTCCCAAGTATTTCTGCAAGGGAATCAGAAGATTTCCACTAATTAGAGAAAAAGTAAAAGGAATCAAATTCTGTTCATTATTATCTTTAAGACTGCACAACCCAAAACAACTCAAATGCCTTCAAAACAGGAGCAGTCTTTTCAACCTTAACCCTTTTTTAATTAGGAAATTGTTTTAATTATCAAATGATCATGTCCAGAGAGTAATGTAAGAGAAGATTTAGTGCATAACAAATAAGAAAGTTTTCAAGCTTATTAGTGTTATTAACAAAATAACACCCTAATGACTACAACTTAGGGGAATATTCTCTTCAATAAAATTAGCTGTAAACCAGCTATCTTAGGGATGATTCACCCCTGGCAGGGATGACACAGCAGAACAAAGATGATGTCCTTAAAGGCAGTAGTTCACATACAATGCCCATTTAGAAGCAGCATTAAAAGTATAAAAGTACAGCCTGCTCACAGTCTGAGATCACTGTTACGAAAACAAGAGTTTCTGAGAACTACTGTACCTTTATATGCCTGTTGGTTCTTGGAAAAGAAGCAGGAGCAGGAAAAAAATTATCTAAAGGATCTAACAATGTAATGGAAGTTATATCTGCTAGTGAAAGAAAGTCAAGACAGTGCTCAAGGCACGTCTTAGAGGACAAACACTTAAAATATTTCTCTTGCTGTGTTCTGAAGCACAGTTCTTGCTGTGGAACTGTTAGAGTAAGTCTTTCCCAGCTACTGTTATAGTGACAGCATGCAAAGGTATCCCATTCCTTGGTGCATGTCTTCAAAGTCAGGTATGAAAGCCATGGCAATCAGACAAAATCCCAGGTGGATGGAGAAAGGGAATATTGAGTCTATTTTTAAAAAGGGTAAAAAGACACTTGGAATTACTGACCACTCAGGTGTTTGTGCTCGCTTCAGCAGCACATATACTAAAATTGGAATGATAAAGAGAAGAAAAACTGACTGCAACTGCTGAACCCAGGACACATCTCCTCAGGGCCCATTAATATCTTGGAGCAGACTCTCCCAAAAGATATATTGAAACCTATGGATAACAGGAAGGTGAAGTGAGAAAGTCAATACGGCTTCACAAAGGGGAAATTGTGCCTGACTAACCTAACAGCCTTCAACAATGGAGAGACTCCATCAGCAGATAAGAGCAACTGCTATCATCTACCTGAAGTTCGGAAAGGCCTCAGACATCAACCTGTACAATATTCTTGCTGCTCAAATGGAGAGATATGGATTTGATGGATGAAATATTAGATGTGTAAGGAACTGGTTTGGTGGCTGTATCCAAAGAGTTACACTTAATGGCTCAATGTTTAAATGGAAGCCAGAAATGACTGGTGTATCTCAAGGGTCCATACTGGAACCAGAACGCTTTAATTATCTCCATCAATGACACAGACATTGGAATTGAGTGTAACTTCAGCAAGTCTGCGCATGATACCAAGCTCAGGAGTGCAGTTGATAAGCCTGAGAAAAGGGATGACATTAAAGGGGCCTTGGCAGGCTTCAAAAGAGAGCTCATGAGACCCTCATGTATTTCAGCAGGGCCAAATACAAGGCCCTGCAGCTGCATCAGGGTAATCACCAGTATCCGTACAGACTGGGGAATGAATGGATTGACAGCAGCCCTGTGGAGAAAGACTTGGGGATAATGGTAGATGAAAAATTAGGTATGAGCCAGCAGTCTGTGCTTGCAGACCTGAAAGCCAGTCGTATCCTGGGCTGCACAAAAAGAAAACATAGTAGGGAGAGCAGCTTGAGGAAAGTGATTCTTCTTCTTCACTCTGCTCTCATAAAACCCCCATCTAGAGTACCTCATCCAGTTCTGGGGTCCCTACTACCTGTTAAAGCAGGTTCAGAGGGGGCCAAAAAAATTATCAGAGGGATGAAACTCCTCTCTTAACAAGAAAGGCTGAGGAAGTTGAGTTGTTCAGCCTGGAGAAGAGAAGGCTCCAAGGCACAATGTAGCAACCTTCCAGTGCCTAACGTGGACTTCTAAGATGGTGAGAGACATTTTACCAGGACCTGTATTGATAGAACAAGGGGCAACAGCTTTAAACTGAAGGGAATAGATTTAGATTGAACATAAGAAAAGTTTTTTGTACAATGAGGGTAGTGAAGCACTGGCACAGGGTACCCAGAGAAGCTGTGGCTGCCCCATCCCTGGCAGCCAGGTTGGATGGGGCTTTGAGCAACCTGGTCTAGTGGAAAGTGTCTCTGCCTCTGGCAAGGAGGGTTGGAACTAGATTATCTTTAAGGTACCTTCCAATCCAAACTGTTCAAGGATTCTACAATTACAGAACTGAAATAATGTATCATTTAAATTCAACTGGTAATGAAAATGTTTACTAGTAAGTGACAAGCTTCTAGACGGTAAGCACCTCTTACATATCACAGTAAAAATCTCACAGCACAGTAATAACCTGTCATGTCATTAAAAACAAAATCTCTCATTTGATGGCCTTAGATTAAATAGATTTTGCACCACATATATGGGCTCTCATCTAAAGTAAAATTCTCTTTATTTCAGCTAGCCTTTTGCTAGGTTAGGTGGTGTGCTCTAGCTTTGACTGCAACTAATTTACTTCAGCAGCCAAAGGAACAGAGTTCTTTCACACTAATGGTATTGCTGTGCTCTGCAAATGGAACTAACAAGTGACAAGTGATGCATAAAGAGACAAAAACAATATAGCAAATTTCCAATTTAAAAAATCCACTGAGATTAAGCAGGAAGGGGCAATAGGGTTTCACACTGTGGTGACATAATTGATTCCTTAGGATCAGAAGTCCAGTCAGCTGTTTCTGTTTATCTTGAGATATCCCCAGGAAAGAGTTTTTCTTAATTTCCATTACAATGAGTCTTCAAGGAATGGGTTAAGATAATTTTTTTTTGCACTGAAATCCGTGATTAAATTCCAAGTCTTATTCCATCTGTGCTATAAACACTGACCAAACCACTTGCAAAAATTTAAAGTCAATCATGTTGTGCTTCTTATCTTCCCTAACACAACAAACTCCACAGACCTTGGTCATTTTAAACAACTAATTTCAAAAACTGCTCTCAGAGCGTGCTTCCAATAGGCTTGCTTATGGATAAGAATACAGTGAAAGGCTCAAGTCAGACATCCATAATACTTCAGTTATACCTCTCTACAGTGAGAAGAGTTTTAGGGGAGGCATGCAGCATAAAGCACCTTCATGCCTTTCCCCTTTTTCTTCTCCACAGTATACTTCAGTGCCTGCAGTGTCCTGATTCTACTTCTGATTTTAGAGTAGATGCACTTTAATGAGTGGAAGATAAATTAAGGAGTGTGGCTGTTCTCATACTGTGCTGTTCTAATGAAATTAGAATGAAGAATTAGAATTTCATTAGAATCTAATGAAATGCATGAAGAATTAAACTGAAAAAAGTAGGGAAATAAATATCATCTTTCAGTCACAGTGACCGTAACTATACAAGTAATAAATACAAAAGTGCCAAAGGAAAATGCATCCATGTACTTTCAGGCAGCTGTCTAAGGAGTCCATGCGTATAGACAGGCTTTCTCCCTCACTAGACTCTGATATACATAATCACCATTTTTCATAATTAAAGGACACATCCCGTAGAAAATGGTACTACTTCACTCTGAGATTTTCTCAGACAACTACATCATTTATTACAAAACTGGTACACCTACAGCATTATGACTTTTTTTTTGTGAACGCATATATATCTGAAGCGTATCTGCAAATGGTGCCTATAAACAACAGATTTTGGACTTCTTTAATATCTAGATACGTAGAAATCTGAGTTACATAGTTACCAAATATCCAAATCCAGGCAACAAGAGAAATAGTTAAAACCACCAATATCAACAGGTAGAACAGTGTTTAAATCATTGTGCATTTACCACATGCTAAGTCACCTAGTATCTGTGCCATTCCCATAGCCATGACAATACAATGCTAACCTGTCCCACTTTTTCATTACATTTGTCCATAAAAAGCAGCAGAGCCAGAAGTCAGATGACCAGGGAGACAAGTAGGGACACAATGAAGTATACTCGCGTCCCATCAACTTTTAGGCCTTAAATTGCATTATTCTACTCTGATTTGACAGGAAATAAATGAAACTAACTTCCCAGTGCTAAGTCTGGTTTTGCTTAGTTGAGAAGGAGAAGCAATAGGGTGTCTTTGGGGGGGCTCTGGCATCCAGCCAGGGCCAACCCACCATACAAGCCATTCAGGAAACTAAGTTAGTTTCAGTGCATGTGATATGCTCTTTTGCCTTTTACCTACTAGTGAAGTTACTAAGGGTTTATACAGTCTATTGGGATTTAAAGCTAATCAGCATCTGTCAGAAGTCAGTTGCTACATCACCTGCACCTAAATAAAGCTACAAGATGCCAGTAAATTTCATTTCGGATAACATGTATTTGGATACAATTTACAACACATCCTTTTTCTGGATAAAATTCAGTTTAAAATGCAAGCTTATCCAGATATCCTTAGCAGAATATTTGTATTTGCCCACGTTTATTTATCTGCTGCTTTTATAATAATGTCATATGGAAGGAAAAAGTAGAGTGTAGGCAAAATAAGAATCATAGAATAGTTAGGGTTGGGAAGGACCTTAAGATCATCTAGTTCCAAATCCCCTTCCACAGGCAGGGACACCTCATACTAAACCATGCCACACAAGGCTTCGTCCAACCTGGCCTTGAACACTGCTACAGATGGAGCACTCACAACCTCCCTGGGCAACCCATTCCAGTGCCTCACCACCCTAACAGGAAAGACCAACACTGATCCCTGAGGGACACCACTCATCACTGGCTTCCAGCCGGACACTGAGCCATTGACCACAACTCTTTGCGTGTCCATCCAGCCAGTTCTTTATCCACCGAGTGGTCCATCTATCAAATTGATGTCTCTCCAATTTAGAGACAAGGATGTCGTGTGGGACAGTGTTGAATGCTTTGCACAAGCCCAGTTAGATGACGTCAACTGCTCTACCCCTGTCCATCAGTTCCATAGCCCCATCATAGAAGGCCACCAAATTGGTCAGGCAGGATTTCCCTTTGGTGAAGTCATGCTGGCTGCCACCAAGCACCTTGTTGTTTTTCATGTGCCTTAGCATGCCTCCCCGGAGAATCTGCTCTGTGATTTTGCCAGGCAGAGAGGTGAGACTGACTGGTCTGTAATTCCCCGAGTCATCATATTAATTAACTAATCATTTGAAGACAGAACTACTATTACAGGCTTTGAACTAATTCAAATATTCTTACTGACCAGGACATCAACTTAATATTTCCAGAGTAAGATATGAGTCCATTACTTGGTTTGAAAAGTGTCCATTTTCTTGCAAGAACTGCATATATTTACTGAAGTTCTCCTAGGTAGGAGCCATCAATTTCCATACTCTTGCTCAGAGTTTGACCATGGTGGTTCAGGGTAGAAAAAAACATTCCTGCAGATACTCAGAGTTCTGAACTCCAACTCATCATTCTAAAATGGGGTATTCATCTGACATTGATAGCAAGAAATGCTGTCCTATTTAACAACCAGTAGACTCCCAAGCATATCATTTACGTCATTCCTTTATCTTCTCTGTACAAATTAATCCAGGCAACATAATCCCACAATTGCTCTGTGGATAGTGAGACTGAACTTTGCACAGCTTCAGTTTATTTATGGTATTAAAAGTGTAACTAGTTCATTTCTTTAAGACTCTTGTGTTCATATATGGCTATAATTGTGAGAGTCTTTAACACAAGCTCACTACTACATTGTTTCAAAACCAGAAAGCAAAAACTGCAAAGAAAACACCATTGGAGTCACAGGAATACTAATCCTGTTTGCAAGTCTGAAATAACAGCAGGAGATCAAAATACTATGGTATATGCATGCACAGGTCTCAGAGGAAAACACTCAAGCGCACTGTTAGGCACATTTGGACTGTTGTGCCTGCTGGTTGCTACAGTGACTGCACATTCCCCAATAGTGGAACATAATAAACCGTCCTTTCTAGTTTACGCTGCAGTTCAGGGAATGATAGATGCTTCACCAAGTGGAATAGATGGTGCATGTGGCTGTGCAAAAGTCTTGGGTTAAAGCACATAGCTGGGTGTCACACAAAAGGCTAGCATGTTAAAAGTCAAAAACATGGTAAAGCACCATCTTCAACTTATGACTTGTATCTTGATATTTGGCAGTTTTAATTAAAAATTAGCTCTCGTAGTTAATGTTAAAATTATATCTCTATTTGCTCTTCAAATAATAAATATTGTATTACTGCTTGGTAAAAATACTCTGTTATTTTGATATCTTTCTTCATGCCACCTCAGTCCTATTAGGAGAAATTTCTCAAAAATTTTAGCACTCATGTTCCATGTGCTTTATAAAATAAACAAAAATCAAATATTTCTTATCCAGGTAAGATTGACAAAAACTGTGCTCATCATTCAAGATGTTTGTGAAATGTTATTCTTGGAAGAGAAGCTGATGAAGCTGAGAAGATGGCACCTCAGAAAGGCTTTTCTGTTTATATATAAGTTTCCACCTGTGTGTACTTACTTTAATTAGTTCTTCATAATTTGTATTAATATATGAAATACAGCAACTGTAGCTCTCAAGATGCAATTATAATTAAACTACATCACACGCATATTGTAAAAGCTGCCATATTGTGGTTAGTTAAAATTTATTAGTTTAAAAAAATTAATTTTCTAAGAGATTACCTAAATTGATCTAAACTGCAAAAGTCTTCAAAGTAGATCATATAGCCAGCAGTGAAGAATACATCATAAGAAATAAAGTAAAAAAAAATAAAAGAAAGAAAACAGAATGCTAACAGAGAAGAGATAACAGAGAAAAGAGATAAGTTCTAGGAATACCATCAGCTAAACTGTGTTAATACACAGGACCTTACCTTTGTTTCTGTACAAAGAATGACTTTATTTGAAGAAGGGAAATATACAGTTCCCTGAACTTCTGATGTGGGCAGAAAGGGTTATGGTACCTCTTCAAAAATATATTTGCATGCACCTGGCTATTTTGCCTGATGAATTCTTAATTTTTCCAATTCTTCATTCTAGAAATGGAAAATCATACTTGCCTCCATGGTGATTTGAAGACTTTCTTGGTTTTAGTATTTAACAAGTGTCATACATTTGCTAAAAGATTCTCTCTGTCTGTAAAGCTCCTAAATAATGATGCTGCTGAGCTGCTGAGAAAAATTCAAAGGAGAAAAGAAGCTTACAAAAGGTGGAAGCAAGGACAGGCAGTCTGGGATGAATACAGGGATGTTGTTCGGGAAGCTAGGGATCAGGTAAGAAAAGCTAAGGCCAAGTTAGAATTAAACTTAGCTAGAGATGTTAAGGATAACAAGAAGAGATTCTATAGGTACACTGTGAATAAAAGACAGACTAGGGACAACGTAGGTGCCCCTTGGAAGTTATAGGGTGAACTGGCTACAAAGGATTTGGAAAAGGCTGAGGTTCTGAATGACTTTAGAATCATAGAATAGTTCGGGTTGGAAAACACTTTAAGATTATCTAATTCCACCCCCCCTGCCATAAGCAGGGACACCTCACACTAAACTGTGCCACACAAGGCTTCATCCAACCTGGCCTTGAAAAATGTCACAGATAGAGCACTCAACAACTCCCTGGCCAACCCATTCCAGCATCTCACCACCCTAACAGGAAAGATTTTCTTCCTTATATCCAATCTAAACCTCTCCTGTTTAAGTTTGAACCTGTTACCACATGTACTGTCACTACAGTTTCTAACGAAGAGTCGCTCCTCAGTATCCCGATAGGCCCCCTTCAGATACTGGAAGCCTGCTATGAGGTCTCCATGCAGCCTTCTCTTCCCCAGGTTGAACAGCCCCAACTCTCTCAGCCTGTCTTCGTATGGGAGATGCTCCAGTCCCTGATCATTTTCGTGGCCCTCCTCTGGGCTTGTTCCAACAGTTCCATGTCCTTTTTATGTTGAGAACACCAGAACTGCACACAGTACTCCAAGTGAGGTCTCATGAGAGCAGAGTGGAGGGGCAGGATCACCTCCCTTGACCTGCCTCAGTCTTCAATGGCAAAAGCTCTGACCGCAACGCCCAAGTCTTGGGAGGCAGACACAGGGACTGTGAGAATGAAGACCACTGGGGCCACTGTAGGAGAGGATCTGATTCAAGACCATCTGAAG
>NDXB01011701.1:52259-65880 GCA_002631895.1 Agapornis roseicollis | reverse complement strand
AAACAAAAACAAACAAACAAACAAAAACGAAAAACCACCCCAAAAAAAATGCAAACAAACAACAACAACAAAAAAAACCAAACCAAAACAACACAAAGAAAACAAAATGCATTTATGCATAGAAAATACACTTAAATCACAATCCAATAAACTTCCTGACATGGACTATTTTCTTACTCATTGACTGTACAAAGTTATGCAGGGAGTCAAAGATTCCTTCATGAAAATAAATGAATTAAATGTATACTGAGCTTTTTCACTTTCAATCTCCTTAATTCAAGCAGAAAATATTTGTGTCCTGTCAAAATATTCACAGTGGAATAACACTTGTGACAAAATGGAAATATACTACAGGATGATCAACTGGGGAGAAATCAAATAAAAGAGTTTTCTGAACTACCAGTTTCAAGGTGAGAAACATTCTAAATACTCTGCTACTAAATTAGTCATTATGTGAGCTCACATGAGAGAATGGCACCTAGGCTGAAAGAGAACAACAATTCAGTGCTCAAAAGATGATCTGTCAAAACCAAAGAGCAATACAGTGTTCCAGTTTCATAAATATACCACAGAAAACAATGAGTTTGAAAATTATTGCATTCTAGACAAAAAATAAAGCTGGAAACAAGCAAAACAGAAGGAAATTTTAGCCCCATACACAATAAAAGTAGAAGGCAACTTTTTTTGCTGCAATTGCATCATTAATATGCATGACAAGAAAAGCCTACATCATAAATTATCTTTACGTCTGATTCAACCTTCTGTCCTTCTTTTGCCCTGATGTGCCCCATTTTATATCTATTCCAGACACATCAAAGTAGAGGTGCATGATACACTGCCCAGTTATATTTAATTTGTTTAACAACACTCTATTTTGGCAAGCTTCAGAAGGACATGAGAGTGTTTTTCCTATGCATTAAATACCCATCATTCAGTGAGCAGTGGAAGCTATGCTGTCATGCCTGAATGAAAATAGATTGCACACCAGCCATATATGTTTGCTCCTTTTCCAGGGTAGGTACATATGGACTACAATAACCAACTTCCAGAGATAGATTTATGGAAGAGAGACAAAGAGATGCAGACACTGAGTTCCTTTCCTCTCTTTGCCCAGACTGCAGATGTAGGAACTCCCTGTTCAGCAACCCTGGTTCTCTCCTGCTTCCAAGTACTTATGGAAAGAGAGCAACAGAGTCAATTTGCTGCTAGATAGGGATGCTTGTCTCTCACAGACAAGGAAGCCTCAACATAGTCACATATCTGAGCATGGCTGCAAAATCACAGTGCTGTCAGTCACAGACAGGCTGCAGCCACTTGATTTTTGCTAAGAATATAGTCAGGTTTTTATTTCGTTGGTGCTACATCCTCTGAGAAGCAATGAGTCCTCCAGACCCACGTGGGGACTATAAATCAGCCCTAGAAAGACATCACACAATGCTTCATTAACAACATAATATTTCCCTAGCACTTGTAATTAGCTGTAAAACTTTTACTTAAACCAAAAGGCATTCAAATGTTCTAGTACAAACAACTAGGGGTGCACTTTTTAATTGGTGTGCATTTCTGCTTCCACAAANTAGCACTTGTAATTAGCTGTAAAACTTTTACTTAAACCAAAAGGCATTCAAATGTTCTAGTACAAACAACTAGGGGTGCACTTTTTAATTGGTGTGCATTTCTGCTTCCACAAACAGAGCATCATTTGGTCTCTGCTCTTTTATTCTAAGTGACAATTGCAGCAGAAAGATTTTTTTTCCCCTTGGTTGAGACAGGGGAGGAGGATTATTGCTGTTGGAGAACAGTTATATTACAACTGCATAATTAAATCTGACTGAAAATCTCTTCAGTTTGCTGCATCCTACTACCTAAAATTCAACCCCTAAAAACAACAGCATTAACCACTTTCAGCTAAAAGTCAAGGTAGACGTATACTTTCCACGAACCATCTTCTGCAGAGTTCATACTTGCACAATTTGCACAACTGTCCATTTCCAGGTTTTTTTTTCCGGGTGTATTTCAAAATATCAATTTTCACACAGCCTTACAGTTTGGCTACTGGCTTGCTAAGTGACCATCCTGTTCCACATATCCCTTTTTTTACGTTGAGATGATCTGAACATTCTTGCCAACAACTGTTCTTAAGTTTGTGTAGAACTGTCAATATTAGAAACTCATTTGTTATCCACAGTTAATTAGACATAAGGCAGTATAATCAGAGACAAAGCTTTTGTCTATTTCTTGGCTTTATCAGAGCAGAGACATGGATAAGCCAAAATACTCATGTGATTTGAGAAAGGTTTCTTTGCAAGGAATGCTGTGATATTACAGATGGTGGCATGACATGAAATAACATAATGCAACAGCCTTTACTTTTTTTAATAGAATGCTTTCCCAACTCATTCTCTTTGGTAATTGGATATGCTGAATCTAAAAAGCTCCACTGTATAAACACAATGAATTCACTGGATATAGTGTTTACTAGAACTCAAAACCAAGGCAAACGCTGTGAAAGATATTTTAGGCCTAGCATCTGTATGTTAGATGGTCCAAGTGCTAATGAGGACATTATGTTCATGCAAAATTTCGTACTCAGTTATGAGATTTCTGCCTGTGCTATTTACTAATTTGACTTGTGACTTTACCTGCTATACATCAGAACAGTGGTTATTTCTCCTAAACTCAAAAATTCAAGACCCCTCCACATACAAAGCCCTTGTGACTTTTGCAGCACAGAAAAAAACTACCATTTTTTTTTTCCTTGAAAGGCACTAGTCAGCCAATTGAATGACAGCTGATCCCTCTGGAGGTGAGATAAAGTTACAGAAATAGGTGCTGTTTAAATATAAAGTAATATCTTATTGTCTGTTCTGAGAAATAGGTACAAACCAAGAGACTCTAGGGTTATATACTTCCACCACTACATGCATACAGCTTTCAAATGGGTAAAATGCAATTTTGCTCCGATAGAGCTAGAGATGGATGCCACCTTTGAGATTTTGGAAGATAAAAATTTTTTTCAATTAGCAGTATATATATATTTGCATTTTTTAAACAGTGCATCCCTATCCCTGACATAATTACACCTCTTTTAGCTAGCATAGTTAATTTCCTTCCCAAATGAATAAAACTGGACTGGGGATAGGCACATATAAGTACTTAGCCATTGATACCATTTTAATCATTTTTTGCTCCTGCTTGTGTTTCCCTGTGTGGCTCCAAATAGTAGCAGCAGTCAAAAGTGGTTCCATTTCAAAGAGCATTCTGTTTCTAACAAGCAAGCTTTCCCCTAAAAAGTTACAGTTGTTTAATGCAAAAAGCTATTTGATACTTAGGGCGAAACCATTTAACACGTAAAAAAAAAAAAAACTTAAATAGGACAGATTTGCACAACACTTGCAAAATAGAGGAACACTTTCATGGGCACAGAAAGTTCACACAGCTTCAGTTTGCTTTCTTTGTGATCAATTATTGCTGATGTTAATATTAGTTTTGACTGAGTAGAGAGGTCAAGATTCAAAATTTTAAGGATGAAAGTTCCCCATAGACTCACCACACTAAAAACTGTTCAGATCACATTCACACAGAAATCAGCCTGTACTAAATGGCTACTTAAATAGATGAATGAAACAACTGGATTTCTTCAAAAGCCTCTAAACTTTGATCATCAAGTCTTCTATTTGGAGCTGTTGGGTGTTCAGCAGTTTGAGAGAGTAATCATTTAGCTTAAGGGTGGAAGTGGGATCTCCATATTTTTAAGTTTAGTCCTCTGTTGTGTGTGCTAGAGGTACTTACACAGCTGCCCAGCCAGAGCCAACAAAGGTCTAATTGAGAGTCCAACCAATTAAAACATTTCCATGTCTCATTTTGAACTAGCTTAACAAGCAAGCAGCAAACAAAACAAAACAAAACAAACAAACAAACAAAAAAGAAGAAATTAAAAAAGAAAGAACTGGGCAGAACTGATTTAAGCTTTTCCTTTAAATACTGTCCCTATCCCTCGGGTAGAAAAGTCAATTTTGCAAGACCAACAGAGGAGGTTCCAGTTTGGGAGAGAAATTAAATAATGATATTGCAATGGGATGTATATTTACACTTACCTAATGAAAATCTGATAGAAATCCTAAAATTCAGCAATATCTGAATGAGCCCAAGAGTCTCCAGGGATCCATTAGTATTTCTATTGGGAGAGTGCAGTAAAATAGGACAAGACTGAACTCCCTGAGGGGATCCTATGGTTTTCATATTCACAGAATCTTTCCACAGAGTTAAAGAAGGGATAAATCTGGCCTTTAATAATAATTCTTTAGTTAGTTTTCAGTTCATTTGTATTTCTGGTAAATGGCAAAAGCCTCAGACCTTCATAAAACCATTCTCATTGTAGGCAGGTATTATCAGGAATGTCAGAGCACTCAACTTTTATGGACCTGAAAATTTTTTTACCCTCTAGGCATTTCAACAGATAATTTTTAGGCTTGTCTCTCTACTTTTTCCTCATAGAATTTCCCTTCACCCACAGGCTATTTTTAATACATATTTCCTATCTCAATAACTAAAGCATTTCACATGAAGTGATCTTGCTTTCTTACCATTTCCAGGGTCAGTGAGTTTCTTCAGTAACTTGGAAAATACAAATTGTGTCTTGCAGACAGCTCTTTAAAAAAAGAGTGAATGTATTTTCTAAAGTAAGACCCTTCAGCATATTCTGGAAGGCCAATTATTTTCATATTTGATCTTCTGTGGTGATTCTCCAGATTGTCAGCTTTCTCAAGGAGATAAGATATTTCCCTGTTATTTTTTATCCTTCTTAAAGCCTGAAATACCATCTTCTGAATTACTAATCCTTTCCTTCACAGTGCTTGCTCAAACATGTCTTTTATTTATCAAATAAATACCACTATGTCCTCTCATCCTTCCTTTTCTCTGGTACCAGTAAGACTGAACCTATATAGAAACATTTCTACACAAGAAGTGCTTTCTGTGCATCAAATTATACAGGCCTGAAGCAGTAGCAGAACACTTAAGTGGTAATCTACAATAAAGAATGTAGAGATCAGGTTTATTTATTTATTTATTTGTTTGTTTGTTTATTTAAATCCAGTATTTTTTCCCAAACGTGTTATAAATCCACAACTTTAATTCTATGACTTATTCAGCATATTATCATTAGAGAGAAATGCTGGCCAGGGAAAATTCAGAGCATGTCTGTAAGTCTGGAGCACAAGAGTAGATGATGTTTTTTGAGAAAAGAGGCAAAAAGGCTACAGATTAGGGGAATCTTACATATTAAGACAGTATTTAAAACATTAATTTGACATGGTAGAGGTTTAATTGTGGCCATTACAGTAATAAATAGTTAATTCCTTTCTTTGCTGCAGTATGAAGAAAAAGAGTATATTGAACCCAAGGGGAAATAGACTTCCGTTATCATATCAACACAATTAGCTGCTATACAATAGATCTTTTTATTCATTACACTTTTCACAACAGTCTAAGCCACAATTATACTGCAGTGTTAAGTATAAAACATAGCTGAACCTTGTAATTTCATGTTTTATTGTCTTTTTAAATGAATGGTAGTAGTAAATGCAATGATAACACAGAAAAGAGAACATTTAATGCTGTGATTTTAATTTAGCATTTGAAACACACAGATGGTGTAGGGTGGCAGTGCTGACATTATCTGAGCAACGGTGCCTGCAGGTAAGATGATACAAAAGTCAAAGGAAATTGGAACACACTATTAAAGATTATTAAGTAAGATCAATGTGTCAACAATCTGACCTTGTAAATTAGTCTGATAATTATCTTTGTTATTGCTAGGCTGCAAGATATGTGAGATGGCCTCTATGGTCCATTAAATGAGATTCTACCAAAAGCAGGTCAATACTTCCTTCTGTCAAACAAAGAACTGATGATGACACTACAGTTCTATTAAGTATAATTTTGGCAACTAAGAAGCATTCAATGTTTTTTTGTTTTTTTTGTTTTTTTAAAAAAAAATACTTATCCCACCTTTCCAAAAAAAGCAAGAAAAGCTGTTGATTTTAATAAACCAAAAACTTTGCAGTTTTCCTGCCTACTTCCAGACAAAAATAAAACATTATTTACTATGTATTTTACAGCAGTGTATTGCATCAGTCCAGATTAAATCAGTGAGTAATTTTCATGATCTTGGACTACAGTAAAAGTATAGCTAGTCATTGCATGACCATGACCAAGCTCACAGTTCTTTCTCTAAAGATAAGCTGTAATAGCAAAGACAGACACTAGTGCTTGTAGTATGTGGGATTATCTCCTTAGTGTGTGATGCCTAATACATAATATTTCTAGGATTTGGTTTTAAAAAGTCAGATGATTATATACCTATTGAACATGCAGTTGTTATAGCTCCATACAAAACTTAAGTACTTCATAACAGCAACCTTTGAAAGATTTGCTGTTCCAGTATTGATAGAAAAAAACAAAACAAAATCCAAAACAGCTATAAAGCCAGTAAATGGATAGTGTTTCTGAAGAAGAAATGATTCTGCCACATTCATTCATAAGATGACTTCAAAGCTTAGTCTCAGACCTCACTGCTGAAAGTGTTGCAATTACAAGTTCTCCAGAATACCTAATTAGGACAGCATATCTTCATCCTCCCACTTCACCTCACAGTACTTTTGGTCTGTAACTTTCAGTAGTCATTGAACATGGCCTTTATTCTCCATTTCTAGCAAATCTCTCAAGAGTTTCATGGAAACCATTTGCTTGATGAACCATTAATTTCTAGATAAATCTTCATAGAGGGGGCAGCCACTTAACACACATCTGGAGTCTATACCTGGTTAGGGGATTATAATGTATGCAACAGAGTCTATTAATAAGACATCTAGATGCTTAAATGAACCTTTGAACATTCAGGTAGCAATCCCAGAAGTGCTGAACATTCTTCTGTTATTGTGACTGTAAAAGTGAAGATACATCAATAATGACTGAAAATACCTGCCTGCTAAACCTAGCATACAAATCCATCCTCTAAACTTTATATCCAGATGCCTCTATTTTAAAAGCAATTTTTAAATTTCTCTTTCTCAAGTTCTCTGTAACATTTCCACAAAAAAGTTTTTATTTCTACTTACTCTCACACCAGTGTGTATTTTGGAATTCATCTTGCAGAAATGTCCATGGGGTGAGAGACTGGCAACCACTCTTGGATATCATAGTAAAGCAGCTCTTCAGCAATTGTGGTGGCTTACAGAGTTGATAGTTTTCTCAAATAAAAAGTTCAGCTCAGAATCCTTACTGGATGCCATCATACTAGCCACAACCACCTTTGCTGGTTTAGTCCTGCATTTAGCTACATGTCATCCAGCACCCATATTTATGTATACCCTGTATATGTATTTCATTAGGTAGTAGGAAAGCAGAGTTGTAGTAAAAACAACTTTGAAAAAAAACAATTTTCAAGTAAAAACAACAAACTGAGAAAGTACACAGATGTAGCTGCATTTGTTCATGTTCTGAAACTTCTAAGAGACAGGAATAGAGCACTGACAACATTCAGGAACTGAATTACTACAGGAATGAACATCACCCTGGACTTGGATTTTCTGCTGTTGCTTTACAATGGTTTTGAATACTTTACTATAGAGCTACATACTTTTCTTCTTAGTTGGATGGGCATCAATTTTTTTGCATTGATATCAAAATGCTTTGAGGGTTAGCAGTTACAAAGATATAATGATTCTACAGTACTTGTAGAGTCTAACAAGAGCAAAGTCCTTTTGAAATGGAAATACATTCTTCTAAGGACAGTTGAAATTACTGAATCCACTGTACTTTGATCACTGGTAGGGCTTGACAGATTACTTGTGTAAATGCTGCTCAATATATGAATATATATGAATAATATCAATTCTATTATCATTATTTTTATATTGGTTTTGCAAACGTTTCAGCTTTTCATCTTACTAAAAAGCACTCAACAGAAAAGATTAGAACTGGTGTAAACCATTATTTTGGCAGCATTAGCACTGTCACTGACAATACCTACTCCCCAAAGTTTAAAAGGAAGGTGTGAACATCACTCAGTACATTCAGTTCTCAAACATGTATCGTTGGTATTTTTGAGAGATAATGTATGAAATTTGATTTCAAAGCATGTAAAAACACTCTAAAGACCTGTCATTCATCTCTTGATTACACAATGTAGTCCTGCACTGGCTGAATAGTCACTGAAGAATCAAAGTCACTGAAGTTCTACATTTCCTACAACAGTTTGATTTCTGAAATCTTGTTTTCCAATAGGATGTTCAACACCATAAAAACATGGATGAGACAGATACCAAACAGCTGAAAATGAGTTAACTAATTGCTCTGTAATTCTCACTCATACCTTTTTGTATCCTCAGATCTGAAACTGTAATGACATGCAGATAGAAACTGAATGAAAACCAGGAGATATCCCAAAACTATATTGATGAACAGAGTACCCCAACCTTCTCTCTTCCCAATTCAAATAGAAAATCAAAAGTTAATTTTTACAGCTGTTTTAGGATTGCACAAAATCTCTTCTTCCTCGAGGGGTATGATCATATTTAAATTTTACTGAATTAGTAATGCATTCTTTTCTTCAGTGCTACTTGTCCTTCTTGCAAAAATTTTAAAGTACATTCATCATGGGGGAACCTTGATCAGTGCCGTAGTTCAGTAAAGGCCTCATACTGCATTCACATGGCCAGTAATCAAATATCAGAACTTATTTTTAAGGCCTTAATGCTGATCCGTGTGAACTTTCCAAGAACAACTCAGAGAGCTCTTCCTGCCACTTGATGCATAAATTATCCCATCAAAGAGCTGGTGTTTATTCTGAGCTCTTTGAAATTCTAATCACTTGTACACACCTCCTCAGGCCAGTCAGTGCTTTGAAATTTGGATTACTTACAATTAGGCTATTCATAATGTAAGGCTATAGAATGCAACTTGCCACCCATTTACAAGCCTCTGTACATCCAACATATCATCAAGGATTTCTAATTGACACACTCCTGTTCTTCAAAATTATTTTCCCAATGTAAGCTGAACATCAATTATTTTAATTACAGCACAGTTAAAAATTGCTTTAAGAGAGTGCGCAACACATGTGAGTGCAATGTTAAGTTAGTCTTTCTATGTATTACTCAAAAGAAGACTTAACAGCAGTTACTTATTTGGCATGAATTCTGGCTATGTAGGTTGAGCAGTTGCCATTATATCGAGCTCTGGCAGAAAGGGGTCAGCTAAATTGTGCGAAATGATATTTCAGCCTACAACATTAAAACATAAAATGAATTTATTGCCAAGACTGATACAAACTCAGTCATGCAAGGGTTCTGTGAGACCTAATAGGGACATCTTGGAGCTTTTCTTAGCTAGTTTCCCACAGGCTGACAGAAGAATGATTTCACATTGAAGGTTAGCAGCAGCTCTCCAGACATTCCCTCCATCCCTCACTCCTGATATAAAGAACAATAACTTTATACTGGCATCTGTATAAAATGGTAATTTGTGAATAAAGAATTGTCAGTTCTGTTTGTCTACACATAGTTATTTATCATATCTACAAACAAATCACCAAGGTTTTTATCTACACACCAAGGAAATCAGTAGTAGTTCTTCAGCACACCAGGTGCAGATCTGAGTGAAAATACAAATCCTTATAAATCATCAAAACAATTTTTAAAATATACCTTTACTGCAGTCAATTCCTCTTGCAATTATATGCTATACTGTCTCTGTTCCATTATTTTGAACATGGTACCAAAAAACGCCCCTTGATTGGAGGTGTACCTAATAGTATCTGATATCCTTTAAAGAAATATAATACTTTCTAATTCATCCTGGAATGTAGTGGAGGCAGCTTCCTACACGTTGTCTTCTGCGCTCCCAAGGTATTTCTCAGTAATCTTCTGTTTTTTTCATGATCTGCAGATTTTGGTAGAAAGGAAATGACTGCTCCTGTTGCTGATGTCAGCATGTCAAGGCCCAGTCCTTACAAACATTCAGTTCCTGGGAGTTCCTAATACTTTACTTCAGCAGGAGTGAGAAAAAATAGGAAAAAAACTACACGTTTCTATTCTTTCACTCTCTTATAATATCATTAGTGGAACATCATGTATGTTTGAAGCTTCATTACCCTAGGTTTATGTTTGTGACTTGCAGAAATTGAACAGAAATGCTAAATTATAGAGAACAGCAGAAAATGCACAGATACACGTCCATTTTTATGTTCCACAGTTCAAATTCACACAGCTTTCCTAAGCAGCTTCTAAGTGCAGCTGGTGAAGGATGAATGAAAAGATTTTAGACTTTATGAAAAAGAGTACTGAAAAGTGGAATATTAACCATAATTATCCTTCATGATAGTATATTACTTGCCTTCACAAACATGTATCAGTGAGACACATGACAGTGGGAGTTCTGGCAGAGTAATAAGGTATACAAGACCACATAAAGAGAAATAGTAAATGTGCTGGCAGGAAGCCCAGTGGGTTTAATCATATTTTTGCTTTTGTGTAGAATGTGGAGATAATGACAGAAACCCCCTCTCCTGTTATATGATTATTCACACAGCTTACAATTTTTCATTTATGGATTATTTATGTACCATTGATTCGGAGAAAACCTTGTCTCACCATCAAACACCACCTTGGCTCTCTGCATTGTAGACGCAGTTCCCCTGATTGAGTTCCTAACACTACTGAACAGACTGCCAGTCCCCTGTGCAATCAGTGTTTGTGTTATTTATAACTTACCTACTTATGGATTGCATAAACAGTATTCCACAGATTCAGTCAAAATTCAGTGATAAAAATTAAAGCGAAATAAAAAAACACCCAAAAATCTGTAGTTAAGAAATATTACATTATTTATTGCAAAGAAAATCCTCATGGAAACTGCTGTGCACTTTAAATCAAACAGCCAAACACAGAAGAGTACCCTTATCATTACTATGAAATATACTGTCTGAATGTAGCTGAGAAATGAGTCTTGAGGAATCAGGGGGGTTAATGGGTTTTCAGATTTTTTTTTTCTCATATATATTTATATTTAAATATTTTATATTTATAATCTTTTCATTCTTTTTATTTTTATTTCAATGGAGTTATGGCAACTTTCACCAGTGGAGGATCTGATGCAAGGTCAATTACATAGAGATAGGTCTTTCATTGTAAAGGAAATTGAATTTGATACACACCACAACCAAGAACTAGAGAAAATATTTGAAAAGTGTGGCATGATTAGAGAAGCCTTTAGCAAGAGCATGCTAGGACAGGCTACAGGATACCAGTAATGCAGGCTGTGTCTCACTTCACAAAGGATGCACTTCATTTCCATGATTGACACACTGCTAAAAATATCAATAAAAAGGATCCAGATGGTTTTGTTGCTTGGATCAAACATCCCATCTGATTGAAAAAAAAAAAAAAGTGGGTTGACCTGCCTTTAAAACTTCACTGAGGAATATCACTGGGAATGGAAGGCATCTTTCATCTTCTGCAATCTCACTACATAATACAAATCAACCTAACTAGTTTTTCATTTATTCTGGAAAGATCTACTGCTCTGTAAGCCTATATTCTTATGTCTTGTCACAGAAGACATAGAGATTTTTTTTTAAAGTAAGGTAGGGTAGCATTATTATTTAGGCTTCCCAGCTAAAAAACCCTGTCAGTCCTGCCTATTCTGGCTCTTTCTCCAGTTATAATATGAACAGTTACATAAGAAAGGTAATGACAGAAGAAAGATCACAGTAGTTAAGGGCAATATATATTCATGTAAAAATAAGATCTGTTGGGAGATGATCTAAATACCTTTCAGACATTAGTCAGAAAATAGAGAACTATGGGAAGATTAAGCTAACATCATCTACCTGGACTTAAGCAAAGCATTCGACACTGCTCCACATGACATCCTTGTCTTTAAATTGGAGAGACATCAATTTGATAGATGGACCACTTGGTGGATAAAGAACTGATTGGATAGCAGCACACAAGGAGTTGTGGTCAATGGCTCAATGTCTGGCTGGGAGCCAGTGACAAGTGGTGTCCCTCAGGGATTGGTGTTGGGACCGGTCTTGTTCAACATCTTTGTCACTGACATGGACAGTGGGATTGAGTACGCCCTCAGCAAGTTTACCGATGACACCAAGCTGTGTGGTTGGGTGGATACGCTGGAGGGAAGGAATGCCATCCAGAGGGACCTTGACACGCTTGTGAGGTGGGCTGATGCCAACCTCATGAAGTTTAACCATGACAAGTGCAAGGTCCTACACCTGGGTCGGAGCAATCCCAGGCACAGCTACAGGTTGGGCAAAGAGGAGATTCAGAGCAGCCCTGCAGAGAAGGAGTTGGGGGTGGTGGTCGATGAGAAAATGAACATGAACCGGCTTCAGTGTGTGTTTGCAGCCCAGAAAGCGACCGTATCCTGAGCTGCATCCAAAGGAGCATGACCAGCAGGTCGAAGGAGGTGATTCTGCCCTTCTACTCTGCTCTCATGAGACCTCACCTGGAGCATTGTGTGCAGTTTTGGTGTCCTCAACAAAAAAAGGACATGGAGCTGTTGGAACAAGTCCAAAGGAGGGCCACAAGGATGATCGGGGGGACTGGAGCATCTCCCATATGAAGACAGGCTGAGAAAGTTGGGGCTGTTCAGCCTGGAGAAGAGAAGTCTGTGTGGAGACCTCATAGCAGCCTTCCAGTATCTGAAGGGGGCCTATAGGGATGCTAGGGAGGGACTCTTCATTAGGGACTGTAGTGATAAGACTGGGGTAATGGAACTTAAACANTAGCAGCCTTCCAGTATCTGAAGGGGGCCTATAGGGATGCTAGGGAGGGACTCTTCATTAGGGACTGTAGTGATAAGACTGGGGTAATGGGTTAAAACTTAAACAGGGGAAGTTTAGATTGGATATAAGGAAGAAATTCTTTCCTGTTAGGGTGGTGAGGCACTGGAATGGGCACAACCCAGGGAGGTTGTGAGTGCTCCATCCCTGGCAGTGTTCAAGGCCAAGTTGGACAGACCCATGGGTGACATGGTTTAGTGTGAGATGTCCTTTCCCATAGCAGGGGGGTTGGAACTAGATGATCTTAAGGTCCTTTCCAGTCCTAACTCATCTACAGTGCTAAGATTAAGGCCATAGTCCTGCAAAGCCTCAATTTCACAGAGAATTTCACCCATAGAATACTTTGACAGTTGTCCTAGATTGTGATTTATCTTTGATTCCAAATCCATTATCTGACAGAACAGTGAAATAGGTCAGCTTATACCACCCATTAGGCAATGTGTGGTTTTTTTTTCTTTAAAAAGTACAGTTGTGTATTTCTATTAGTGCCTGTTACTATGCAGCATTAGGACTTTTTATTTGCACCTTTATTAGCTCAATGTCAGGCTTAAAATATAACTACACAACAAATTAAACAAGAGTGAACAAAACTAACAACACTGCAAGGGCAAGGACCTTATCAAGTGCTCCCACTGAGACGCTCTAAAGGGGAATCACTATGCACAGATGAACCCTGGAGATCAGTCTAGCTACCTGCTGGTCAGCAGAAAGAATAAAGGGCAATGTTTAATGTAGCAAGTACTTTCTTTTTTTTTT
>NDXB01011701.1:29614-45990 GCA_002631895.1 Agapornis roseicollis | reverse complement strand
AAAAAAAAAAAACAAACTAAAAAAAAAAAATGAAAAACAACAAAAAAAAAAAATATTTAAAAACTAATAAAATGAAAAAAAAAAAAAAAAAGAAAAGAAAAAAAAAATTCATTGCTTTATTGCAATAAATAAGCAGATGTTCTGTTTTCCAGGGGAAAATCATATGGATATTAGAGTACCTACAGAGGGATAAACTCTTTGTACATAGCCCTGGCTTCTCTTCAATGTCTTTGTGACGGTCTACTCTTTCAAAGGCAGAGGTGTAGTGATTGAGAAAGCAAAGATGCCAAACATACCTTTTCTTTATGATGATAAACAGCATAGAATATGACTGTGTGAAAGGAACAGCCTAACTCTTTCCCTTTTGGTTTGCCAAAAATGACATCAACAGTGGTTGAGCTCAAATCTTGAAAAAACACAGATAATCCTATCTTATTCATGGGTGTTGGAAGTTCACCTATGAAGCAGTGGAAGCTATTCCCTCTGAACATCCATCTGAACATCTTTACCTTTTTTGTAAATAAAAACAAAATAAAATAAAATCAAAGTCAAATGCCTCCCTGCAGATGGTAAACCCTGATTACATAGAGCCTCATTTCTTAGCAATACATATTCTTTATGAGCACTATCAAACAGCACTTCTGCAGAAGACACATCTCTGCCATTACACTACAGAAATGGTGCTTTAAGCTGAGAGCAAGTATTTACACCTCTGCTGCAAATGTCTGAATTGCTGAAACTTCATACAGAGCTGTTCAAGCATTTGTGAACAGTTGCAAGAATATGTTTTGAGAGTTTCTAAGAAGGATTACAAGAGAAGCCTGACAAATAATCTGGAACAATGATCAAGGCATGCCCTGAATTTCAAGAGGTCAATCTCAGAGGATATACCTCTAAGTGAATTGTCTAAATAAAGATACTATAAGGCTGTCATTAACTAAAAGTGTGATAGTTAAAAAGAATTCTTTAAATTTAGGTTAGTTATTTTCTTTTACTATAACATGAATAAACTAATGTTGCTTGACTTCTCAACAGGCAAATCTTTCCCCTTCATCCAGAAAGGGTTTGATGTACCCTAGCTAACATTCTTCTTAACATAGCTCAGCTTTTCTGACTTTCTCTATATTGGCACATGAATCAGCACCTCACCCCACCATCTTGCCCTCACTGTAGGCACAAAGGAAATAAAAGTGAAAACATTGTCCAAAAAAGACATATTTTCTAAGCTCTTGCATCACAAACTACCTGAATGTTGTTCCCTCTGGCACATGTCATAAAATATTGTATCACTCCACAACTCTGGGAACCAAATGCAGCAGAGGATGGTGGACTTAACATAAGCATTATGAAATAATGCCATCATACAATAATTCCATTAGTTCATATTTATTTTCTTCTTTCCACCATAAAGATTAAGAAGCTAAAAGTAGTATCTCCAGCTAGTTCAAAAAGCAAACTATGAGGCAAGAATCAAAGCAGAACATAACCTGTGCAGACTCCAGCAGGATTTGTCAGTGATCACCAGACTTGTATTGGGAACCTTTACTTTAAGTAAACCTGAAGGTTTCAAATCACCTAGAAAATCTGACTCATCTTTCAGTACCTTTAGCTATCAATTGTCTTTGTAAAATCACAGTTGCCAATTGTGATTAAGCTACTACTTAAAATATAAATCAGTAGGGGCCAAATGCTACTTTAAGCTCATTGTTGAAAGCCCTTTAATATTTCTTGAGTTCCTCTTTCTTCTGCTGTTGGTGTGCCACAGAAATCATCCTGGCATTGTTGAAAGGTCAAGTTCACTTTAGAAAACCCAAGATGCAAGCAGCTACAGGCTCCCCTGCTGCTGTGCATGCCTTTCTTCTGTTCTCCTTTGAAAGAAACATAAAAAGTAAAATAAAATCTGTAAAGTGAACTACAATTATTGGCTTCATATGATGGTGCAGTGTGCATATTCTCTACCTGTGGTGTGCCACAGAAGAAAAAAGGATAGTGATGTACTTCAGTTCTGCTCAAGTGTCTTTAATTCCAGGACAGTCCATAAAGTTCAACTTTTGATTCTTCTTCCTCCACCCCCCAAGATTTTTGCCACTTGGGAAAACAGAAAATACACCATATTTATTTCTTATTCGGTTTCTGCTACTTCTGGAAATAAGACTTACATTTTCCCCCTTGTCTACAATAAAACCAGCCATATTAAAATAACTTTGTAAGCATTTCAAAAGCATCATTCTCCAAGTAATTTTTTGAGCAGTTCCATTTTCATAGTCACCTTGGATAAATAATGCCAAGCCAAATGTTTTTAGTATTATGAGTAAATTAAAAATGAATTATTTAGGAGAGCTCAGGAGGAAGGAAACACGAATTCATTAATTAATTTTGACTTAACTGATTTGTGAATGGCTAAATCAAATGACAGCAGCTTGGAGCCACAGGCTCTTGGCTGAGCTAGATATAATAGGAAAAAGCTGAATCAAAAATGTTGAAGCAGCAACATAAAATGCAGCCAGTGGCACTCTAGGGCAGAGTCCCTGTACATGACAAACCCTATTTGTGACACAAGGTTGTAAGCTTTCAAACCTGCACTAAGCAGACGACTTAAGTGCATGTTTGAAGGCTGCATACCAATAAATCCAATGCAGTCAGGTGCCAGCTAGGAGACTCCACTCATCTACTCTGCAGATGCTTGTGGTTCCAGCAAGTTCAGTGAACAGGAGAGAGCTGCGAATGTGCATATCCAAATGGGATATTTGCTTTCTACTTTTAGTACTAGATAACCTGCCAGGTAAATGAACAAACATTACTTTTCCAAACTTAGCAGGTTTGCCAACCTCAGCTCATAACATAATTCCAAAAACTAGCTCAAGAGAAAATAAACCAGAGACATGAAAAGTGTAATTTTATACACATAAACCTCCATGGAGATAAGAAGTTATGTATCATTTGTCAGCATGGACTTTGAACCTTTTAAGCAGGTTAATCATTTAGCTCTATTTCTCAAAAAAATCGTATTTCTATCATAATGAAAATACAACTGAGGCTCTTTCTGGGTGCTTCAGAGGAATAACAAAAACATTTCAGAAACAGTCTTTGGGAGAACACTTCAGCAATAACCTGAGGTATCTGGTAGACATTTAACTAAAGTGTGATTCATTGACCTAAGTAAGGTCTTATGAACCTTAAAAAGAATTCCTTTCTCAGCAGAGATTGATACAAGAAAGTCACAACTGGTCTCTCCTTTTCCCTGAAAACCCCCTCTGACTTCATGACAATTTTCATGAGAACACTTACAGATATAGTTTGTTATGGTAGCTGCCAACAAACTATTCACTGGTAAGGTAGGAAGAAATTTGCTGTAGTTTGTATTATTTAAAAGACTCAAATCAAACAAACAAACAAAAAAGCCACCAGAAAAACCCTTCCATATTACAAAAAAAAAAAAAAAAAAAAAAAANAAAAAAAAAAAAAAAAAAAAAAAAAAAAAAAAAAAAAAAAAAAAAAAAAAAAAAAAAAAAAAAAAAAAGAAAAGGAGAAAAAAAAACCAAAAAAACCCCAAACTGATAAACTAATACAGGTACTTCTCTTTTATTTTTCAAGAGTTCTCTAGAGAAAAAAAGCAGTTCCCCTATCAATTATACATATATCAATATATGTTAAACCAGGTAGGAATTAAGTATTCACAGTCCTGCATGAAAACAATGNAAAAAAAAAAAAAAAAAAAAAAAAAAAAAAAAAAAAAAGAAAAGGAAAAAAAAAAACCAAAAAAACCCCAAACTGATAAACTAATACAGGTACTTCTCTTTTATTTTTTAAGAGTTCTCTAGAGAAAAAAAAAGCAGTTCCCCTATCAATTATACATATATCAATATATGTTAAACCAGGTAGGAATTAAGTATTCACAGTCCTGCATGAAAACAATGCATGTCTTGCTTGATTTTGCTCATGCGATTTCTACTTACAGCAACAGTGCAAAGAATATCACCCTCCACAATAAGCCGGAGTATTACCACAGGACTTGAGAATTTGAACAGCTTTCTAGTACATGTCAGGTTCCCATTAGCTATAGAGTCTAGAAAGGGAACAGAAGGTTAAATCTAGCAGCAATAACGTGAAAAAACAGCCCCATTGCTTAAAGCAGCTCTTTACAGGCAATTCACTATCAGAGGAGGGAGAATTTGAAAAGTGTTTTTACAATTGTGGTTTTAATATTTTGTCTCTGAATGTTGGTTAGCACTCAAACAGTAGTTCAGTAAATAGAGTTCATTCTTTAAGGTTGCTAAATGTTGAGCTTCTTTTTAGTAATTATAAATACACAGAATGGACAGGTAGGACCTTTGTTGAAATCTTTGATCACCCCATTAATGCTATCGGAAAAAAAAAAATCTAAACACGATCAAGTAAGGCAGGTGGTGCTTAACGAGAAGAATGAAGTCTAATTTTTAAATATGTTTGTCAGATGCAGACAGTGTATTAGGGAAATCTTAAACTTTCAGCTCTGAGAATTAGCTATGGTTTAACAGCATTCAAGGAAACAATGAACCAATGCAGAAGCTGTCTGTTGAGTCACTGAACGTTGATTCAGACTGAATGCAATCACTGCAATGTACCTAGCTACCATTTGGGAATGAGTGGGAGTTCATTAACATACAGAGAAAGAAACAAGCATGCTGGTGCATTGTATCATCTGTTTCACAGCTTCATATTTTACCTATAGGAACTGTGACAAATGAATAACTTTTAAGGGGCCTTAGCAACAATCAGTAGTCACACTCTGCCTACAAAGAAAACAGCAAATTGGTTTAGAACCACTTCTTAGCATATGTAGTGAAAACCATTACATGCTGTCAACATGTTCAAGTCATTGCACTAATGAGATGAGACAGGTTGTGTGACAAAGCAAGCAGCATGTTTCTCAGTGGTGAGAAGTAATGAGTCCATTGACCAGTACAGCGAACCTGAGTCCTTGGCTGCTCTCAAATTAAACACTCCCTCATTTGCAAGAAGCTCTTCTCTGCATTTAGGCTTTGTGGCAGTTTTTTAATCTATGTTTGGCTGAAACAGAAGGGCATATTCTGACAGTTGGGGCAGAGATCACATGTGCTCATCCACAGCAATGGGCTAGAAATATCTAGCTAGCTTTATAGGGCAGTCAGCTTACACTAAAGAGTGTCAACGATGATCTTGTGTCTGTTTGATCAACCATCTTAGCTCTATTCCCTATTATCAAACATCCAGCTTTGATAAAGAAAGCAGCCAACCAAAATTTGTAGGCAAGAAAAAAAAAAGTAAATGTCCTTGAAGAGAGTGTCCCTTTCATGCTGTGATTAATTAAGCAATTAAAAGTATGATTGGTCTTTTCACAGATGTCATAAGATACGGCAACTTCCCGTTAAGCAGAATACATTAACAAAATATCTTCAGTCCTTTTATAAAGGACTAGAGCTGCAGGACAAAATGTTACATGCCTCTAAAATTGGAGAAGTTTTCTGTTCTTAAATATTACTGCAAAGCAGGATGAGTCAGATGGACCTGCCAAAGCTCTGGTCGTAAATATTTTGACTATTTCTATACTTGTATCAGCAACTCATATTGCTAGATCAATACACTTCAGCCCCAGTGATATTAACCCTTCAACATGGAGCTGTTCTCCTACAAACTCTAGTGTCTTCTCATCAGCAAAACCCATGTGGAAATCAACAGGGGACTGCTTCACATGTAAGCTTGTGACCCCAAATCTGACTCAATACAGCAGAGAATCAGATAAAAAAAAAGCTAAGAAACTAGTAAAAAGCAACAACAACAACAATAAAGTAAGATTTTTCCAACATAACAGATTTTCTTTTTCTATAGGACTGAACACACAGTTATAGCTGTTGGATATTCTCTCAGATTTTGAAATTATAACCCAAATCTCCTGTCACTAAGCTATTAAACAAAGGGTCAGAAACCTTCACCTAAGTTGAGATGCTTTAGGCTTTATCAGGAAAATCAAACCCTCCTACTTTGTCCTGGCTGCTCTTGAGATATTTTGGAATTGTGACTTATACCTCAGACCAAGCAGAAACACAAATCTGTCAAGCTATCTTTGGCCACTGACGGATAAGGTGAAGTATTTCAAGCTTTCTAAGTCACTCTTTTCTTGCCACTATCTGATGCAGTGACAGTATGTCTCTAGTATATCCTTTAATGAGGAGAACTATAATGAGAACAAAAGAAATGGAGTCATCTGATCAATATTTTAAACAAAATTTCATGTCACTCCCACTCCTCTTCCTATGCTTATGCAGCTTTAAGATGGAAAACACTTATTCATCAGGAAGTTCACATTTATTCCTTCACCAGCTGATTTAGCAATGTCCCACCAGAGCTTTGAAAATGCTAATTAATAAATCTACCATGGGAAAGAACTGGTCTTTATTTCTGGCTTCCTACATAATTTGGCAATAATCAGTATTTCTATAATGAGGAAGGACACAGACTGCAAAAAATCTTCACCACCAACAGTAAGTGCATTATACACTGAAAAGAAGCAGCAAAAAATCACAAGGCAGGTCATTTGGAAAAAAAAAATAATCAATGACAGATTTAGAATGAACACAATTAATCCATACAACTCACTTAATCCAAAAATGTCATGCAACAAATTGACTGACCATTTTTAAGGTAGGTGGTAGCATATTAACAATATGGATGTGCCAAGTTTACTGGAAACAATTCACTTACCTCAAACAAGTGCTACTGTAGCCAGACCATCACTTAGCATGTCAAGCATCTATAACTATCTGATGCACTTAAATGGCTTAGGAAAATATACAGAGTGGAATAATCAATTTTCAGGGGCAGAGAAACATTCACTGTGGAGAGCATTTTACAGTTCTTATTGAAGTGCACAGTTTTTCTATAGCTAGTTGTATGGAAGAATATTTAAAACCTGTCTAAATGTACATAACAGGATTATCACTTAAAAGTCCACAGGAAGTCATAGCATAACACAGAGAAAACCTCACAAATACAAATCTAACACTTCCAGCTAGTTGCTTTCTTCATGTGACACATTACAAGGTCCCACCATCAACACTGATTCTTTGGCTTCACTCAGACCATTACAAGTCCCTGGATATTTTATTTTTGCAAGAGTAGCAGTAGCATCTACTGGGGTCCTTGCACCCCTTAAGTGCAAATATTAATCTTTCCTCTTACAAACATAGCACATTTCATCTCTCCATTCCTGCAATGTTTTATCACCACAGGAGACAGTTATCTGAAATGGCTGTACAATAAATGACAGCTCTCTTAGCTCTTTCGTTATTATGTCAGAGTAAAAGACAGTTCTGTGAGTATGGTTGAAGAACATACAGTTTTATTTTGCATGGAGTGCTGGGAAGAGACACACAATTAAAGTAATTAACATTTGCTGGATAATTTAAATACAGAGATACTAAAATGTAAATAGAAAATAATAAATGCTCTGTTCTGCATTTTAACACTAGTCACAATCCAAATAAGTTCATTAATGCAAGCTGTGAAACTGAACTTTGATCTGTAAGTCACTAGAGAAAAGGATAGAAAAGAAAAGCTGTGATAAACTATTAGATTTCCTAGTTTTCCCTCGTTGGAGCTCTCTCAAGAAGAGGTCCCACCACTCCTCCAGAAGTTCTGTTCTTCCTAACACCTAGTCCATGGATCTGTTCCTAACCATAGATAAAAGGACAAGTTTCCATTAGGGTACAATTAGGCACGCAACTTCATTACTATTAGCAATGTAATGAAGAATAATATGGCAGAAATAAGAACATTAACATTTTTTCAAGGTAACAGATCATTCTTAATGAAAACTGTATGCCTTAATTCCCTATACATGGTAATACAAATGTAGCTCATTTAGTCAGTTCATGAGGAGAAAAAGGACAAAACTGAACTGAATAAGTGACCTTCATCACACCTTACCCACAGCTAACCAAAGGAAGGATGAAATGTTGGCCTTCTGAAAATCAGTGAGAACTTTTGCTTTATTTGGGGAAAACTTTACCTCATGGCTACTTATTTACTGATTTTAAATATTTCAGTAAGTACAGATGTACATACAAATCTATACTATCCAGAAACAAGCCAGAAATATTAAACTAATCTTGTCACAGCTAAGATAAGCTTTGATCCCACATCAAATGAAGAGTATGAGCATTTTTCTATTGACTTCAGGAGAGTTTGGATGGAGTCCATGTGAAGACTGCACATCAAGGAGGATTTCTATGCTAACCACAGTGTTTTCTTTGCCAGGGGAAGCTAAAACTGTATAAATTTATTTAAAATAATGATATTTTACCAAGTTGAAAGCAAAAGGTCTTGTCTCCAGCTCTGGAGCAGAAAGGAAAGCTTTGGTTTCTTTGTTATAACATCATTACAAAACATAATATTTCTTTGTTATATACATCATTACAAAAAAAAACCCATTAAAAAACCAACAAACACATAAAACCAAAACAAAACCACAAAAAAATAAAACAAACCAAAAAACACAAGCCCACCCAAAACCACAAACACAACCCAAAACACCTTGCTAGTATTAAAATAGAAGAGGGAAGTTACTATCTCTGTAATTATATTTTGGCTTATGCATTTAATGTATTTCCTACTGCAAAAGGTATTAATTCACAGCAGCTGCTATGAACACAAGTTGATAACTAGGAAGCTGACAAAATTCTTGATTAGCTGCGTCTGGTGATAGAGACAGACATTCATCCAAGAAAATTAAACAAAGCACCTTCAATCCAACACTGTAAGGGGTTTTTGGTGTGAACTCCATCTGACCTAATGAAAGGTTTGATATACAGGAATATTTAGGAGGACAGAATTATAGGAGACGATATGCTGGATTAGGCCAATAATCATAGATTTAACTGAGCATCAGTCAGAGGTCAGTAATAAAAGCTTACAAAATCAGGGTAAAACCAATAAAGGAGAATCATATGTCTGCTTCTAATCTTCTCTCTCACACAAATTAGTTTAAGGCTGGCTTGTTAGAGGAAGTATGCAGGCTTCTAACAGTTTTAAACCACATTCTCTTTCATAAAAATATTGTTTGTACAGTTGCACAATTCTATTCTTGCTCTTCCTATTAGTGGCTAAACCCTTTCTTGACTAGTGCCAAGCACTTGGCTTCAGTAATTGGAAACTACCTGTGTAAGGCTTACATAGAAAACAGAGGGGCCTCATACTCCTGCTGCCACAAATATTACCGAATCTCTGCCAAAAACAGAATTACACAGCTAAAGCAAGTGCAGGTTGTACTACTTATTAACAGTGCTTTGGATTTCTGTTTATTTTGCTTTTACCTAGTTTGCTTTGGCAACCTTGTTCATTACTCTTCCCTTCATTCATACATAGCACGCTGAATGTATTCTGAAATGGGTTTTCTTTATACCATTTTTATAGCAGGATATCAACTGTTTTATTAAAAGGCTTCCATTTCAGCACACCTCTCTGAAAATACTGTGAAAAATAAGTATGTGTCAATGTCAGTATGATTTTTTTAAGGTATTAACTATCTATTTCTTTACTCCTTATGCTCTTTATATTGCTGCCATGATGCTGAGGAATATTAAATTGCCCTCTTGTACTGCTATGAAAACTGGGAGCAGGCATCTCACAGCTTTCCTCTTGAGCTGCAGAACTCTAAAACGTGAAGGATGAATTCCCTGTGTATTTTTCCATCTCTGCTGGAGACATGAGAGAAGATTACAGCCATACAGCTGTGGATCACTTTGAAAATCTTCTGGCACATGGACTGCTGCATTTCAGTGTTTCTTCTTAGGAAATATCTCTTTTATGTTCTCTGTGCATCAATGCCTATCCTCTCCTTTATTTTTATCTTTTTTTTTCTTTTTAATAAAAAGTAAAAGGTGAAGCCATTCATGGTACAAGTTCCTTTAAAAGAAAAAAAGAACAATTCCTCCCTTGCTTCAGCTTTACTTGTAGGAGTGCTGCATGTAGAACGTGTGCAATACTGAGGTGAGAAGATTACTGCTTACTATATAGAGTGTGATTAGGTAAAATCCATCTGGATTCACTTTAAAAAAAGAATGGCTTCTTAAATTGCTTTTACTGCCATCACTTCACAGGTCTGATTGTGCAAGGATAATATCCCTTCCGCTTTATCAGTACTTAGCTCAGAAGCAATACCCCAAGTGGCTTTCTGTATTTTCCTAAATTTTTTTCCTGATGGTACTTAATTGCAGCTCAATTTACTGAAATAGTAAATCATTGAGACAAGGGAAACCTATGACTAATCCACAGAGATTCTAGTCCAGCTTGTCTCAATATGGACAAGCAATAGAACTCTTGGCTTACAGCCAGGATGACTTTACCTAAGGTAAGCAAATACTGTGCTGGTTTTATTGCTTGTGTTTACAGTAAAACATCAATGGCTCAGGTAGGACACATTGGTCAGCAACAGCCAAAACTACAGGATTACCCTTTCAGGAATACAACAAAATAATGTTTCTTCACTGTGTACAAGGTGGATGTGGAAACTTGCCTCTGCAGTGCAGAGCCTTTAACAGCAGTTCAGCTCAAAGACTAGCAGCTGTTTTGCCTGAGGTCTAGGCAAGGCTTCCTTACAGATGGAAGACCCACAGAGGCTGTAACTGCAACACTCAGGTCTCCCCTCTCTCCAGACTGGCAGTAATCAATATGAAAAAGAAAAGGCAGCTTAAATGTTTAGCAGAAGACAGCAAAATAAAATCAAAACCTCCAGGCTCCTCCTTACTCCTAACCCCAAATTAACACTTCCCACATCCATCCTAACACCAGAGCTCAGGCCTAGAGGTCTGCAGTCCTCAAGATTCCTCCTGGCATGGCTTTGGAAGACCACTGTCTTTGCTCTCATGTCATCTCTTGGCTTGTGAGGAAGAGAACATGTGTTTTGGAAGCCTCTGACTTTGTCAAATCCCTTCCAATCTGTTGGTTCTGGACCATTTCACTCCAGTGGCTTGTCACAATATATTAATTCTTTCTAACCAGACTGAAAAACACTTTTCACCAGCTCTGCTGGCAACACACACTTTTTCACAGCTTCTCACAGCTGTAGTTTAAGTCACAAAGTGCCAGGTACCTGACAGGCAGCCATGGTGCTGCAGACACATGAAAACACACTGTGAGGAAGTACACAAAAAGCTAAAGAAAATATATGAGTTTTGGATGCAATACTTGGACTTGCAGGGTGGGTGGCCTCCTCTACTGCATTGGTAACACGGAGAAATACTACACAACGTATGTGTCTAAGCTCACTCCTGTACAATATATCCTTCTAAATTATTTAGTCCCTGCTTGGAAAACAATCTGGTTCTAAATTCTTTAGAGTAAGCGGTCTGCTTGCCAAAGGGGGAAAAAACCCACGTACCACAGCAAACTGAAGAAAACACTAAGCTATGCAATACTTCCAATTTGCCACACAAAGTGAAAAGTATTTTTCTTAAAGACACAACTAATTCTCTTTTATTCCTCACTAAGAGTCTAAGCAAAGCACCAAAAGCAAACTCAGAACTTTTCTTATCTATGCAAAAATCTGAACAGTTTCTGAAATGGACCGTAGGGTTATCACTACACTGGACATTGAGCCCTACCTAGATCCAGGATCAGCATATGCTACACATTATCATCAAAGAGCACAAACGTGGTATCATATTAATTTTGTAAAATGTATTTGTTTGTCTCTGTTATGCATGGAGTTCTTGTTCCATTTGCCAAGCAAGTACGGCTCTAAATCTCTACTACACCTCATAACATTCACTTATCACTGGTAGAATCACTAAGTGCATAAAAAGCCTCAGAGAGTCTTAAGTCTCCTCCCTTCGCTTTCTTTCCTTGGGAAAACATGCAACTTCCATTCCAAACTTTCTGCTTAACTTTCTGTTTGTCTCATGATTCACAGTGAATATTTTGAAGGGAAATGTTTCAAAACCTGTTGCCTATTTAAGTGGAAATCAGTGATCAGATCCTTACATAAAAGTAGAGGCAGATGCAGCACCCTGAGAAAGGAGGGAGGAGAATAATGGATTGGACTGCAAGCTGTAGAGGTTTCACACCACCCAGGTAGGTCTTGCCCTTTCCTGGCTATATCCAATCAATGAGAGAGGCACAAGTGCTTGCATCAGGCCATGTGAACAAGGAAGGGGATTGATAGGATAAGAAATTATAGCTAAGAGAAAACACCCACTTTCTACACCACTGCTGTGTGGCACTGGCAGCTTTTCTCTGGCTTTGATCACCCAGAGTGTCAGAGGCACAGCAGCTGCAGCAGGCAAGCAGGGCTGAAGAGCTGAAATTACAAAACTAAGCTAGGGATGGCCTATTGGCAGCACTATATTAAGGGAGCAGAAGGACAGGGATAACTGGGGAATGAGGAACATCCTGCCGCCCCCCGCAATTTCATAACTGTGTAAAACACTGAGAAAACTGAACTTATCAAAACAAAAAAAGAAAAAAATCTCATATTGTAACATTCCAAAAGGCACTGATTATCATTCCTCAAGCTGAGGTAGCCCTACAGTCATCAGGTATAGTAACAGCTGTACTGCACAAGGGCTCTAAACTCATACTACAAAAAGATGATCTTTATCCCTAAAGTATTCAAAGAGTACAATGAAAATTTAACTAGGCTGAGTGAACAGTATTCATCTGCATTACAAACAGCTTCCCTTAAAATCATACACGGACGCACACATACACGTATACATAAAAATAAAAAAGTAGGGGTGATCTGTATTGAAGTTCTCATTGTTTCAACGTTTGCTTTCAGACTGTGATGCAAAATTAGTCTCAAGGTGTACACTTTAAAGAAAAGCTCTAATCTGCATAAAATTGCAAGGATAATCAAAACAGTTCATTTACAAGCAAAATGTAACCTGAATGTTTTTCCATAGTCTGATGAGAGAAGCTGGGGTTTTGTGTTTTCTTCATTTTCTTAAAATGAGACATAATATCTCTTTGTAAAATCTGTCTGGAACCTTGAAGCATCTGCAGCATAGCTCCCTAACAACACAGATTTTGAGTGATACTCTCCAGTGGTAGCTGTCATGTGTTTTCCAGAAGATTAAACCTTCTGTGCTACATGTAGAGTAGAATGCACTTGTATTTAAGTGCAGCATGAGAATATGGTAACTTTAATATAAACCCAATTTCCACTTTTCCATTTGATACCATGACATAAGAGAAACATTGTACTTTGTCTTCATGATAACTTTAGTGACTTTTATACTGAACCATGGTTTATGCAGGACTGAAATACTGCTAACTGGTGGGCAGTCTAATTCTGAAGAGATTACTTCTGTAACAACATGATATTTTGAGACTTAGACCACAGGTATGGATGCAGAATACAATAGTTAAGGATTTATTCCCAGCACAACTTCCCTCAAAGGGAAAATCCAGGTTTCCAGTGGGAACAAGTGACCAGCTATTTTTAGATTAAATCTTTCAGATCACCTATTCAAGAGTGTGAAGAATCCAATCAACTTTTATCTGCCTCCTCAGAGTATAGCATCAAGAAGACTTTACATATCCTTAGTTGTTTTATAAAACACAAGCAGGTATGAACACCTTTGTCTGACAGAAGTGCTTAAAACACACAAGCTTAGGTGACATATATCCCAGACAAAATGACAGAACAGATGAGAAACAATTGCCTCCCTCTAGCACCCGCTGCTCAAATAAAATCCTACCACCTTTTTCTATTTACACATGACAAACCAGGACCAGTGGAAAGGTCCCAGAGTGCCTGGCATGCTTTGCTTTGTAGTGAGTGCCCTATTCCTGCAGGGCAGCCGGCATAATTACTGCTTAAGCACTGCTTTTTTGCTGAGGGTTGACATTTGCAAGTAAAGTCACAGCTGCCAAAGGAAGAGTAATGATGCAGCCCTGTGGTAAACATAATGAACAAAAATACCAAGGGGGAAGAGGAGGAATAACTGCAGAAGAGCACCACTGGAGAAGCTGGCCACTGCTTCCAGATCCACAGTTTCCCAGGGATTCAGATGGATTATTCATTACAAATATTTACCTGGCAAGTGTTGGCATTTTCCTTTAAGATCTATATTTCTTGAGAAAATTCTTGACACAGAATGTATTTTTTACAATGTAAAATATTGATTTCCAGGTAAACTTGCCAGTGTGAAGGCTAAAATGGAAAATGAGTAACAGACAGGCCTTCTCAGGCCCTTCATTTTTTTATATAAAATACAACAGACTAAACCAATCTTTTTAGGTCAGGCTTTCCTTTCATTTGTCTCTGACTAGAAATTAGATTAATTTTCCCAGCCAACAGAAAAATTGAAAAAATATTTCTGCTTTTAGCAGAAAAAGCAGAAACATGTCTCTGACTCAGAGGTTTGCCAAGTCTTACAGACTCAGATGCAATCTTCCTGAGAGGTTTGGCCTACTCAAATTACATTTTATAATTATATGTTTCTCTGAAACGTGGACTTGTGCTCCCCCATTTCCTAGAGCTCCTATGTAAAAGTATATTTTACTTTTGGAAATAACAAGAGAAGGAAATTTGTTTCATTAGGGAGGATATTTGGCTAGGTATTTGTAATTCTGTTGAATATTTTACTTAGCAACAATTTTCTTTTCTGGCAACCTATAGGACAGAATCCATTCCATTATACTGGGAGCAGTTTAAGATAATACACCAACAAAACCTACCTACTTTCAACTCCCACATTCATACACACACATGGTACACACCAATTAGCTCATTTGCTTCCAGCGACATTCTCGTATCATGAGCTTGACTAATCAAGGTGTCCTAGACCTGTATTCAAATCACAGACTATTCAAAGTGTATAATTTGCTGATTTGCACGTAATAACAGAAATTATCATTCTGGACAGTTTGGGGAACAGCTCTATGTGATGTTGTAGCACATCGTGTCCTTAACTCTGAGGCTCTGCCCCAGGTAGGTCATTCCTCAAGTTGTCAGTTGAAAAGTAACCAGTACACTTTACTATGCAACACTCAGTTGAAAATATTTGAGGTACAAGATACAGGAGTAGTTGCTGGCATTTTACAGTTTCTTCAAAGCTAGAACCAAGATGACCAGAGAACTGATGGCTATTTTTTGAGCCAAAAGAGGTAAAAATTTCAAAGAATACAACAAGGACACACAGGGAAAGAAAAATTTCTATGAAAGCAAATAATATTTTCATACATAGGATTTCTGCAGCTGCGGATTCCTTTTCTACATTCCCTTGAACATAGTATATACCGGTGTTCAAACCCAACAGCATACGAACATATACCTAAAGAGATGCTAATAACCATGATGCTGAGGCACATGATAGCAACAAGCTAGACCTATGGCTGGAGTATGTTTGAAAGCAGACAGATAATAGAGAAGAATAGCAGTACGTTGCAATAAGTTCCAGCAGCAGCCTTGTGAGATTCATGCTCTTTGCTTTTATTCAGGTATATTGCTAAAACTCCCCTCAGGAAGAATATAAACATAAAATTACTTTGAGGCATTCCATCCTGATCAGAGACAGCTAGCAAGAGCTCCCAAAGCTGCGAAGCTGTGCATAACAAGAAGGGTGGAGAAGATAAAAAGTTTCTGTTAATTTATGTTTCCTTCAAGAAGAATGGAACTCTTCTGACAGCATGATATGATGGAAGCTTAATCTTTCTTGATTTGATTTTACAATGGGTGGGACCCTTCTGTCAGCAAAGTCAATAGGAATTTCCACTGTGACAGCAATATGCTTTATCCTGTTCATTTGAAATTGTTCCTTTAAGTCAGGAGGTGGTCCACTTTTTATTAAACAGAATTAATACTGGGTTTTTTTCTTTTTATAATAGGTGTTACACAAAATACCATCAGTCTCTTTGACTCTAACTGCTAAGTACTGACATATTTGCCAAAATAGTGCATAGTTGACAGACAAGGGACTTATTTCATTTTTGTCTACTCAAAATGTAGAAAGATTCTAATCCCTCATTGAAACCACAGTGACATAGGTTTTCTTCCCCTAAATTCTCCACACACACACACACATTTATTCATACTAATATTCTTGCAATGCATATCTAATAACCTTCTTTGGACTCCCTTCAGTGTCAGACATAACCAAGGATTAGTACTAGTAGTCTTACCTTTGCTGTCGTGTCTTCTCTTCAAAACCATCAGCATATGTGAATTGCACTGGACCTGCTAACAAGTTATGCAACCAGCTGCACCCTGCAAAAATAAAAGTATTTCATAACTTTAGAACTGTGATAGAATTCTTTCTTCCAATGCTTTTCCAACATTTTTGCAATTTTAGGATTAGAAGTTCTACAGTTCCATGATTAAACCCAAGGTGAAAGATCAGCAGCTAAAAAAAAAAAAA
>NDXB01011701.1:12638-29521 GCA_002631895.1 Agapornis roseicollis | reverse complement strand
TCCAAGATTAAACCCAAGGGGAAAAATCAGCAGCTAAAAAAAAAAAAAAACAACAAACAAAAACACAACAAAAAATTTCTCCTCAGCCTATCAGATTCAGTGTTTTGATAGCTGTCATACAGCAGCTGCTTATACTTAAAGTCCCCAGGTACCCTCCAGCCTCTATTTTGCTTAAATGAAGATATGGCAAAATGAAAAACCAACCCAAACATATGGTAAGTCTGGTTCTGTCTGTTCTGTAATTCAGATCAGTTTGTATTTCCCAAGATATGCTATGTATACAGGCCACCAAAAGCTATTTCTATTAGTTTTTGAATTTCAGCTTTGCATCATTACTCCTTACATTAAATCCAGCATGCATTTTTACTCAAAGCCTCAACCTTCATCTATATTCCATTTATGTTTTGACAAGACTATGGATATTACTTTCCCATACTTTTCTGCTTCATTATTAGACTTACATTGATATTCATCAGCAAAGCTGAAGATGATACTCAGCCTTTTGTTAGGCATCTGCATTACTGTTTTATGTACTAGCTTATAGGTAATAGAATTACATTACAATTCCAGCCCTATGTTTATTTGATCAAATCTCTTTGCAAATGGAAATACTACATTCAAGATGCCTTAAAATAAAACATCTCCATAGATCTGCAGATAGTATATTGCTCATGAGGAAGGTTTCTGTATTGTTATTAATATTAATAGTTACTCTGCTCTTCCAGGTATTCATTTTAATCAAGACTTTCCAGATGATACATGTAAAACCTCCCATTAAAACATATGAATGTATTAACTGTACAACAGCCTTTTGCAGCATTGCATTTCTGGAAAGGAAACAGTGCTAGCACTAAGGTCCAGTTCAGTTAAAATTAAAGCATACATATTCTGATTCCAAACTGTATCCTTATTATAAAATAGCGATCAGTAATAATAAAGGTAACAAAGTCTGAATTAAAATACAACTGCATAAAATATTGCCTTCATATACTTTCACCACACACTTTTTTATGCTTTAGAAACCGTGAATTACTTATCTCACAAGCAATAGTGTTTAATAGCCTCATGAAACAAATGTGAAAAATTACAGCAGTGCAGTAAAAGAGTAATATCACATGAATGTCAAAAACAAGCAGTTATTTGAAATACAAAGTATGTGATTAATGTCTTATGAAGCTAATACAGCTCTGACTTCAGATCAGATTCCTACAGAAGTCCAGAACAATTCACACTAAAAAGTTCATCTCTATACCTGTACATTTAGCAGATTTGCAGGATGAGGTAAAGTGATGCAACTTGTATATGGAAGACTTAGACTGGCAGGTGCTGCCTTACAGAGTCTCACCATCCTGCTTGCACAACCCTAGTTTTTTCTGGGACTTTCTGCTGGTTGGAAAGTATGTTCTGTATAGGTGACACCCATAACAACCACTTACATTTGACAGTAATATTTCTTATGTATCAGAACATATCTAGAATATGACCTCTCAGGAACATTCTGGACAAATAGATTTCCCTCCATCTTCTGAACATGACTGAAATTTAGCTTACACCTCTTTGATACCACCATTTCCCACCAAAAAAACCCACAACAACCAAACAACTAAACAAACAAACAAAAAACCAAACCCAAACAAAAACCCCACAAACAAATAACCCCAAAACATATTATAGAAAAGAGTATTTTATGACAATACAACCCTTTTTTTTTTTTTTTTATTTTCCTTTCCAGGGCAAAGATATCTCATGATTCTTATCTTGTTCCCAAATAAGATTTAAAATAACCACCCCAGAGGAACTCAGATCAAGTAAGTTGATTAGTGCTGTTCTGCTCCCACAAAGTAGATCAAAGACATGATTAATAACAGCTGTTGTTAATGTTTCTCTGTTCAGTTACTACCAAGGATGAGCTGTGCCTGAATCCAGTATGCAGGTAGGTACTCTTATGTTTGCTCATTGGATTGGAAAATATTTATGAAATTACTTGGGCTTAACAGAGAAAAAAGTTGAGGCTTTTTTTAGTCTGGGAACAAACTGGCATCATCAAGTATTTTCTGCACTATGTGTTACACCTGGCAGTATCTCCTTGAAGAGCTATAAAAGAGAGTTGCTTGTACAACTTGGAAAGGAGGCAATTTACTGAAATTAGGTAATTCACCACTTGGGAAAAAGAGCTCTGTGCTCTCATTGGAAAACCCCACAGTATCTCTAAGGAAACACAAGGGCATTCTTTGCCTTGTGTTGCTCATTAGACAAACTGCAGACACAGCTATTCATTTGGTGAAATTGAAGAGCAGCTAAACTAGATCTCACAGCTCTGTGCTGATGCTTCTAGTATGCTGCTCCTGACTGTAAGTAATACTAAATGTTTCAAAGAAAGCTAGGAGATCCCCAAGTGACCATGCAGCAGATGATGTTTTAGCAGCTGGTACATAAAAAAGGATCTTCTCTAGACCAGTAGCATGATTGTTTTACAACAGTTATTGACAGACCTCAAACCAAGTAACTTCCAAGTGGAAGAAGACTTTTTTGCTTGTTTTGTTTTGCTTTCCACTAAAGCTAAACCTTTTGCAGGAAAACTCGCAGTTTTAAGTTTTTTGGTAGACTATGAGCTGTTTGCAATAGCTTCCTTCCCAGAGACTGCTTCTAAACTCCATCTGTTTCTCTTCAAGCCTGGCTTACTTCCAGCAGGCACAGTGCCCTTTGAGAAAAAGGAGAGGGGTCTGCACAGACACCCTCACCCTGCTCTCCTGCCTCCACACCACACCAGGAGCAGCAGGTGGGCCCACAGCATGGGATTGCAGCCAAGGAAAACCCCTTTCTTTTGGCCTGAGGACTGTGCAGTGCCAAAATACCTCTGCAGCTTGAGAGGAGCAGTACTGCTGGGGAGCAGCCAGGGACCCTGCAAGCTGCCAGCACTGTGGGCAAGAGAAAAAGAGACTTAAAAAGCTCCTAGCTTTCCCAGTGAAATCTAAGCCCAGTTTTGAGATACAGCTCCAGCTTTCTTTTACTGATAACACTAATGTGCTATTATCTGACCTGAATGCTCCTAGTACTTTTCAGCTTCCATTCCGACTCTCATTTTAAATAAAGCCCCTCAGTATCATGATTTGTCTGAACAGGAAACAGAATTTTGGTTTTGAGAAGTCCATTTCACTTCTGCAAATGTTCTTCCTACTCCACTTTAAACATAAAACTGGAATTGATTCTCAAAAAGTTACAGAATGTTTTCATTTTAGTAGCTCATTGCTTTTCCATGATTTTTCTGACTTAATGGCAACAGCAGGTATTACAACTGCATGATCTTCACAAGAAGCAAAAGCTGTTAAGGGCTAATTTACCAAATACCCATCACTCACACACCTTTGCTAGGGAAAAAGTCAATACCAGTTTTCATGATGATCACTACCTTCATGATCACTTACACTTCCTCTGCCAGCCTCCTGACTGAATTGCAAGGCACTATGATACAAGTGAAGAGCATTGGAGAATATAGTTTTCAGTCCTGTTAGGGAGGCTTTTAAATATTATCAGCTCAGTATCCCAAAAATGTTATTTTATTTGCAATAGATAATGCATTATTACATGGATGCTTTGCATGCGTTATGGCTAATTTTGCTTAAAACTTCATTCTGTGCTCCCTGGTGTAGAAGACCAAAATGACTCTCATGACACAGCACTGACAGAAATGTTTCCATGTTTTAAGTAAAAATAATTTGAGTTCAAAATGTCTGCTGTATAAATCATCAGTTATATATATATATGTCAAACATGGAATTCAGTCAGAATTATTATGCTTCTTATATCTCACCTTTACATTAGACGTAATTCCTTTTACACCTTGATCTGAGTTTAAACATGAAATTTTCACTTTATAATCAGATGAAGCACCATGCATATTTCATTCTGCCAATTCAGAATATATGCTACATCCTATGGCATACTATTTGACTTCTCAGTGTCAGCATAAATGGCTATCCATGGGAAAATTTAAAAATCTTAACTTCTTCATCACTCAAGTGATGAAGACAACATTCACCTACAGCTCACTTAAGTTTGGAGGGTGCAAGGGATTTTAACATGCTGATACTAGCAGCTCTCTACAAAGGGAAGCAAAATGAGTATCATTTATTCCCATTAAGGCTTCAGCAGAACCTAAATACCTCCACTAAGAGCAAAATGATCTGGTCTGAAGTTTGAGATCTCCATTTGCTATGTTTCATGTCTGCGCAACTCCAGACTTTTGGATGAGGCTTAAACAATCCCAGGCATTATGAAACCTTGAATGCCTCGCTACCACAATTAGACTAGATTTCCCTTTATAGTCTGGAGAGTCTGACATATCCTAAAAGTCATAAGCTCTCTGTCTTTAGAGAAGCTGACTAAATCATCTCCAATTATAAAAAAAAGAAGAGGGAAATAAAGAAATTAAAGCCTCAAGGATCAGTTAGCTTAACTTGACAATTCTCACAGTTACCTTCTTCCATTGTGTCGTGGTTTAAACCCAGCCATACAGGTCGTTCACTCACTCAACCCCCACCCCCTTCTCCCAGAGGGATGGGCAGGAGAATCAAAAGAATGCAACTCCCACAGGCTGAGATAAGAACAATTTCATAACTAAGGTATAACACAAATCACTACTGCTACCACCAATAATAATAATGATAAAGGAAATAACAAAGGAGGAGAATAAAACCACTCACCACCCACTGACAGATAACTCACCCCACCCTGCCCAACTGAGCACCAACCAATACCTCCTCCAGCTCCCCAGAGAGCTAGCCCTTCCTGGTAACTCTCATTTGCATCCTGGGCATGACGTGCTATGGTATGAAATACCTCTTTGGCTAGTTTGGATCAGGTATCCTGTCCCTGCTTCCTCCCAGCCTCCCCTCCTCCCTGGTAGAGCATGAGACTCACAAAGTTCTTGGTCAGGGTAAACATCAGTATTATCAGCTCTGTTCCGAGGCTGTAAGTCAAAACACAGTGCTGCACCAGCTGCTAAGAAGGAAAAAAACTGACTGCTACTGCTGAACCCAGGACACATGGAGAACCCATATTTTAAGTTTGTATTTCTTAATATGCCTCCTGATACTTACCTCCCCTCATCAGAAATAAATTATGTGTTACACATGAAATGAACCAGGTATAGTTCTACTCAATCATGTTCTATGTAAAGTTTTCAAAGTATCTGGGTCTAGCAAACTCCATCCCAAATGGCTTAGGGAGCTTACACCACTGCCTTTGAAAATTTGTGAAGGATGAACACAGTAAAAACACCTTTTATGGTCCCTTTTATGAATACATGTATCATTTATCTACAAACCTGATAAAGGAATTGAGTACTAGAATAGTTGTCTTGAAGAGCCAGGAGATTTTCAGGGTTAGCTTTCTGATCTCTACTAATATACAGACTTCTGCTCAGACTTTTCTGAAAGCTGAGGTGTACATTGTGTCTCTCTTCCATTTAGATTTTCTGAATCCAGTAAACTGTGTGATCTCACATTGCAGTCTCCCTCTCAAAGATAATTTCTAGACTCACTGACAAATGGGCTATCACATTACTCAATTAAAAAAAGAGAAGTCATCCTCTTCTAGTCAACTAATTTTGTATGACATGTTGGTATTTAATATCTTTAAGAGCATTCAACACCTTACAAGTCTTACAGGAAGTCTGCCAACAGGTCAAAGAGTTATTAGAATAGAGACAGTCATATTCACGCTGCAGAGAATAACATGCACTTAATTTCATTATGAAAAAAAGCTAAACCCAAAAGTTTTCCCACATCAGGAAAAGGAATTAAGACCTGAGGATATACTCAGCCATTTCCACCTCATCTTTGGAGTTTGAAGCAATAGCCACAGACACTGCTTCACACTAATGATATATCAGAAATGTAGATCAGCTCTGTTCCTCCGACTTCTTACTAAAGCAAACTACTTCTCTTGTTAATATAACTTTCACACTTCCTTACAACACTGTAAAAAGACTGAACCATTTTTCTGTTTAAATAAGAAAAACATTTTCAATGCAGATCAATGTCCAAAAAAGTCTTTTAATTTGGGGTCAGTTGAAACTTGTATTATGTTTCACTTACAAAGACACAGTATTTTGATGTTTTCTACAATTAAAAACATTTTAGGGTAACAAAGTCAAGATCTGGATCAAAAATAAATCCATAATATGTGCTACAGCTGGGGTAAATGATAAAACCAAAAGCATTCAATTCCAGTGCCTCGTTTGTTTATACCTCAAGTAGATTAAGACATTATTTCAGACCAGAGAAATCTCTCTTCTACTTAATGATCTACAGGAAAGATGAAGAACCTGCAACTCCCATACAGCCCACAGCCTTGTGAACAACCTGATGGACATTATGAATTGTTTCAGATAGTGAAAGGGGTAGAGAAGTCCCTGACAGCCAAGCAGCCAATGCACTGAATAGAATCATAGAATCACAGAATCACAGAATAGTTAGGGTTGGAAAGGACCTTATCTAGTTCCAACCCCCCTGCCATAAGCAGGGACACCCCACACTAAACCATGCCATCCAAGGCTTCATCCAACCTGGCCTTGAACACTGCCAGGGATGGAGCACTCACAACTTCCTTGGGTGCCTCACCACCCTAACCGGAAAGAATTTCCTCCTTATATCCAATCTAAACCTCTGTCAGCCCAGGGCTAATCCCTGGAACAAGATACAAAAAAGCTGGAGCTTTTCCTGAACTGTGATGCTTCAAGGCACAGGAACTTAAAGGGCTACCAGACTGTCTTAACTTGGACAACCCTCCTCAGTCATATGTGTAACCTCATTTCAGTATTTTTCACAGGCTTAGAGTGCCCTGAAAAATCTGAGACTGTGTTCACTATTTGTCACTCAGAAAAAAACATAACAGATTTTAATTTAACTTTTAAATTACTCTTTTCTTTTCCTAGAACATTTGCTTTTGTAATGCTTTTCATGGCCCATATGGCATTGTAACAGTAATGTATAGTTACATGTGCACTGCACTTGTCTACCATTAATTCCAAATGGCATTTAGAGCAATGATGATGCACAGTTGTCCCTGATCCTTTACTGCATGTTTTTCAGAAAGATGAAACAGGTCAGCAGCAAAAAGAAAAGCTATAGCATGCAAAATCCAGTTCATGGGTTCAGCCAATGAATGTGGAGTCATATCCAGGATGACTTTCCTCCTTAAAAATAGAGTGAGAAAATTCAGAGTAACAGACAAAGCAATGAATGCAATTGTATCTATACTTCAGGAGCACACTTCCTAGAGCTTGTCACAAAATGTTTCTTGAAAATATAAATCCAAGATGACTTGTCTTGAATGCAGCACAGATAAGAGAAGCAAACAGTGAGTAATAATAGTACAGTTGATGAAGGACACTGAATGAGAAACAATACTGCATAGGATACTGTAGAAATCCATTTGGCCACTTCATATATTTATTAGGTAGGTGTCCGAGAGGTAACAGCCACTTTGCATTTATTTTGTCTGTAGAAAAACTGGAGTTTGCCTCTTCAGAAACATTTGGGGCAAAAGGAACTGATTAGGAAAGAAACATGGTTGAAAAGCAGGACTAGGTTCAGCTTGGGGAAAGGTAAAATAAAAGTAGGGAAAACATACTGCTGCTAAGATCATCCTTCTGACATGGTTCACTTTCTTAGACAATTCCAGCTGCTCCCATTGCCAGAATAGCCAATTGCCTCAATGTCCCAATGGCAAAGATACATTAAACAGAAGCACAGTATAGCTATTGAATTCAAGTATTTAAAATTGAACAATAACTGAAAGCACAATTTTATGTTGACAATAGCACAAATTTTATGTAACAGATATATATAACAGGGTAGTGTCATTGCAGATTTTTCCTCTTTCCATAAGTAATGAAAGTGGTGTTGTTGTGTGGGTGTCTGAGTACATGCTCATAATTTTCAGTGCTGGCTGAAAGTTTGACAGAAAGATATGGTCTTGGAAAATATTAAGCTCCAAACAATATCAAAACAGAGGTGCTGCAGAGAATAATTGGACTCCATGTCTCCATAAGGGAAAGTCTGAAGTATTTCTCAGATAAAGTATTAACCTCTAGTAAACTGACATGAAAGAGAAATTATGAATGCCCCACATGAAGGAAAAGCTTCAAAGTTTCCAAAGATTAGACATGAGATTACTTAACCAGGAAACACAAAGCTACAGGGAACCAGGTCCTGTTCTACTGCTCACAAGAATAATTGTCAAATACAGGAGGCAACCCAAAAGGACTGTGCGTGCCCCCGAGTCACATAAGCATGTACCAAGGCCTGTGAGAAGAGGAAATACAAAGGCTGGGCCATACCGACATTTTAAACTTTCATACAGAACTTTGAAATCCTAGTATTAACATATCTTGACATAGCCATTAGCTTACTTTTACTGTACTTTTGTTTCAGTAAACATCTGTATTTTTTCTTTGCATTAGTGTGCCTCGCTACACATGGCTTGGTACAGAGAAAAAAAAAATTGTTAACTCAGTTTGCCATACTCAATAATTCATATTAATGTTACACAGAAAAAAGATCTATTTCCACTAGATTCCAGTTTTATTTCCACAGAAAAAAGAAGTATGTATATATGCTTCCCAAAGCTTCCTCATCCTGATTTCACTTAGAAAGGAATATCCCTAAATTCACTTGTGCAGAACAACATAAACACCTGGAAAAACATTCTGGTCCTGCTTGCACAAAATACCCAATGGAAATTATAGTCAAATTTTTTTGTGGATAGTGTCTAGCTGCTGATCCCAGGGAATTGACTCCCACTGGTCCCCAGTCAGCCATCAGAGATGACAGCAGCTACTGGATTGCTAGTTATGAGTTGGAATGTTGGGACAGGTTGGGACAGGCAACTGAGCCTGAAACAGTAAGCATGGGCCTGCATCAGAGGAAGAGAGGCAAAATGAAATGCCCAGTCAGCATTCTTATTTGGGCATTTTTCTCATGAAGCTTTGCAAGTATTCATTTTAAAAAAAGCACTTATTAAACTTGTATGAAAAGTATGAAATTTTAATGTCAAAGCAAACCATTAAACAGAGATAAATTAATGTACATATATATACCCACTTTGCAGCCCTATGTATTCAATATGAGGAAAAGAGACCTCTTGACACATCCAAGATTACAAGAACACTAAGTTCCTCATCAGTATTTCATATAATTACTATTATAGATGTAAAAAAATACTCCTTGGGAAGTCCAGCCAGTTATGACTGGGATGCAGTGTTTGCTGAGAAAACAATATAGACTGCAGTTTGAAAAGACTGGGAAATTGCTTCATGATGACTGGGTTCCCAGTCCTGGAGTCCTTTATAACTATTTGTAAGTTGGAAGCGTATCAGTGAATGCTTTTATCTTCACTTGGATAATTCACAAAGGTGGCAAGTGACATATCTTAGCTGTTGCACTAGGCAAAATTATTTGTCTTTTTTGAGCCTTTTTCCAAGGGTTTTTCCAGAGGCAAAAGATTTATAAATGAGCTCTTCACCATATCAGAACTCTCTAACAAGCTTTCATTCTGTTTTAGGTATTTCAAGCCTTGTGGTGATGCTGTTAAAAAATACAGTAATTTTTTTATATTTACCTCACTGTAATCCAGGTAGAATCCATACAAGACTGTGCAAACAGTGACCTATTTTAAGTATCTCCATCAAATTCTACAAGAAACTAGAACACAGGTATTACCACCATTTATCTGGGATGAAAGGCACTATTAAAAATGCATAAGAAAAAATAGTTAAATAATCATGAAGTTCATAAATTTACATTTTCTCTTTTCAAAATCATAGTTGGAAACAAAAACAGACCTCTTTTTTATACAGACTAAAGCAGCAACTTGTCATTTGCATTGTCAAGTAACAGCAGACTTAACTAATGGAATAAGCTGGCTTAACTGGCTGCTCAACACTGATCTCCTTCAGCATGTTAACTAAAATTTAACTCTTGCCCCTTAATTCAGCTGTTGCTTTTAATTTTCAAGGAAAATTTATTTATAAACATCTTGTTCCTGATGCATACTTCATCATATAACACAATTAAAAAATCCGACCATTTCATTGCCTTTTCTTCCCAAGACACAGACAATATGCTTGTTCATTGCAAGCTGCTGTTTTCCTTCCTACTGTAGTACAAAGGGGTCTTATTCAAAACCTATTGAAACACAAAATATTGCTTAATCAATACGAAAATAACACAAATGATCACTTCAGTCTACAAATTTTACATCCAGTATCTACCTTAACCTTATTGATAATGCTGATCTACAGTTGATACCAAGGTGCTCATATTTTCTCTGTAGAGATGGAGGAGAGCGAATCAAAGACAAAGACATTGCAAAAAGCTTTAGAAAAATGCATATATAACAAAAAGTTTCTCCTTAGGATTCACTCAAGTTACAGCATAAACTATTCATTTATGTCAGGCTTCTCTCATTCTGAATAGAGGGAGCTTTCAGAATTATGTTTTTCTCTTAATACAGGGAAATAAGTGCCCCCTAGTTCTGTAAAATCAAACAGCACAGCTACCTCAAAAGTGAGTTTCAGATAAATCTTTCTAATACCCTTTTCTAATACCCTGGCCACGTGTGCCCTCCAAGATGGGAAGGTACTATTGCAAGGGCAGTTACACAAAATGTAAACTAAGCAAAGGGCCTGCATAGGACTGAGAGTCACAGAATAAGCACACTTTAAAAAGAGGGTACTAAGACATATTAAACTGTCTCTCACTGTAGGTATGAAGATGGGCAACAGCCATCTACCTCCAGCCTGTACTGCTTCCCTAAAGCTCCCTGCATACTGACTTAGAGTGCTCAGGAGGTGCTGGATTGGCAACACCACCCTTCTTAGCACAGCTGTCCATGAACTTCCTTATTTCTCCTGAAATTGCTCACATGGCAGCACTCAGCCAAGCGAAGCGCCCTGACCTGTGAGAGCCAGGGTGAGAGGAAGACAAGCAAGCTGAGCAACCTCCTCTTCAGCTGACACAGCTTCTAAAAGATGCAGTCATGGCTTCAATAGATCAGTGGTAGCAAATTTGTGCTTCCATTACTCTCAAACAATTAGGTATGCAAAGAGCATGGCATTTGCTGTAGTTTGTCCATCACCAGTACACAGAGCAATACCATTCAGCACTACACAGCCTACACTAGCAAAACTGAAGTAGTGTGGCTGGTTTCAGTTCAGGGACAAACCTCCTGACAAACTTATTTCAGTCATGGAAGTTCACACATATGTTGGACCTACAACTAGGTTATTCTTCTGCAATTGTAACAAAGAACCTGCCTCATCATTCATTTTATTTTCCCATTTAAAATTACAAGAAGTGACAAAGCTCATTTCATCAGGAAGCTATTATCTTAGAAAAGCAGGCTGAGAGAGCTGGGGTTATTCAGCCTGGAGGAGAGAAGGTTCCAGGGAAACCTTAGAGCAACTTCCAGTGCCTAAAGGGGCCAACAAGAAATCCAAAGAGAGACTTTTCGCAAGGACATTTAGTGACACGACAAGGGGTAATGGCTTTAAACTGAAAGAGGGTAGATTTAGGTTAGATACAAGGAAGAAATTCTTCCCTGTAAGGCTGCTGAGGCGCTGGCACAGGGTGCCCAGAGAAACTGTGGCCACCCCATCCCTGGCAGTGTTCAAGGCCAGGCTGAACAGGGTTTGAGCAACCTGGTCTAGTGGAAGGTGTCTCTGCATAAGGCGGGAGGCTGGAAATAAATGATCTTTAAGGTCCCTTCCAACACAAAGCATTTTATGATTCTCCATCTTCTTAGGAATGTGGGAATAGTGTGGGAATTCCTATTAGAATATTTGATCACAAATGTTAAGAATTCCAATAGAGACTGGAACTGAAGCAACTGAAACAAAACTCTGTGTCTGCTTTGCTTTAAAAAAAATGATGTTTACTAGGGGAAGTTACTGAACAGTACACTGGGAGGATTCATTTCCAACAGATTTCTTGCGGAGAGGATGAGAGCAGTGAAAAAGTAATGCAACCAAACACTTGGATAAGAACTTAAATAATTTTAAAATATCTGTGGCTAAAAGACTACCAAACTCATTGTTTGGTTTTGGGTTTTCTTAAGGTAGATTTTTTTCTCAATTATTGAAATAATTGATTAAATGAATTCATGCCTGATAAAACAGGACCCAACACTACAATCTGTTGTCACTACTCTTAGTAAAAGCAACATTTAAGAGACAACAGCTGCCTTTCAGGAATTCCAAGTAACTGTTCTCTGCAGGGAAAACATGACTTGTGTGCATGCTGGGCACAGACACACCCAGACAAATATATATAAAGCTGAGAAGCAGAAACTCTTGCAAGTGCATTGCAGAGATGCCTGAATGAATACATTAGCCCAGAAGCAGCACAAATTAAGTGCAGCTCTTCCATTATTGGCACCACAGAGACTTCTGCAGTGCTTTGGGGCTTCGCTAAGTTGGGCAGGTATGAGTTTCATCCTTGTGTGAGATATAGCAGCTGTCCGTTCCTAGAATGGAGATTACATGCACTGTTACATTTAATTAAACCTTAGGTTTAGATTCCATGTTCACTGTTAGGTACATAAAGTATGAGAAATAGACACAGCACGCTGTGCCTTGGAATGAAGAGAAGGAAAGCAGCAGTGCAGGCAGGCATACTGTACTCTCATGACAACCAGTCCGAAAAAATACTGCAGACATTATACTACTCAGAAGAGAGCCTTCTCTCAACTGTATCTGCTGCTAATGAAGAAAGTTAAATCATAAATATCAGGTCTGAAATCATAACTAGCAGTTCTCCCTACCAAAGCTTTTGTTTGATAATAATTGGTCCAGATGTAAAATTCAAGAACGTTACCATGTTCATCTTAAAATAGCAATTCACTCCTGGAATTGGAACTTATGAAAGGAAATGGTGCCAAAAAACTTGTGTTTGAAGTCTATGCTGATTCATCCAGCTGAAAGTTTGGCAGCTGGTCGGAGAAGCAGCACATCCACAAGATAAAACCTGGAAGAACACCAAGCAATGCCTAAGACAGCAGAATGTACTATCACTGCTACTTGCAACAATTTTGATACAGCTTATTGTGCAGAAAGTTGAGATGTTTTTCATATAATCAATATATAGTGACAGATAAAGAGCATCTAACTTGAAAGTCAAGCATAGATAGCCAAGTAACATCTGCTTCACACAAATTATCACAGAGGTGGATAGAGGAAAATCAAACAAGGCCAGACTAAAAAGCTTTAGATCCATGCAAAATATTTACAGGTATGACAATACGATGATCTTCCACATCATCAATGAAGATACTAAACAACACTGGCCCCAACACCAATCCCTGAGGGACACCACTGACTGGTCACTCACAAGATGCAATACCAGTCTTTGGGCTCTGCCATCCACCCTGTCTTCAACCAAGCAAAGAATCCACCTATCCAGGCCATGAACAACCAATTTATCCACGAGAATGCCATGGGAGACATTGTCAAATGCTTAAGTCCAAACAGACAATGTCCACAGCCTTTCCCTCATCACCTTATTTTTACCAAAATCCAAGAATAAATTTGTGAGCTTGCTAGACCAGAGCTGAAGTAAAGGGTCATACAACTCAAAAATCCAGGGCAAAAAAGGAAACAGGAAAGATTTCTGAATACAAATATCTGTACTTGATAAACTTGGCTATCTGTAACCTGTAGCCAATGCACCTCTGCCTAGATAATATAGCAACTGCACTAATGTGAAAAAGAATCAGCATGTACATATGGCACACTGCATACCAGACAGAGTAGCAGTCTCTCTGGCTAGCTAATATGACAGTGTACAACTACAGTTATTACTTCACTTGTCAGTATTAACACAGATGCTCTTATACATACACAGTGATGAAAATGGGAAGCCGAATATTGCCTTAATATATAATGCACAATGCTAATGACTGTAAGTAATCATCTACTTCATCTTTCTTCCCACAGCCGAATATGAATGGATTAATTGCTACCTTATTTATTATTTACATTGCAGTAATGATCTGAAACTAAATCCATATACTTTTCTGCTAGAGTGGACATTATTTGTGAATGTGAATTTTGTGAATGTCCTCAGTAGATCATTCTTTTACAGGCTATTGTAAAATGTTTGATGTGAAGCTAACAGACAACTGAGAATAGCTGGGACTACAGTTACAGAAGCCACTGCCTACTGTGCTTTCTGCTAGCGCTTTATTCTATTCTGTACTTGCACCTGCCACAATCATTTCATGAACACATTTTTAATCTCCTTGGAGCAGGGATTATCTCTTCTTTCTTTATACAGCACAACAGTTTCTGCCCATGACCAGGGCACCTCAAAGCCATAGAAACAGCAACAAGACCAAATGCAGTATGATCATGAAGAATATGCAGATGAATAGTTAATTGCTTCACCCACGGCTAAACCCAGGGTTGAAGGCAGTCTTAGTACACTTGCTCATTAAGTTACAGAACTTTTAAGTCACAAGATTGTCTTTATCTTCTAGATAAGAAAATTAATTAGCCTTGCATGGCAGCCACAACTTAGTATATATACCAACAACAATTGTACTGACAGTACACTACAGCTGTGAAAGAACTAGCAATTAAAACACAAGTAAGAACTAGCATTGGATGGTAGACATTGCAGTAACTGCTAGATGTTTGCAGTAAACTGAATTAAGAAGAAACATACCATTCATAGATTAGGTCCAACCTGGCCTTAAACACTGCCAGGGATAGGGCAGCCACAGCTTCCCTAGACAACCTGTGCCAGTGCCTCACCACCCTCATAGTGAAGAATATTTACTTAGTACTTTGGCAGGATATATCTTGGTTTAGGATATATTAAGCATTTACTTATGAAAAGTATTTTTAACAAAAATGTCCAGTGCATAAAGGAGGAGAAATTACTAGAAAAGCTTTAGTATGGTGATAGCTATTATTTAAGGATAATAAAAGGATAATTACTTTTAGAATGGAAGTTAAGTTCCTGATATACTTCAAAGGAGAGGGCAGGCAGGTGAAGTGCTTTTGACAATATTTTTCCCATGCTTTGAGCACATACTGCTAACAATCTAATGAGCTGTCTTTCTAGTATGAACTGCAGGTCAGAAAAATCCATGATAAAAGTAATGATTCTCTTTTTGAAAATCCATGGGTCAGAGAGGAAGCATGACATGACTACATAACAAGTTTGTTCTGTAATGGTAATTTTGGCTATTTACCTGCCTTTCCCATTCTGAAGTGGTATATTGTCAATCTCCTCACATATCACCTATGACAGTAATTTGCCTGCCTGCTAGCAAATGAAGAACTTTCTGTTATCAGCTATATTTAATAAAATTGTCTATCTCTGCCTCTTGGACCCATTTTTATCAATTGAAATTTATTCATTATGAAGCCAGTGCTGACAATATACATGCAATATATCAGGCAAATGTGCTGGTAAGGCTACCAGCACACAAAGGGCTCTGACTACACTAAGAAAAGAATCCATGCTACACAGCTTCTAGCCTTAGTCTGACAGGCCACCCCAAAGGCTAGCAGTTCCAACCTTGCTCAGCTGGAGAATCCTGTTCGAAAATAAGATAACACATTATATCTTATTCCCATTTACTATGGAAAAAGCATGTGTCTATATAAATAATAATCCTGTATATGTTGTTTATGTGTTCTGACCTCTTAACCAAATACTTTGCAGAGATAATTAATTTGTTCAAAAGTTACCGCAACACTTAAAAAGTTACTACCCTATCTTTCTTCTCTCCCACACAGAAAATCTAATACTTTTAGCTAAAATATTAAGAGAGATGATAAAATGCATTTATACATCTTCACTAAGTGCCCCAGTCATTTGAGTATAATTTTATTTATATTCTTTCTACCTGTTTGGCTTTGCTCTTTGAGGCTGAAATGTCTCGTATTTTTCTTTCAGAGCGAACAAAAGTGTTTGAAGTCTCAAGAATCTCAAGGGTCAAGAAAACCATTTTCTACCAAACTGTCCTCTCAACTGGATTGAGAAGCATTGTCAACCTATCCGCTGAAAAGCCCCACAGTGGAGCATGCTGCCTCTCATGACAGCATCATGAACACAACTCACAGTGCTGCTGCTTTTCTATTTACCTATCCCCATCTATTTTCTCCACCTGTGTTCCAACCAGACAGTTGTTTCTCTGTGAATTTGGAAAGGCAGGATTAAATCAAGGCCAAATGCAGTTGTTACCTCTGACAGTTGCCCAAGAAAGCAGAATGCTTCTTAAATTGAGCTTTGACATCAGATTCCCATGCTAGCTGCACAAGTTGTTCTGTCCTGGTAGTTGTTGACAGTAGCTATAAAAAGCATAATATATTAATTTTCAAAACTCTACTTACAAACGATACTTCCATGACAGCTGGACCAGACATTTTCCTGCCCTAATTGCAGTATGCACAGGGAGGAATAGGAGAAAGAAGAGACAAAAGTAAGCAGTTCATTGCACTGCAGTTCTGCTTTTGGTCCATTCATTCTCTAACCTTACTTCTCTCATGCAAAATTTAGTGATTAAAGGGATGACGTGTACCATTAATTAAAAAAAAAAAGACCAAAAAAACAGGCCATCATCTTCAAAAGGAGAAAGAAACCTCCAGGTCTAGTGTTCTAAGAAAAAGACACCACCATTTGTCTTGTCAACAACTGGGCTGGAGCTAATTTTGGTTTTTGTTATGTCTGTACTTGTAAAGCAAAACCAAGTGGAACAGCTTGGGAAGTTGATAAAGTAAGAAAGGTTTTTATCACAGAATCGATAAGAAATAGACTTTTCACAGACACATGCTAGTTTTGATGAAATTGGGTTTTTTTTTTTTTTTTTTT
>NDXB01011701.1:0-12509 GCA_002631895.1 Agapornis roseicollis | reverse complement strand
GTTTTTTTTTTTTTTTTTTTTTTGTAAGAAAGTCTTACCTGTAAGACAGGTTAAAACCTGGAGAGGGAAAAAAACCCAAACAACTACAATAACCAATAGGTTTGTCACTGGATATATTACCTAGGAGAAGAGGAATCTAGATTCAAATCTCTGCTTGGTTAGAGACTGCAAATTCCTTACCCAGGTTTTCTCCTATTTCAAAGCACAACTTTTTCAGTCATTCTCATGAAAAATGTAGATCTCAGTTTGTTCTCAATTCGAAATGGAAATGTCAATACCCTGCAGATTGGAAGAGCAGCATCTCATCTGGCTTATGGACAGCCAGATCCAACATATACCAGGAAGCTGATTAATACATCCACTTAGGTGGTAAAATACATTTATCCAGCAAGTAGGCCATAACGGTTGTTGATTCATAGTCACTTTTGTGTGACAGAGATTGGCCGCTCCCTTTTCAAACCAGGCTTAAAGATGAGGCTATTGAAAAGTAACAACCGCTCCATGACTAGCACATTTGTTTCTCACTCTCTTATATCTGATGGTTCAATTTTTGACAGCAACATTCTCAACAGAGATGATGGGAATCTCTTTAATATTCTGCAGTAATTCCAATTTACCACATCTCTTTGTTCAAGGCCTGCATAAGGAGGCATTAGAAGGCTTCACAAAAAGGCATATGCAACAACACAGGAAACAGAGTGAGGATGATGCACTTTCCCTTGAGCAGCAGCTTTTTGCTCTGAGCATTGGATTCCCAGCTGCTACTAAATGATCAAGAAGGAGCAGTGTAGAAAGCAGCATTCTTTTTGTCTGCAGGAGGCTAGGAGATTATCTGCTGTGTCTTCTGCAATCATCAGTGTAATTGTGACTTGGAGGTAAAGCCAATACAGCACTTTATACATGTATTTAACTACAGCCAACTTATATGGAAACTGAAGTAACATCAGCTACTCCATGTCTCAAGTGGCATATTTAAGCACAAACACACATCTGAACTGGCCTACAGTTTTCCTGAGGCAATTCTCTTGTTTCAGTAGAAGACTCATTTACATCTCCTGCATTTTAAGGTGCAGAAAGATGATTAAGGTAATGAAAAAAAGGTTGCACAAAGTTAATGTTAATTTTCTCCTTGCCTAACCATTGTTATTCAAGTGGGTGTTGGATAAGCTAATTCATAATTTTGTATTTAAATGCCATCAAGGGTGCATAGATCCTTATTTACTTGTGCATGTAAGTAAATAAAGTAATACAACCTAATTTACCAGCTAACTGCCCTGAAAAGATGGCTGTAAACTTCTTAGCTATATTAAAATACATGCCTTCCCACACCACAATTTCAGAGCCTGTTGGCTGTCAGTTACCTGAACTGCTTCCGTGCACTGCAGAGCATTACAGATACTGAACTGATGTCCCAAATGCTGAAAAAAATTACTAAATATAGCAGCAAGACTGAGCCACATTCCAACCTCAGCAATGGTTGTAAGACAAACAACTACAAATGTTCAGCCACATATAACCAGCTAAATCCCTTACCACAGTGGGATGATTTTCCTTGTTTGAGGATCAGTGAATTACAAACCATCTCACCTTGAGTCACAGGGACTCAGTTTCTAAATTAAGTCTTCTCTCTCTGCTATGGAGTAGTAACTATAATTTAGTTAACTCAAATGTCAAAGATTAAAACACTCCCCTGAAGTCCATTCGCATGTTGTTTGCATGCTAAATGCAAAGTGCTTGTCCTGCTGCCATCACAGAAGTCTTTGCATGTGCTGGAATTATTTATTCATGTTCCAAATCCCCTAACTAAGAATAGAAGAGCCATGATAACAATCATTACTTCTAGAATTAATAGAATGTCTGATAATCGCAGCATCATGCAAATATTAATAAATTTAACCCATGTAATTCAGTGAGATAAAGTATTATCATTTCAAAGAAAACCCCAACAATCCAATACTAAGTCAACAGACAGGTAATACAATACTGTTGCTGAGTTTTTAGTAGGAGTGCACTCCTACCTGACTATTACCAAATCACTGACATTCTAGTGTCTTAACATTTTCCTTAGAATATCATCTTTGTTGCATTATTCTTTAAGCCTGTCTTCACGGATCTTGTTTGTAACAATCACTGAAACAAAATCATGATGTTAAGACTGTTATTACAAGGCAAAAAAACACTTAAGAGTGGTTGAAGGCTCTGGAAGAGCAATGAGGATGTTCAAAAACATGGAAATATTACATAGGAAAGATCTTATTGCTCTCTACTCTTGGCAAAGTAGTGATAAATTAACAGCCTTTTCCAACCTAAATGATTCTGTGATGCTGTGAAGGAGATTAAATCAGTTAATTATGAAAGTCAGTAGGGTAACTGATCACAGCCTAGAGCCTATCATGAGGATGCTCTGTAGACACCTTGTTCACAAAGCCAACAAAAAGAAAACAAGATCCAAGAAAGAACTTAAAAACTGAAATTGGATGCATATAGAATTTTTCATTCCCCCAGAAAGGAATTTTTATACTGCTTTATATTGAAATAGCATTTAATAGATTTTTAGACTGTTCTAGCTGTTGCTTGGCCTTGACCCAGTCAAAACCAACCCACTGTCACCAGTAATCTTCCTACAGGCAGACATCACAAATAACAGAGTTATTGCCATGCATTTATGTAATTCACCAAGTGAATTGCAAGTCAACCACAAGTCCTGCTATTTATTTTCCTATTGGGAACAACCATTTTATAATCCTGCTTAACATTTGGGATCAGGTTTCCCCAAAACTTCAATTTTCCCCTAAATCTGTATTTCATATGTTAAACCAAATTCAAGTTAGGCTTAGAAAGTTTAGATGTTACAATGCTTATACCCTGCACAGTATGCAGACTTAGCACCTTCAGCTTTTCTCCATCATCTATGGTTTGTGCCTCAAGAGCCATGTGATTAATGTAGAAAAAAAAAATCTGTGATGTAGCAAAGTCAACAACTTGCTATAGCAGTGACAGCCCTTAAAAGCTACTGTGGAGAGAGAAGAAGAACAACACTGTGTCATTAAGTTTAAGAGATGTCTTCTAGCAGCTCAGTATTTAATAGGATTTCTTATAGAACATACTTCATATGTGGCAAGTATTGAATATTTGAGTGTGTTGGTCTTTACATGATCTAGCTACAATAGCTGTGGACTACAGATGCAGGAAAGCCTAGCAGTACAGAGAGGTTACAACTACATTCAGACACACAGCTAGTTAGGTTCTTATTTAGACTTCGTATGAAAAACCAATGTACCAATAAGAGAGATTAAATTTCCAAGGCTGAAGCAGCTGCCAAGCAGTCATTACCCAGTTTGTATTGTACCTTGCAGTCCTGTGCTATAAAGGGATTAGAAAACTTGCACACTTTTTTGCAACAATGGAGACATCATGGAAAATTACTGCAAAAACCAGTCATGGGACTCGCTTGGTGTTGCTAACATATATAGGAAGTAGGACAAAGCTGAAAATGGGCTGCTAAATTGCTGCTTCATGGGCCCAGAGATTTCTGTAAGATGATTTTAAATTCTGGTGAAAAGGACTTAAGGATGCATTGTAGTATGCAGCTAATATTTACCAAAACCTTCAAAATATTAGCCTCAATGATTTAACCAAAATTTTAATTTTAAAAATACCAAAATTTCATTTAGAGCACTTATTCTATTTTCAGATACACAGTTAAAGTAGTTATTTAATACCAAAGAAAGAAATCCAGAGATAACACAAGCTGAACTCAATGTTGCCTTTCTCTGGTCTTGAAGGATTAAGCCGCAGTAGGGCAGACTTCCCAGAAGTCATTGTAGGTGCCATCATAACCTAAAAAATGGTGGAATGCTTTTGGGTTTCAATTTGAAAAGGAGGTTGTCTAAATGACATGAATGAGTCACAATACTTGCGCCATCTTTGCTACCATTCACCCCTTGGAATGCATTTCCTCATTTACTGGAAATGCTGGTAGTCTTTGTTGTTCTGATGTACATCAAAACGCTAGAAAACACATTTTCTGCATTTAAGAAAGTTTAAGAAAAGGTTTTCCTTACCCCCAAGATTTCCAACAGCAACACTGTGTTGCTAGACCTGCATGCTTTCCCATCTAAAGAGGAGGTAATGCAGAAATTGTGTGTGTACAGCGTTGAGCATACAGTGAGTAGCAGACATACTCAAGAGTAAGGATCGACTTTGTTCTTTATGGATGGCATCTCACCAAACAGACCTGATAGAAAAGGCACCTGCTAATCTTTACTTCTACACTTTCCTATTTGTTCCTCATAAGTGGCAATACTTGTGATAGTTATTTGGTCCCAAGAAGCTGTGTTAATACCACTAACACTCTGAAAGGAAACATTTCCTCATGGGGGTATCTACATCTTCCTGTAAAAATCCCAGTGATAACATTATGCACTAATTTACTATTGTATTCTTCTATAGCTTACAGAGCTTTAAAATGGAAGGATCAATAGAAGGTGGGACTTTTTTTACCTTCCAAGAAATTTACAAGCAGTATATCATAACCCTTGCAGCACCACAGGAAGAAAGAAATGACTGTGCTTCCTTGTTATTTAGATAAGAAGTGACAGGAGTGTAAGAACATTTCCAGTAGTGCCCAGGTGTATGACATTCTCAGTTTAAGACAATGAAAGCTTAATTTTCAGACAACTGAATACATGTAAAAGACATAGTATAAAACACAGGGGGGAGGTGGGGCGGGGGGAGGGGGAGGAGAGAGGGAAGGGCTTAAGCATCTATGCCAAGATAAAAAGCAAAAAACACATAAAATATAATGCTTTGGAAATGAATGATCCCTTTTGAAATCACCTGCTAAAGAAATTCTCAAAACACAGACAGAGGTAATGCAGGACTGAGCTCCTTCTGGCTGCTGGGCATTATTACTCACTCTTACCATGTAAAGTGATCAAGTCAAATATTGCAGATTAGACAAAAATAAAAACTGAATTGTCTACAAAAACTAAAAACAATACTACGCTGAACAGAGCTCTGCCATATGCCACAGCTGAGGTGTAAGTGTCTGCATCCAGTGGAGGTGACAAAGGAAGAGCTGGTTGAAGCCATGTCAGTTTACCCATGTTCGCTAACCTGGGTTGCAAGTTTGACAAATTGTCATGTAAAATAATGTCATTATTAGCACAGTTATTAGGCATTCCCATAGATATTTGATAAGCTTCATCTTTTTATATAATAAAACAAAAAGTAGAAACTTGGGGTTGTCCCGTGGGCTTACTTTTGTTGAACAGGGTGGAAAGGAGGAGGAAGAGAGGAAGAAATCATATTCTGTAAAAAATGCCAACCCACTCCTTTCTATTTTAAGCAGAACTTCTGTAAAAAGAATCATCTGAGCGCCAATTCGTATTTAACACAAGTTTCATGACTCAAAACCAGACTGAGAAAATAGATTCAAAGTACATATTTTAATACATTTTTCTATTGCTATATGTCTTTGCCACTTAATTAGCTTTGATGTAAAACTGCTTTTATCACAAGTCTGCCCACCAATGTAAGTGAACAGATGCATGAAGCACCTGCCTTTCTGACCAATTCTAAATCAGCTTCAGTGCGGGAGTGTCTGGATCTCAACTGTGGTCTCTGAAAGTGAATTTACCCATTTTTCGTGCACGTGCACAAGAATGTGCTCTAAAACCATGCTGAAAACAACTACATCTAAAAATAGTCATTCCAGCCAGAAAGAGACAATATTTTACTTGCTGGGAAAACCTAGTAAAAAAAATCTGAACAAGCCAAATTCCGTAGATTTTGTTGTGAGAACTTCACCTCATCACAGCAAAATACAGTCACAACAATACACAACAAGTTGAAGTCTTACCAAACATAAACTCAACTATCAGAAGTAAAGTATGGTGCAAAGATAACAGGGACAATCTCACAGAGAAAGGAAGACTAACAATACAGGGGGAAGGGGCGTTATTCCTCCTTACATGTCCAAATATTAAGCAGAATGAGTAAGAGATGATTCAAATTATACCCCCAAAATACTTCCATCACAAAGTTAAGAAAACTGTATACCTAAAGGGAAGTGGCAGAGGGCAGAAAGACAGACTGAAGTAACATCTTTATGACTCGTGATATGTAGATACAGCTCACTGAATTTGAAATGGAGAATAATGCAAAGTAAAGAATAAAATTCATGCACCTTGACAACAGCAGTAAGGAGAATAGCGTAGAAGAGTATAGAAGGATGCAAGGGACATTACTAATACCTAGGCAGAAGAACCCAGTAGGACCAACCTCTAGATTGCTTCCTTGAACTCTAGTTGCTTTTAATTGAGAGGGAGGGAAGGGAGAGGTACAGAGTGTAAATCAACGTGGGATGAACGTTTTAATGAAGCTAAAACTTTTAAGTGAAGACCACAAATCTAGCATTCAAAATGCTGAAGGAGCTGATTTTTCTTCATTACAGAACTGTTTTATTCCACATCAAACATTTTACTTTGCTAAAGTATCCATAAAAAAATAATACATATATATAACTTTATAGTCCCATAAAATAAAAAGGCAATATATATGCTGCTTAGAAAGATAACATCACTAATAATCCTCTCATTGAATCTGATGAAGACAAGGACTTTATGATGGATATGAACTGAAGCTAAAATACAGGATTAAAAATAAAATATAGAACAAGATTTATTTTTAATTAATTCACACATCACCCCCATTCAATTGATATATGTGGGAGAGCTGCATTAAGCCTACAAAGTTCTTACCCAGAAAAGAGTCAGACCTTAAAAAGAATTTCTCTTAAGTAGGTAGGTAGGGCAGTATATTACTGCAAATTCACAGAACCTGCTCCCTCTCTTAAGCAAAACTAAAAACATACACATGCCTGTTCATTTCTTTAAAACAAAACCAATTATGGGTCACAACGCATGTGAAAAATTACATTGTCATACTCACCTACTATTCAAAGTGATTAAAAAGGATCAGTGTAAACTTGTGCATAAGTTCCTGGTATTAGTCTCTCATATAGAGTCTCATACAGAGATTGAGTATGAGCAAAATGCAAGATTAAACCTCTCAATCCCTGCCTATGCAGAAAAAAAAAAAGTTGCAATCTACTTAAAACTTCACATCCTTAAACAATTATAATCAAACTTAAAAAAAATCACAACATACAATATTACAGCATTGCTGCTATTCATTTAGAAGAGTGGCGAGTGACTTCTAGAAGTGGTTGGATTAAGACTCATAGCTATCTTTTTCTTTTGTAGGATTTGTATCAACTTTTGAAGTCTCCCTTGAATCAGTGTAAACTTTGAGCATTCACAATGGCTGGATAATGCATTAACAGCTGCTTCTTCACAATTTTACCAGAGCAGATAAGCTTTCCAGTTCCCAGATGGACTATCCCAAATCCTCAGTGCAGCTTCTGCTTCCATGGATCAAATGGGCACACATGACAGAAGGTCTACAGCTCACAGGATCTACCTTGTTTTCTTGAATCCATCTTGAAAAGATTGACAAATTCTTACTGAATTGCTAAAGAACTGACTATTCAACCATAATGGCAAAGGTATTAAAGGTCTGATGAAAGTGATCCAGAGGAATAATCCCCAAAACATGGGGATTTCTTCTGAGATTTTTAAGAATGAGAGGCAAAACTGTTACTGGAAGCAGAAACCTCTACAGGCTGCACTGGTTCATTTCTGATTAGTGGAAGCTCCCCAGTCACACACACCTAAATGAGATGTCAATACCACATTATTTGTTTGTATCAGACAGGAAAATTTACTAAAATATTTATGGGAGGAAATAAAATAAACCCTCTAACATCACTTCACTTGAATTACAAGATAACCACAGGATTAATAGGCCATCTTCAGGCCCTAATCCTTGCACTGTACCAACCCTTAATTGTTTGTCAGACAAACAGAATATTTTCACTTATTTTCATTAAGTATACTTTAAAAAGAGACAGTAAGCCACATCCTACCATTTAAACTATACAGGTTTAACCAAACTCAGCATAACAAACAGGGATGACAGATAAAGCATAGAGATACATTTCATCATTTGAGTACTCATTTTTATTACAGCAGCTCAGGCACTGAGACAAACCCTAACATCTCTGCATCTGAGTCTGGTAGCATCATATTAAAAAGTGTGTGGATGGCTATGCTTTTGTAAAATTAGTGGCAAAAATTGAAAGCGTTTGCAGAAGGAGAAGCAGAGGCAAATACATGAGGAATTAGGGGAGTCAGAGCAGAAACTGGCCCCAAGCCACAGTCATGATTTCTCTCACTTTAAAGCAGAAGAAACAAGTGGGAAGATAGAAGCACGATCTGCTGCTGGCAGCAGCATCTGTGCTGACTACTGTGGGTTACACTGGTATGCCTGGCTACCACATCTGAGTGCATGAATCAGAAGCTCTCTCTCAGGATTAAATCATTTCCAGTAATAAATTCTGTTCCCTAATTTTCAAACAGTGTGATACTAGAGCTTGGGCCAACAAACCATCACAGTCACAGCATGCCCTTTGCTGCTGGCACTGCAGCAGAAAGCAATGGTGGTGACACAAATGACATTGTGAGCAGCATTAGCAGTACAGATTTATTCTGTGGAAGTGGTCAGCTAACATCCACTGCTGTAGAATGTTGTCAGTGTATATGGAAAAAAGTCACCTGGAGACTTGGCATTTGACCTTTCACCAGAGTGAAAGTCCTAGTGAATAGAAGCAACCAGATGGTAACAAAAACCTTATAGTTTCTGGAGTAAAATCATGTCTCATAAGCTTTTTTAATGCAAAAATCTTATCACAACTTGTGGGAGAGGAAATCATCCACAGACTCTCTGTATATCATAATCACAAATGTCTTCATGTTATAAAAGCATAAATATTGTATAAAATCCTCAAAGTCCCTTAGGTTTATTTTATTTTCTCTCATTTTGTGTGAATCTAATATTTTCTCTGTGTTGTTTATTCCATCAGTTTTGTAGATACCTTCCAATATATTGTGGGCCACTGGCTGAGAAACTCAGGAGATGGATCTAGACTGGAGACTGCATGGTTGGCTCCTATGACACATGAATTAAATGCTTCTTAACAACACACAAGGTAATTTTGATGGCAAACTTGGGAGACATACTGACCAGATTTTTCACTCAGTTTTGCATGCCAAACCTTTTACAGGTTTTTCTTTTCCCCCCTTCTTTTTTTTTTGGGGGGTGCAAACTGGCATTTTACATTGAAAAATGCCTCCCACAAATGCTAACATAAGAAGAAAAAAATTTGTCTGAAACATCCCCTGCTCTTGTCAGTTCCTTCAACCTCAGCAATTTGGTTTACAGATTAAAAAAACCCAGAGGTCTTATGGGTTCTAGTGTTTAATGCTGATAGATTTGCTGGTTGGCCAGAGGTTACCTTCTAGCAGATGTCGTTTTCGATGCTTCATATTGCTGGATTCTTACCCTTCGGTAGCGATGGAACACTTACTAGAAAAATCATAACCTTTTCATCAGTCACAGTGACACTGTAGGGCCAGGATCCAGTAAATGATGGTTATGAAAAATATACTCAGGTCTGTCAGTCCACAGGCTGGGAGAGATGAGCTCCAAGTCACCCACCCACAGGCATAACTTCACCCTTTCTGAAGACATTTCAGCCTCAAGATACCAAATTGCAGAGCTTGCAACTGACTGAAATTGAAACTTCATGCTTCCCAGAGAACAGTTCCTATTTTTACAAGCAAATTACAGAAATTTCCCCTCAAGTTTTGGTACTCAGTAATTCAACTTGAAAAACAATATTATTATTGCCACAGGGTATCTAGGAGAAAAGGTAGACAATTTGGATCATGAGTACATGATTTCTTCCTCTAAAAATCATCATTTTCAGGTTTGATTTTTATTTGCAGGCCTATTTGTGTCACCCTGGAGATCATTTTGTAACAGGAGAATGACTGCTAGCATGATAAAGGCCTGTTCTATATTTTGTGATCAAAGGCATTTTAAGAGAAGGGGAAAAGTTTCTGTTCACACATATTGGAAAGTGGTATCTGCTGCTGCTGTTGGATTCCTTAGCCATAGATTTCTGTATTGACGTTAAGCCACTTTGGCTAAAATCATGCCCTACCAGTCATCAGTAACTACTGCGTTTCAAGACAGAAGCTTTTGCATCACTGATTTAAAAGTAGGCATTTAGCATTGTCAGCCAAAATGTACCAGAACACTCAGTAGTGGACAGATTATACCTAAATTCCAGACCTCTGTTATTAAAAGTTACCATGCAACACCAGCTTTTATTCTACAAGAACAGGTTTGGTTAGCATTTTTATATGTCCATTTCTTCTTTATTTTGGAAAAAGAGAGGACATGAGGCAGTAGATGTTGCAGAAGGTAATGAATTTCAGATATAGGCTGGCATGGTGGGAAGAACCCATTTCAACTAGCTCCAACCATTATTGGCCACATTTTGTGGTCTGAGCCAGATGATAAGTTCACTATCTAAAGGCTGGTTTTGCTCAAGTATATGTTCTTGATTTCTCCTTCCCTTCTAAGTCTTTTTGAAGGTGAATCAAATGAGTCAGAAGCTCTGAACAAGATAGGTATGCATTTACCACCATGCAGAGAAAAGATCACAAGACAAGGACAAAATGTAATCCTTGCTGATAAGAAAAAGAAAGTACTTAGAGACAAATCAGTTGTTTAGACAATAACTACTGCCAAAAGAAGCCAACTGTGTGTTTCATCCTTTTAGTGTAAAATAAAGTCTAGCCAATCTGATCAAGCAATGTTACAGATCAGGTTTTGGCTACATATTAACTATTAAGTTGGTTAATGTCTTTAGTACATGCATGACTATAATAAACACATGATAATAAAAATAGCTGTTTTTCTTACATATATTTATATCTATTGTATGGTTTTGAAACCCTGGAGAAAACGTGACTTGTCATCTCCTTTTTTTCCCCCAAATCAAATAGCTTTGAATCAGTAGTGAATACCAGAATTAACAGCTGTAGATTAGACCAAAGATATGAATAAACTCAACGGTAAACTAAACAGTAATAACAGCTTACTGAAGAGTAACAGAAAAGGCGTTATTCCCACCAGCAAATCATGTCTTAAAAGTACAAAGTGATTCTGAGGGATATTACTTAAGAGTAGCTCTTATAGATTCCACAGAAAGAAAAAAAGCGGGCTGTCCAAAGTGCATGACTATGTAACTTACCAAAGCAATATGATTTACCACACAAGAACATAAAATTATTTTAATTTATTGTATTTCAAAGAACTTTACCTGACAAGATTGTTTACAAGGAGTCTGAGTTCCTTGAGTTAGCTTTTCACTAATGCCCAATTCAGTTTCTTGCTTTAGAGCAACTTTTAACTTGTATCATTTTTTTATTATTTATTTTGTATTTTAAAATCAGCAAGGTTTTTAGTCTCCTGCAGCTAGCACTATGTAAACTGTATCACATAGCAAACTGTTAACACAAACCCAGGTATTTTCTCCAAGAGCCACCAATAAGGTACAGCTTTGTCTTATTTTTTCTCATTTTAATAAATGCTATCCCACAGTTGATCCACTTTGCGCACAAAGGGATATAACAATGGAGTTGCACAAGCTGAAGCATGCATTGGACGAGGTGACAGTCATGTCACCATACAAGCAGCAAAAAATGATGTCACCCTTATTGCTCAACAGGCCATTGCTAGGGAAGTTAATCCTGTGGTTTTGTACTACATAGTGACTATTAACTTCATTAGTAGGTTACCCTAAAACTATTTTACAAGTAGAATAAACTTAAGAAAGTGCTTTCTTTCTGTCATAAACAGATATAATAATTTATAGCAAAACACGTTTATAACAAATTTAACAAATGGCTTTCATAGCAAAATAAATTCAGGTTCAATCATAAGAAAGCATATTTACTGTCCATAGGGCAACATACACTTTGTTATTGTAGAAACAAGAATATAAAGCTAATGAATTTGAGGCTCTTGTGATACTTGTTTCACGTGGTTTACTAAAGCTGTTGGAGTTAAGCTAGCAGTATGCTGGGTTGGGGTTTTTCTTTCTGAAAATAAACAGGATTTTTCTCATTATTGAAGTCATTAAAGAATTTGTTTATACAATAGTACATTGCAATTTGTGACTGAGTCTACAAACATTAAATAAAAGTGTTAAATTATAGTGTTGTTATGAGGGGAAAGAAATCCCTGAACTCTTCTTCAGATGAATATCACTATGACTCCTAGGCATCCTAATTCACAGCTACCACATGATGGCTTCACAAAGCACAGTGTTAAACTGTTAATCTGTTTTCAAAAACACCATTCCATACTTACAAGACCCAGGTCCAAATAGGAAATTACTTCAGAGAGTACTTAAAAGGACACAAGTAAAGCAAGCAGTTCAAAAGCAGAAGAATTAATGAAAACTGATTTCTTACAGACTCATACATTACAGTTAGGCTCTTCAGGGTCTAATAAACAGCAAAACTGAAGTG